>CM063090.1:88412590-88742590 GCA_031876335.1 Hipposideros larvatus
GTCTTGTGTGGGTAGGTGTTGAATTAGTCTCTGAGCTAGTGCTGTGTCAGACAATGTGGCTATGGAGGACAATTTTGACACATCCTAGCTTTGCCCATCAAGCAGGAGAGAAAGCTGAAAGAGATTAATTACTGAGTCAGATACAGGTATTTGGAGTGAATTGAAGAGTTTAGACCCAGGGTCAGGTCCAGAAAAGCTGGGAACAGTGGGGCGGGAGCGTGGGAGAAAGAGAATGGTAGAAAATAAAGCAGAGAGAAATGGATCACTCTTGAGTTTTGAATTTGGTCTTTAAGTCTGTGAGCACAGATATTCCCCAAGATGACACCACCATCAACACCACCACGACCACCATCATTACCATCATTGTGTCTGGCACTATGCTAATGGCTCTATGTGTCTTTTCTTATTTTTAATCCTCATAGCAATCTTTAGAGAGAGGTGCTACTATTATTTGTATTTTTCTATTAAAAAATTGAAATATAATTCGCAAGTCATAAAATTCACTCTTTTAAAGGACACATTTCAGTGGTTTAGTATATTCACAGAGTTATGCCACTATCCCCACTGATTCCAGATCATTTTCATCACCCCAGAAAGAAACTCTGTAACTATTAGCAGTCACTCTGTATTTCTTCCTACCCCACAGACACAACCACTAATCTACTTTCTGTTCCTATAGAGTTGACTATTCTAGACGTTTCAAATAAATGGAATTACATGACATGTGAACTTTTGTGACTGACATCTTTTACTTAGCATAATGTTTTCAAGGTTAATCCATCCTGTGGCATGTATCAGTACTTCATTTTTTTGTGTGTGGTTGAATAAAACTCCATTGTGTGGATGTACCAATCTTTGCTTATTTATTGATTGGTATTTCAGTTGTTTCTACTTTTTTTTTTTTAAAGTACATCTTCCTTTTATTTTTTAAAATTTTATTTATTTATTTATTTATTTATTTTTTAAGATTTTATTGGGGAATTGGGGGAGGGGAACAGCACTGGGGAGTGGGGGAAGGGGGACAGACAAGTTGCTGTTGTTTTTGTTCTTCAGTCTAGTTGTGGAGGACGTTGGTTCACTGGCCCAAGCTGGCACCATCATTGCGCTCTTCCTGGGCGAGGCAGATCAGTCGCCAGCCTCTGGACGGCTGCTCACAGCAGCTGCTGGCCGCTCACGCTGGCTGCCGGCTACACCTGGTAGCTTATGGCAGCCCACTGCAGCAGGGGACTGCAGCCTACACTGTTGCCAGTGACTTACAGCAGCCCAGCTCCAGGTCAAACTGTTGTTCAGCATCTTAGCTGTAGAGGGCAGTGTCACTGGCCCTCTTATGTGGGATCCGAACCGAGGCCCTCTGGCATCCCAAGCCAGTTCCTAACCAACGCGCCACTCGGCCGGCCGTGTTTCCACTTTTTGGTCATTATGAATAGTGATGATGTGAACATTAATATACAAGTTTTTGTGTGAACATATGCTTTTAATTCTCTTAGGTATATGAGGTCAGACAATTAAGTTCACGACCTCATCTTAGAAAAAGTGCTACATACCTCATTGCTGAATATCACTATGGTCACATTCGAAGTGCTCCCCTTGGGAAGCTATACACTGATGCCAGCACCTAGTCCACCTTTCAAAGCAATTTTGGAACTCTTTTTCTGGAATGGCCATCAGAGCTGTTGTTGTATTACCCTTGATGTCCTGAATGTCATCAAAATGTCTTCCTTTCAACATTTCCTTTATCTTTGGGTGAAGAAAGAAGTCATTAGGGGCCAGATCAGGTGAGTAAGGAGGGTGTTCCAATGCAGTTGTTTGTTTACTGGCTAATAACTCCATAGACAGTGCCATGTGAGCTGGTGCATTGTTGTGATGAAAGAGCCATGAATTGTTGGTGTAAAGTTCAGGTCATTTAACTTTTTCACGAAGCTTTTTTAGCACTTCCAAATAGTAAACTTGGTTAACTGTTTGTCCAGTTGGTACAAATTTATAATGCATAATCCCTCTGATATCAAAAAAGGTTGGCAACATCATTGCAACAAGTTCACGAACCTTACTGTCAGACCTACCTAGGAGAGCAATTGCTGCATCAAATGGCAATTACATGTTTAACTTTTTGAGGAACTGCCAAACTGTTTCCATAGTGCCTACACCATTTTACATTTCCACCAGCAATGAATGAGGGTTTCAGATTCTTCATATTTTCACCAACACTAGTTATTGTACTTTTTTGATTATAGTCATTCTAATGAGTGTGAAGTGGTATCTCATTTCAATTTGATTTGCATTTCCTTAGGAACTAATCATGTTGAGAAACTTTTCATATGCTTATTGGCCATTTTTATATCTTCTTTGGAGAAATGTCTGTTAAATCATTTGCCCAGTTTTTTTTTTTTTTTTTTTAGCTGAGCCATCCTGCTACCTTTTGGCAGCTCAGCGACTGCTCAGCTCGGGCTGGACTCGAACCGCTGTTGCTCAGAGCTCAAACTCTTGAGCGAGCTCTTAACCAACTGAGCCACTCAGCCGGCCCTTGCCCAGTTTTTAATGGGGTTATTTGTCTTTTTATTGTTGAGTCATAGTAGTTCTTTGTGTTTTCTGTATACTAGACCCTTATCAATTATGTGATTTATAATTATTTCTCTGGCTCTGTGGGTTGTCTTTTTCATTTTCCATATAGTGTTCATTGAGCATAAACATTTTTAATTTTTTTTTAAAGGTTTTATTGGGGAATTGGGAGAGGGAACAGTGTGGGGAATTGGGGAAGGGGAACAGAAAAGTTGCTGTCCTTTTGTTCTTCAGTCTAGTTGTGGAGGATGTCGCTTCACTGGCCCATGTTGGTATTGCAATCATTGCACCTTTCCCAGCTGAGGCAGATCGGTCACCGGCCATTGAATGGATGCTAACGACGGCTCACCGCAGCTCATGTCGGCTGCCGGCCACTCACAGTAGCTTACGGCAGCCCACTGCCTCACCACTGCAGCCTATGCCATTGCCGGTGGCTCACAGCAGCCCAGCTCCAGGTCGAGTTGTTATTCAGTATCTTAGCTGTAGAGGGCACAATGGCACTGGCCCATGTGGGATCTGAACTGGCGGCCCTGCTGCTCAGAGCTCGCGCTCCCAAGCCAACTCTTAACCAACAAGCTACTCAGCCGGCCCAAAGGTTTTTCTTTTCTTTTTTTTTTTTTTTAATTTTTATTGGGCAATTGGGGAAGGGGAACAGCGTTGGGGAATCAGGAAAGGGGAACAGACAACATTTTTAATTTTGATGACATAAATTTATGTTTTCTTTTGTTACTTGTGCTATCATGTCTAAATTGTCTAATCCAAGGTCACAAAAATGGACTCCTATGTTTTAAGTGTTTGATAGTTTTAGTACTTAAATTTAGGTCTTTGGTCCATTTTGATTTATTGTTTATATAGTGTGTATATAATTTTTGTATATGATGTGAGGTAGGGAGATAGCTTCATTCTTTTTCATGGGATATTCAGTAGTCCCAGCCCTATTTGTTGAGAAGAATTTTTCCTCTATTGAATTGTCTCGGAACCCTTGTTGAAAACCAATCTACTATAAATGTATGTGTTTATTTCTGGATTCTGAATTCTATTCCTTCCATTAATCTATCTGTCTATCATTATGCTAGTACCAAGTAGTGATATTAATGTAGCTTCATCATAAATTTTGAAATTGGGAAGTATGAGTCTTTCAAATTGTTATTTTTCAAGGCTGCTTTGGCTGTTCTGGGTTTCTTGCATTTCTAAATAAACTTTAAGATCAGCTTGTCAAAAAAGCAGCTCTGATTTTGATAGGGATTATTTTGAATCTACAGATCAATTTGGGGAGTATTGCTATCTTGGCAGTAGTGTCTTCTAATCCATGAGCATTAGATGTGCTTTCATTTATTCATGTATTACTTAATTTTTTTCAATTATGCTTTGTACTTTTCATTGTGAAAGTTTTGGACTTTTTGATCCTATTGGAAAAGAAATTGTTTTCTTTATTTCATTTTTGGACTGTTCATTGCTAGTATATAAAAATACAATTGATTTTTGTACATTGATCTTGTATCCTATAATTTTCCTGAACTTATTAGTTCTAGCAGTCTTTCGTTTTGTGGATTTCTTAGAATTTTTTATATACAAAATCATGTCATCTGCCAAAAGAGATAGTTTTACTTATTTTCTAATATGAAATGCCTTTTATTTCTATTTTTTGCCTGATAGCCATAGCTAGACCTTCAGTACAATGTTGAATAGAAATGGTGAGAGCTGATACCCTTGTCATCCTCACCAACATTTTTAGCTTAAAGCTTTGCCATTTAGCCACACTGTTTCATAAATTATATACATGAGCTATATGAGATTGTTATATCGTATATTTGTGTTATTGAGCTCACAGAGCTCTACTAGCTTGGATAACAATATTTTTCTGGAAAATAGACTTAAATTTGTTACTAATAGTGAGCAAGAATTTCCCCTGGCTCCAAGTTGCTGATGACAAAGCTCTTGGCTGAGCCCTGGGGTTTAGGGGTTTAGGAATGCAAGGACTGGGGAATGAATTTAGTTTTGTACACACACACAGATACAGCCAGGCATAGTTTTGTCACTGAGTTGCATTGTATTGCTGGTGTATACACACACACACACACACACACACACACACACACACACACACACACACACAATAATCATCTACTATTTAGTTAAAACCTTCTTCCCTCTCTTCTTGTTCTTCCTCAAACATGCACTCACCAGACCTAGGAGAAACCACAAGGACTTGTACTCTGACTTAAGAAAATGTATGCAAAAACTGTGAGTGAGTCTTTTATATGTATGGTGCCCATGTAATTTGTCACCAAACTGGCATAGTTCTGAGAGTCAAAGGGGAATTATTAATAATTAAGAAGAGGTAGCAGATGAAAGCTGAGACTAGCTGAGGAAAACTGAGACATAAGTGCATGTTACTTATAAAAGAAGATAATAAGATATCTATTTTTAATATCTATTTTGTGATTTGATTTGGACACCAAATGTTATCAGTATGTGCCTTATTATACCAACCTCTGTTGTCTAATGAAATGTGAGTCTAGAATTGCAGTCCAGCTTATATGATTCTGAGGGAGAGTTTTCAGGAGTGGTTCAATGTGCTCTTTGCAAAACAGCCTTAGATATAAGTGTGTTTTTTAAGCTACGTGACTCACTGATTGGGACTTTCAATAAGGTACTCAGGGACGTATTTCCTGAGCTCTTTCTTGGCCTAAGGTTCATGCAGTATGCAGGCGTCTGCTAAAGCAGATTGTTTTTCTGGACCAGATCAAAAGCCAGGATTTTAAACTTTTGAAAATGAATAATAATTTGGCATTTGGCATGCCTGGAATCTGAAACTGATGGCCCTCATTTAACCATCAGCATAGATCACAGGCAGTATCCAATTTAGCAATATGACATTTCCCAAATATTCATTAGAAAGTTGGCTGTTTGGCACTATTTTTTCTCACAACAGTGACAATTAGGTTTCCAAGCTTGCCAACAGAGCCCTTGAAAACCCTGATGTGTTGTATTATTCACCCCATAGAGCTCTGCTAGCTTGATTTGGACAACAAAGTTTTTCTTTGACAACGTAAGCATGGACTTCCTCTAGTTCCAAGTTGCTGATGTGATAAGGCTCATGGCTTAGGGTTGGGGTTTTAGGAAAGCAGGATAATGGGCTCAAGGTACTGTGTTAGTTTCCTGCGGCTGCTGTAGCCAGTTATCACAACCTTAGTGGTTTAATGCCACCCACATTTACTGTCTTCCAGTTCTAGAGAGCAGAAGTCCTAACTGGGTCTCAGGGGCCAAAGTCAAGGTGTCCACATGGCTGCATTCCTTCTGGAGGCTCCAGGGAAGAATCTGGGTCCTTGTGTTTTCTAGTCTGATGGGCTGCGCACATTTCTTGGCTCATAACCTCTTCCTCAGTCTTCAAATCCATCAGCAGCCAGTTAAGTCCTTCTCATGCTGCCATCTCTCTTCTATTTATAAGGTCCGTCGTGGTTCATCTCCTTATTTTGGGGTCAGCTGATTAGCAACCTAATTCCATCTGGAAGCTTAAATCACTTCTGTCATGTAAAGTAACATACCATATTTCCCCATGTATAAGACAAACCTTTTTTCGAAAAATTTGGGGTCTAAAAACTGGGTGCATCTTATACAGTGGTTGTAGATTTTTTTTACTTGCATTTCCCACAAGTGATGATGAGTTGTATGAATTTTATGATGAATAAAACTTGAGTTCAATAACTTTATGTAATACATTTTTTTTCAAATTTTGGGCCCCCAAATTAAGGTGCATCTTATACATGGGAGCATCTTATACAAGGGGAAATACGGTATTCACAGGTTCCAGGGATCAGGACATGGACACCTTTCAGGGACCATTATTCTGCCACAGGTATCAGGAGTAAGGGGTCCTTTCTAAGTATCATGTTCAATTAATTGCTAAGTTTTTTATCGATACTGTTTTGAAACTGTCTGTAGAACCATCCCTGCCTTTTACATCTCCTTGTCTGTTATTCTTACTGCCTCTCACCCAATGTAATAATTAATACCTTAATAACTACATGAGTCCAGCTTTTGGAAAGAGTAAAAATTATTGTGCACTGAAGTACTGGAGTGACCTGGGCAGGCATCATGGAGGGTGTTGGCTTTAAGGAAGAATGATGAATCTGCAGTAGAGTTTTTTGGAAGGGATAGCTTGGGAGAAATACAAAGATTTCAACTTGTTAGGAATGGTTAGGAATAGGTGGTGAGAAGAGAGAGGTTCTTGCTGGGGAAGCAGTGTAAAGTAAGGAGATGATTTCGGAGGCTCTTGAGTTCTGGCCTAACTATTTTTGACTTGATGTGTAAACTTGCTGTGAGAGAGAAACATACTGATTGGCCTGTTGAAGTGTATAAGATTACACTGTGGTCTGGGCCGCCTGATCCTGCCTATGACAAGGCACTGTAAGGCCCTGGCCCTGACGTTGCTCTGCTCTGCTCCGCAGATGTGGAATGGAAATGCATTGTGAATCTTTAGCATCACAAAGAGCCTGCTTTGTAAGTCACCTGGAGGCCCATCCTCTTTGCAGCATCCCAGTCAAAGAAATTCAAGTCCAGCATCTAATAATTCTTGAAAAGCAATTTAAATCTTGACTTCAGTCTTGATAAAATGCCAAAGAGAAATTACCTTCAATGCACAGAACCAGATTTTCAAAGCTCCTTTCTTTCTCTCTCTGACTCCCATACTTAAACTACTCTTTCAAGTCACAAAGACTTTGTTGCTTCCTTGCCTTTCTCCATCTCCTGTTTCTCCCCAATTTGGTAAAAATCCAGCTAGACTCTTGCTTCTTAATGCAGGAAAGCAAAGCCAGGTTCTACGTAGTGGGTTGCCAGGGGACGTTGGCTGTTGACACTCATACATTAATATGTTTTTCCTGCCACGTTTAGTTCTTTCAACCAAGGTAGAGAGTAGGAAGGCGAGGGCTGGCGGGTGTGCAGGAATGAAATGAAATCAGTGTTGTGAAGCAGCCAGGCTGCACAGGGGGAAGCAGATCAGAAGATATCCCTGATGGGGGTGCAGGAAGAGGCTGAACCTTGCTGGGGCTTCATTTAAATGAAAGCATTTTACAAATATTGGATTTCAGCTTACTCAAGAAACAATTAAATTCCAACGCTGATTGTACATATTAAATTATAACAGTGGTGAGGCAAATGAAGAGGTGCTTAGCAGACTTAAGTAAAGAATTAACAGAACAGAACTTGGTAGCGTGAAATGAATACTGCTTCGATCTAATCTAATGGTGTATTACCCACGGCACCAAAATAGATGCAGTAGGCATAGCACTTATTTTTCTTGTGGCACCTGATGGAGATCTTAAAGAACATTGCAAATTACCCTTCTAAAGTAATTAAATCTCTGCCTGGAAGTAGGGGAGGAAGGGGAAGCCATCTGTATAATAAAATGCAAAAACTCTTGCTTTCTCTGTCCTTTTTTAATGCCGGCAGGTGGGATTCTCTCTCTCTACCCCCACAGGCATTTTCATGGAACTGATAGATGACCACCAACATTGGGTTAATCTTCCTTCAGACCACCATAAATCCTACCTTATCTGTGGAGTCTTGCCCACCAAACCTTCTAGAAGTGATTGCCTCTTCTAACCTGCTGAAATACTTAATTCAAGGAAGTAAATACCAAGTACCTGTGTTATTAATTGACTGAGCTCCCTAATCAGGTTTTTATCTTTTGGGGGCTATGGGCCCAGGCTATGACTAATTTCTTCTTGTGCAGAGCATATTGTCAATATGATTAAAATATTGGAACATTATAGCATCTTTATTTTATAAGCAAATATTTCAAAGTAACTTCCTGAAATGATACCCAGGCTTGCAAGTTGCATTTAAGTATTATTGCATGTAATAACAATATGATGACATGAATAATGACAATGCCACACATTTTTACAGTTCTTTATAAAGTTTTAAAAGAATGTCTCCATCCATGATCTCATTTTATTTTCTTAGTGACTCTGAGATAAATATGATAAATATTGGTCTCCTCAAATTACAGATAATAAAACTGATCCTCAGACAAATTATGTCTTGAATATTGCATCATGAACATACACATACATGCTGCCATGCATAAATACATACACACACAGGCCTATATATAAAAGAAAGATACCTGTGCTCAGGAAGCGCAGAACCCAGAGACCTAAAAAATCATGGGATTGTTTAAGAACATGTACAGTGCAGCACATTGAAAGCCTGGGAGATGAACACAAACATGAGCCTCCATCTCAGGTAGATGAAGCTTCTCACCAGCAGTGTATTTAGATCAGGACTTTTGAGAAATTCAAGGATGAAGCAATTTCAGGAGTTTGGTGTGTATATTTATACTTATATAATTGATAAAACTTCTCAGTCTAGTAGTATAGGTTGCTATATCCTGGGTGGGATCCAACGAGGAACTTTCAAAAGAGTCTTTGAATACCTGGAAACGACATACAGTACTTTATGTGTATGTGTAGATGGGAACTTATCGGGGGAGAGAAGCCACAGCTTTTATTGAGTTTTCAAAAAATATGTTATCCAAAATAGTTTACTAATTAGTGCTTCAAGGAGTTTCAATTATTTACCTGAAATGAGAAATAGAGTGGCATAAATTATGGTTTAAGATTAACACCAATAGTTTTCAAACTCATTAGCCTATATACCTTTTATGACTTAGGAATATATTTATTCTCTTTTATTGCAAAACTTTTCTATGCTGCTTTTTATTTCTACTATTTCCCATTTCCTGAATTTCTTTTTTCAAAGTTAATTTTGCAATCTTCTGCACCCCCACGCAATTCTTCCCCTATTACTTAGGGTATATAAGGAGCTTGAATGACCTCATTAGAGAAGAATCATACTGTTCTACCACAAGCATCCTCCTGCATAAACACCGTTACTCAGACCCTCAGATTCGCACCTGGCCTTGTCTATTCATATTGTGTCCAAGGATAGAATGGTTTCACATTTCTTTCTGGACTACCCAACTCATTAATTTTGTGATCAAGAGTAACTGCTACTAGATGATCACCTTGTTGGTAACATATTAACTGGCTCAGCTTTTAAGTGGGAATAGAGGTTAATGACCCACATGATTATACCTTGTTAATATGAGGTGATGGAGGATTGTGGAAAAGACTGGGAATCAGGGCATTTGGGTTTCTTTCCAGCTCTACCACTGCATGCCCTCAGCATGACACTTCACCTCTTCTCATCTCTGAAATGGCCTTGGTTGTGAAAGGTCCTTTCTGACATACCATTATCTGATGCTTTAATAGGTGACCTAAGCAGAGAGTCATTTTGGAGAGAACTCCAACAAGTCAGAGATATTTTAGAGCTTTCAACATGTTTGTTTCATCTACTGCTTAATCAGTGGTTTGTAAGAAACCACTGATTATTGAAGCACAGGGCACCGTTTTTACAGCTTTCATTAAGGAATGAAGCCCAGCTATGGCCGGGCTGGCTCAATAAATCATTTATATTGGGAATATATTTGTCAGTTTTCCTTCAGATTGTATAATTATTGCATCATTTTATTTCCAGTGCTCATAAGTGAGGATTAGAGCTGACATTTGGTAATTGAAAGAGTGTTTTCCCTTTCATAGCATGGTTAACAGTAATTGCTAAGAACTTGAGTTCTCTTTGAAGGGTTTTCTCTTGTTAGCTGCCTCAGAGTTCCTAGGCTATCACATAGTCTGCCCTGAGTGGGCTCCCCAGGATATCTAAAGCCACCACCATTTAGAAGAAGCAACAGATTGAGAGTTTGATTAGTAAATTTCTGAAACATTGAGAGATGTAGTATAAGAACTTAAAATATTTAACTTGTAGATTTCTTCCTTCTCCAGGCCTAGGGCAGGGGGGACAATGCGTTCTCTTCTTTCCACGGTCCTTATTGCTCGCCCCTTCCCCACCAGCACATTCGGGGCCAGCATTCACTGAGCCCTCACTGTGTCAGCCAGTATTCACCAAAATGACCCTAAGGGGTACTCAATGTAACTGTCTGCATTTTACAGGAGTGTGAGCTGGTAGCTCCAAATCAGGAATCTGCCTTTTCCACTGGTATCCCGTTGCTTCCCTCCACACACTTTGAGAGGATTTCTTTTCTCATTATTGTTAATGCTTTCTACCTACAATGACATTAGGGGTGAGAGCTCTTTCCAATGCCATTTCGTCTCACCCTCTTCATACACACACATGCACATACATATATGGGTACATACACAACCGCTCCCACACAGACATAACCACAGATATGTATGCGTGTAAATACTGTGGAGTTCCTAATTCATGTGCAAACACACACACACACACACACACGCGCGCGCACACACACACACACACACACATTGTGCAAGTAGAACCCCCAGAGTCTCAAACAGTGCAGTTTCCCAAGACCCTTGTTTCCTCTGACTGTCCTGGACTATGACAGTTGTGCTCTAAGCCACCCACTGCCATCCCTGCTTCTCCCTTCTTGAGCAGGGCATCTAACTTCCTACTTCTTCTGCCTCATGCTAAGGACCAAGGCAGAGGGCTGGGGGCTTAAGACCAAAGGCTCTGCCTGCATGCACGCAGGACTTTTTAGGCAGATAGAACATTGGGACTAGGGGTATGGTTGTTCTGGGACCTGATAATGGGGTCATGGGCTGTGGCTGCTGGGCTGATATTGGAACATAAAATTTACCACTCAGAAGCTCTAGGAAGAGGGCTTGCCCAAAAACCCTGGGTGGGAGGCCTGGGAACATGTGGGAAAAGACCCTTGACTGTTTCTTTCAACTTCTGCTTGCCCTCTGCCTCTCCAGAGGTATGATTCCCTTTATTGACTCAGCAATAATGACACAAGATTTCTAACAGCGTTATTTTAGAGACAAACATTTCTTCCCCTGTATGGCTGATGTTAGAAATTTGTTTGAAATGAACAAAGTCTTAGGCCTTCATCCAAGTTTAAAGCTAAGGCAGAGCGTACAGGTGTCCTCAGAGGGCTGACAAAGTGGCTTTCACATACATCAAAGTCAGCATGTCATGACCTCAGGGCAGTGGGCTGAGGCTGGGGAGAAGGGCCTCATCTCTGGTGGCCTCAGCCAAGCTACCACCTCTCTGTGTTTTACTTTTCCCATCTGTATAAAAATGAAGTGTTTGGATTAGAAATCTCCAAAGCCCTTCCATCGCCAACTCCCAAATATATGTATAATGATAAGTGGACAATAAAGGACTTTCATATCTTAATGGGGTTGGGGGTGGAATGAGTACCTGAAAGGGACCCGAATGAAGAATGGATATTGGCCCTCAGGTCAGTCCTGCTTACTTTAAACTGGTAAATCAAAGCCTTGGCCAGAGGCGTAGTAGGTTGTATGAAGCTGGGCGTGTTCCTGCCTCCATGGGGAGATGGCTACCAAAGTTTGTTGGGAGCAGAGGACCTGCAAAGATAAGAAAGGGACAAGGAAAATAGCCTGTTTCACAATTTCATCAAGAGTCCCCTGGGTGCATTAGATTAGGCACTCTAAGTATCACAGGCACTCATGACTCCTGCCTAGTGGGATCTCACAAGCTGTGTGACCTGGGAAAGCTACTCAACCTCTCTGAGCTTCAGATCATTCATCCGTAAGGTGAAGATAACAAGTTGCATGAGCTAGCTAGGGTTTGCAAATGCACCAACTAGAGAGTAGGGCCTACAGGAGGCTCTTCCTGAGTCGTCTCACAGAGATGCGTCTTTGACCCAGACACTTGACCCAGGATTGTAGCAAGTTCCAAAGAGCAGAGAAGAACATGAATGGATAACCTTTAGCTCTTCGGTGCTTGGAAAGCACTTTGGTTTTAAATATTCCTGCTTGTTGGAGGCTTTCTAAAGGTCAGCTTTTAAGGAAAATGATTAAATCATCTGGCAGTTTGAGAATAAAAAACACATGGATTTAAACAGCAGCCTCCCCTATGATTGACATTTTCTTTTACTAATCAAGGTGAGATTGTGGAATTGCTTGTGTTATCATTCTCCAAAGGAGACCATGGTGGTGCTGGGCTGTGGCTCTGGTGGCTTGTTCTTTGTTTACGCCCAGCTATTAGCCTTGTTTCTGTCACTGTCAGTTACTGAAGAATCCATCATGCCCATGCCTCATGAGGGGGCTTCATTTCCGCTTCCTGGAAAGGAATGGCAGAGGGCAGATAATTTCAGGAGGTGAGCAAATTGGATTGATTACCATCTGCAGACAGGGTGAGCGCTTCTGCCCTAATCATGCTGGCTGAACTGCCAGGCTGTCCGAACCACTCAGCAAAAACCCTAAGAGAACTCCGGGTTAGCATTCCATATGCTCACCTGAAGTCTGGCAGCCGCTCTGGACTTAGCAGGCCTTCAGAAACATGGAGAACATCTTTACTGCTAGAAAAACTCCACAACTGCCCAAGCCTCTCAATTATGTGCTTTTCTTTACAATATAAGAAACATGCAGAAATCCATTTTCATGCACTTATGTGCGTGGCTTTCTGACATTGACTGAGACGTTAATTGGTTCGTGTTTTCCTTTATGTGCTTCTCTTCATGCAGGTAACTGGCTTGGTACTTCTTTGATTCATGACAGCTACATGGTAGGGTAGAAGATAGAAGTAGCATGATAGTCCTTCTCTCTTGGTTTTCCAAAAGCTTAATTGCTCAGGAGAACTTGTGGGGTTTGTCAAGGAGGTAAAAGGAAATGAGAGTTGATTTTAGAGAATCTTACAGAAGCAAAAGAGATCAGAAGAGTTTCTCCACTGATCCCCCACCCCACCCTGCCCTCTATTAGGCTAGGAGACAAGGGAGAGGGACCTTTTGGAAGCACTGAGATAACTTATTCACGGACTCCAATTTGTTCTATGCATGTATTTGTTGGTCACTCCTGGGAGTCCACTTCTGGGTAGAGTTCCCTCTCTCCTTCCAAGATGAATGTCTTTAGCTCATCTCATTAACATACATATTGCCTGGTTCCTCTGTTTCTGGCAGATAGCAGTTTTATGAACACATCTACAATTTCTCATATTGAAAAGAAAGTGCTCATTTTTTGGGGTGACCAGGGGTTCTGTATCACACAGCACTGAGCATTATTGGAGAGATTAGAATTGAAGACATGTTTTTTCGATGGTTTTAATACAGGATTTTACTTTAAGGTGGAATGAATAACAAAGGTGTACTATGTTTCCTGTGGATTATAGCATTTCAATTTTATTATACTTTTATTGAATATTCAATAAAAGAACATGACACCCTTTCAAATAGTGTCCTGCCAACCTACTGCTACAAAGCTAAATGAAGACAGATAGCAGATCTGTGTTATCATCAAAAGTGGCATGAAACTAATTCTAGGACTTCTGTTTTTCCTGTGTTGAGCACATTTTAAATGCACAGCATTAAAATCCTTGGTTCCTAGTAGTTCCATAATTTTACTTGCGTATTGCATTTCATTCAACAGTTCAGCATTTTTGTTTGACATTTATGGACTCAACTTGCTGCTATTGTTAGCTAATAATAATACTACATCATTCATTCATTCTGCAAAAATTTATTGAATGCCCACTCATTGCCAGACATTGCAATAGGCTCTAGAGATGGATAAGACATACTGTCTTCATTGTCAATGATTTTGCAGTTGACCAGCCAAGACAAACTCAGCTGACTTTATCCTAAGGATCCTTTTTAAGCTCTAGGGCAGTGTGAGGCAAAGGGTGATATGATTATCACCCAACCTCGGCTTGGGGAGCAGGGCAGGGAAGGCTTCCTAAAGGAGGTAGCTGGAGTTACCCAGGGGAACGGGGACAAGGAAAAGGAGTAACAGCATGTTCAAACATAGGTACACATCCATTGGATATGATTATTTGACTCAAGGGCATTTCAGATTTCAAAACACAAATGAGTAGCTTTTTTTGGCTGAGTAATAAGTGCAATAGACAACCCTATCCCAGTACTGGCTTCATCCAAGTTTATAGACCAGACTCTATCAATTAAATCATGCTCTTTTTATGTAGGAGTGAAAGTTCTTCGAAAAAAATTATAAACGTGTGTGCAAAAAGGCAGCATTTAACTTTTTTGCATGCTGATTACTTTGTTTTGTTTTCCTGAAAACTTGCAGAACTTGCCCCAATGACCATTGCTCCAGGAGGAGTCCAGTTTCAGGGTCTGCACTCAGCCCTCCTGCCTCTGCCATTAGTTACCCTGTCAGCTGGAGCTGGAAGTCCTTTTTGCCCTCTTTGGTCCTGTGCTAGACTGAAGTATATCTTTGATTTCATGGTGATAGAATGCTTCCTTGGACTGTTAAGTTCTCAAAAACAAGAATCACATTAATAGAGTCTTTTCTATGCAACAGATATGCCATATAGGACCAACATATTCACTGGATCTGGCAATTAGGAGGCCAGTAGTGACCTTGGTCTGAGCAGTTGCAAAGAAGCTGTATTTGGGTGGGCTGAGGAATGAAGAAGAGCTGTGGAAATGAAAATCATGGCTGGGCTTTCTCAGTCAGGACTTGGTTTGACATAGCAGAGTGGAAAGGGCGTGGATGCAGAGTTGAGTAAAGGTATAGGGAAATAATTATAGACTTTTTCCATGCTACCTATTACAACTTTTCGTGCTTTTAAACCTGAAAGTCACTGAAAAAAATATACTTGTACATTTCAGTTTATCCCCAAATATCCCTTGTTTCCCAAAAAAGAAAAAAAATTAACACACTCTACTTACCACTGACATCCAGAAGGAAATGAAGTTCATTTTTTTCTTTCCAAATCATTAAGAGCAGCACTTCAGGAAACTTCTTGTTATTGTCAGCTTGCTGAAACAAGCTGTTGTTCTGCAAGTGGGTAACCATGTCATTACACGCATTTATTCTGTCTGGTCACACACAGAGACCCGGGATGCCTGTTTCTGCATGGTCTTCCTGTCACCTCTTATGGGACCTTCGCACATGAGTGACACCGATTATCTCATGTCACAGCCCATCAGTTGGCTTAACTCCAGAAATGTGAAATTGCCTAACAAACCTCCAAATGTGAATAGCTTCTCATTGGCCTAATTGCACATGATGTTCTCCTGTCTTTTCTGTTTCTAAACAGCGGCTGCTAGTCTCATGGGTTAGACAAATTCAGTTTCTAGAGCTGTGGCTTGACTAGCCCAGTTTCAAGGAGTGTTAATGGCCATCCACCATTTCCAGAGGTGAGTTTCATTTAGGAAGTACACCCTTCCTACTGTACACTGCATGCCCTTCTACCCACCCTATAATCTTTCTATCATTTCATTCCCTAAAATTGACCTGGGTAATCTGGCAGCCTGGAACAATTATTTATTTTAAGCATAGGCTTTTAACTGTGTTTGGAGTGGCAGGGTATATAGGAAGCTTTGGAACCTCAGTTGGAGATAATGCACACATCCACGTATAGATGTCCAACAAATTTTGCTAGTTTGGGAGTATATGCCATTCCTCAATACCTACCCTCTTTTGCAGAGTTCTCATCCCAGCATATTCAGTAATCCACTAGCTGTCAGTAGGGATGGTTGTGGTCAAAACTGCCTTCTTTTTTTTTTTTTTATTTTTTTATTGGGGAATTAGGGGGATGAGAACAGTGCTGGGGAATTGGGGGAAGGGGAACAGACAAGTTGCTGTTGCTTTGTTCTTCAGTCTAGTTGTGGAGGACATTGCTTTGCTGGCCCAAGTTGGCACCATCATTGCACTCTTCCTGGGGGAGGCACATCAGTCGCCGGCTGCTTACTGCGGCTGCTGGCCGCTCACGCTGGCTGCTGGCTACATACGGTAACTCATGGCAACCCACTGCCACAGGGACTGCAGCCTACGCTATCGCTGGCGACTCACGGAAGCCCAGCTCCAGCTTGAGCTGTTGTTCAGCATCTTAGCTGTGGAGGGCAGTGTCACTGGCCCTCATATGTGGGATCCTAACCAGGGCCCTCTGGCGTCCCAAGCCAGTTCTTAACCATCGTGCCACTCGGCCGTCCCAAAACTGCCTTCTTTGAAAAGGTGCTCATTCTGTGAAGTGTAAGGAAGGCACTGTGGTGGATGCAAAGATGAATAAAATGATGATCCCACCCGCACTCCAGTGGGGAAGTCAAGGCAGTGGGCCATAAATTGTATCAGAGTTGCATGTATTATGTAAAGGATTGGGACACAGTTTCATGAAGGAGACCAGCGGATTTAGTCTGACCATTTCTTAAAAGAAAGAGCCAGACACACCTAGGATAAGGCAATGCTTTGTTCTGTGGTCCAGAGCCTTTGGGGACAGCTGCTGCTTCATAGAAATCACATTAATTACATTTTCTTATTGTCTGTATTCTTGATGCTATGGCACTTGTAGTCTCCCTGACAGGGAGATACTGTGCCCCCCCAGGGCTAGTCAGTTCTGAGCAATAGCAAAGGGCTCCCCCCAGGAGAGTGCCTTTCAGCCTTTCATATGCAAAATAACCAATCAAGAGCCCATACTGCTCCCACCTCCTCTAGCTGGCTCTTACACTCCAGGAGGGCAAGATTCCTCTGTCCTCATTGGCCTAGGCCAGGCCCCAGACCACTAGAGACCACCTCTGTAACCCAAAGCCAGCTGATATGAATCAAATTAGCCAATTCTAACCTTTTCCTGTGGAAAACACAAGAAAGGCTCTTGGCTATGTTTGCCACTCACCCTTCCAGGCTCCTGACCACACCTCCTGCTTCCCCAAGTGGCTCTGCATGGTGTGACTTGCCCCATCCTCTCAGGAAACAGGAAATGTAGGTAATACAACTTTTACGTTGAGCTTTTATTGGTGGCATTAACTTCAATGTATTGTCACTCAGTCACTGCTATGCGTTAAAGTCTCTCAGGTACATTTTGAGATAGAAGTGGGTTCTGAAGAAGAAGGTGACCCCCTAAGATGGAAAGATACTTGGGTCTTGGGCCTTCTGCTTCTTGGGGCTTATGCGGGTGGACTTTGCACACAAGTCCTAAGGCCGCAGTCATGATTTCCACAGCTCTCATTAATTCCTCAACCCACCCCAGTCTGGCTTCTTTTAAACGGCCTTGGCCAAGGTCATCACTGGCCTAATAGCCAAATACAGTGAACACGTTTGTCCTATTTGGTGTCTCCATTGCATTTAAAAGACTCTATTGACATGATTCTTGCTTTTGATTGTCTTTTCCCTTGTCATTAAATTTTTTACAAAAACATGACTTCTAGCAGTGACATATTACACCTACATTTATACAATAATTTATTTAACCTACCTTCTGATTTATATAAAGGAATGTTGTTTTCATTTTTTTTAACTCATAAATATTTCTGTGATAAGCATATTTTAGATGAAGTGTAAACCCTCCTGTTTATTTCCTTTAAAATTAAAAAAATTTATGGTAAAATGACAGGTCCCAAAGATATGTTTTTGTTAAGGTGGGATGAGATTGGAAGAGATGTGTTCCCTGAAAAATTCGAAGGCGTAGTCTATTTTTGTTCTTGTTTATGTTTTTCATTTTTTAAATAAGACTTAAAATCATGGTTTCCTAAGTAAGATAAAGAATTTCTACTCTCTTTCTCCCCCCAAACCCCGCATATACTGGGCTAATTGCCAGTGGACAATTTTAGAACTCACACATATTTTCATTTTTATAGTTAAATCAATTTCTGTAATGCATGGCTACTTCCCGCAAGTTAATAAACACAGACAGTAAAATGGTTAGATAGTGACTTCTACATTGTCCCCATAGTTATTTTAAGGATTTCAGCATGCCTGTCGCTACTCTGTGTCATGATTAAGATACCATTCCAGACCTCGCAGACCATGCTGTTTGATGAGGGCATTTTTGAGTGAGCTTAGAAAAGACAACAATAGTGGTCAGAACTCTGGAGATATGCAGAAATAAAATGAGATCCAAAATGTGACTGTAATACGACAGTGGATGGTTTTTGAAGTAGAGACACTAGAACATCTACAAGCAAGTGATTATCAAAGTACCTTCATTAACATAGGTACTTTAGAGGTTTTGCATCCAGAAGAGTGACTGCTATTACCATTTGGGAATATCCTTGTGGCCAGCAGCCCCGATGTCCACATTTTCTTGATACTCTTCAGTGGTGGCAAACCTTTATTCTTTGAAGGTGGATTTGCTTATTGACAAGTGCCATTTGCTATTTGGACCCCAGTCTGGAGTTGTTCTGGGTCAAAAGGAACGATGGTGTGTTTTAAGCAAAATTGTCACTTTTTTCCTGTAGCTTATAAACTCACTCTAAAGGTAGTTCCCAAAGAAAAGATTTCCAAAATATTTTGAGCAATAGCAGCATTGGTGACATGGCCCTTTCAACTCCCCAAAACATGACTTAGATGTAACATTTTACATGTGCACATACAATGATATTGGCCAGGGAGCCAAGAAAATGGATTGGAGTTCTGATAAAGAACTTTCTAAGATTCTTTGCTTCTGTTACCATTTGGTTGTTAAAAGAGAATGTGGAAAATGTCAAAGCCAGCTTTATACCATCCGTCATCCATGTTTGTCTCTGTAATTACTGCAAGAGGACATTTCCCTTATGGTAAGTAGCCCAAGTGGAGAAATCCAGTGGGAATCATTTCTGAGTATTAGCAGAAGCTGGTTGTTGGCTAAAAAAAAAAAAAAAAAAAAGCTATGGATGCTATTTCCATTTTCAGATCATTGTCTGAGTGAAATAGCTAAAAATAAATTTTTCTCATGTATCATAGGACCCCAAGTATCCTTCAGAGGAAGAGTCTATGAGGGAAACGGCATGCACTCCAAGTCTCAGACACCTGGAGTTGGGATGACCAAGGCTCTTAGGAGGCCACATTTGGTCTTTCTGACTAGTCAGACCAGCAGTTGCTCTCATGACACTCTTGTCTAAAAGAGCTGGTGGCATTCTCAAGCCACTGCTAGTGATTCAATTCGTCTTGCATTCCTCACAGGGTTATTGTAAGTGTCAAAAGAGGCAATGCAGACCTTTTAAAAAAATGGCTTATATTTGTATTATCAATATTAGGTTATGAGTTATCTCATAGTATTAAGGGCATTATGTCTGGGAAAAAGTTTACTAGAATGTTAAAAGTCCATCTGAGAATCTAGAAAACGTGCTAACAACTTTTGGAAATCATATCAGAGGAGGTGGTTTATGAGATGGATGTTAGCAGGTACAATGGAGAAAACTCAGTTCAGAGACTTGAAATCCATTCCTCAAAACTTCACCTTCTCCTGATTGCTATTCTCATACTGGCTCTGCATTTAAGGTTGAGGCTTGGGAATAGGGTAAGGGGGAACCCTTCTTCCTGCTGCCTCCAGGAAGTCTCCAGTTGTACTCTTGGTGCAACTGGGCCAGTTCTGTGACCTCTTTGTATACGCCTACATGTATATGCCTATATTGTAGGACAGATTGGATTGGAAGAATTTTATGGTGCAGGTAAAAGCATAGTGAAAGTGGGAACTACTCATTCATAACACAAATACCCATTGAGACCTTATTATAAAGCACAGTACTAAAAGCTGGTACTGCAGAGGGGAGCATTAAGCAGGCAAGAAAATCAATTTAGACAGGAGTAAAGCTATTAAGAATGGAGGGATAGGTGTTACAAGTTCGACAATGGAAATGGACAGGAGAAATTCTCTCAAATCTATACATTCTCCACTACTGCTACCCTCTAGTCTAAGGTACTGTCACCTTCTTTCAGGGCTCTGAACCTCCTAACCCCCAACACTCTGCCCATTCTAATCTGTTCTATTCCCTGCACCCTTCTTTAAAAACTCAAGACTGATCATGACACCTCCCTCCGTATAACCCTTCCTGGCTTTCCACTGTTGGGAAGATGAAGACAAACTCTTATGCAGGCCAGCAAGCCTGATGGTCTGGTTCCTGCTCCCTATCTACCTCATCGTGTACCATATTCTCCCTCTTGGTTATGTGTTAGCCCTACACTGGTACTCTTTTCTTCCCTCATGGTCATCTTGTTCCTTCCAGTGATGAGGACTGTACCTGTACCTGTAGCTCCTTTTACCTGGAGCAATCTTCACATGTTTCATTTCTACCTTTCCAGAGTTAATGATGACTTTTTCCCAGAGTCCCTCCTTGCTCTCCTTGTATAGGTCCAATCCCCACGTAGGGCCTTCCCTACATCAACTTTGTAGCAGTTATACATGCTGAACTGGGGTGTTTGGTTATGAGTCTTTCCCCTGCTGATATATTGTTCCCTGATGGGAAGGACCTCATCTGGTTTAGGTCACTGTGGTGTTCCTGGTACACAGAGGGCTTTCAAAATATCTGTTGAATAAAGACATAAAAATAAATAATGAGAAATAATGAAATGTTCCTTTAAGGTTAAATCAGAGAGACCTTCTCAAAGATGTCCTGACAGGGACATTGGCTGAGTTAATAAGGTAACTCACCTGTCTGCTTTTTCTCCAGATGAGCAGAAATTGTATTTTCTAATTCTGAATCTCTCTACTGCATTAGAAATCATTGCTAACATGAAACTGCCTAAATTTATTAAAACAGCTTGAAATTCTGGGTAGAAAGGAGTCTTTTTCTGGAAAAGCAAATAATTTAGTTTAGATGTTATTCAATTTGAGCTGAAAATCAAGAAAATGCCCAGAGTCAATTAGACTTATTCAGGGGTCCTTTGTCTCCATTTATCTTTATTTCTGTTTCTTTGGTCTTATAGATGTGACCGTGGAGGCGACTATGATAATACAGAGTGAAATTCCTGTGCTGTAAGCAGATTTAGCTGTTTTCTTGCCAAATGTTATGTTCATTAAGACTGAGCTATCATTAAAACAAAACAGTCATTGCAAAATCAAGTTGGAAATATAACCCAGTATTACATTTCTGAGAGAGAGAATAAATCACACTTCTGACAAGTCTCAGTCAATAGGTTTCGACTTCCTTTGTAATTTTTGAATGACATCCTTAATTTATTACTTATGTGTGATTTATTTGAAGGGATTACTACCAATATCTTAAAGACTCAAAGTTGGAGAATCCCTAATCATCTCCAATATCATCAATCATCAAGACAAAATATTTGAGGGAGCACTTGTACTGCCTTCTAATAAACTATCTGAAAGCCTGGAGAGGCTGTGGAGGCAGCAGATTTCAGATTTTATGAGGCATTTGCTCAGTTCAATAATCATTTGCTGGGCACCATTAAGTGGAAAGCACCACACTAGTCAGAGAGGGAGGGAAGCAAGAATGGTAGTCAGAGCGACTTGAAGTAGCTTCTTCTTTAGAGTTATTCCAAGGATTGGGGCTTCATAATAGCCTCACGTTTTATTCTCGACACCATTAAAAATTAGATTATACCAAGTTAGCTCCCCAAGACTGATGGCCTAATGTGTGCAAAAGCACCCAGCACAGTCCCTGGTAACTGGTGATCATAAAAGTTGACCATAAGTGTTGAGAATTGGAATTTGATGGCGGCTTCCTGTTCCAATTTCCCCAAAGTTTATTTTAGGGAGCTTCCTACCTGGGAAACATACTATAGTACTTTTCTCTTATAAATCAATTTCTCTAAAAATGGGAGCGTGCAGATTCATGTATTTTTCATGGCTTACCTTTGTTTCCGAAGAATTATGATTTGCTCGGATGATGTAACCTTAAACATATAAAACTAATTGTAGACCGGATTTTGCAATATTCACCAAAGTCCAAAGTTTTACATCATTATCATAAATTATAGTGGAAAGAAGAAAGGGAAATGATGTGAGGGCAGAGATGGTTATTTTTGTGACTCCTTATGAGAAAAATGTTTTATTCTTCACAATTACTTATCCTTGGAAGCAGGATGGATCCTTTACATGGGAAAGGCAACCAATCATGTGTATGATTGAAAAAGCACAGGCAGATCTCTTTTTCACCCAAATCAAGAAATACCTTTTTGATTGGTCTGCCACCAATTGGTCTGAAATTCCAACAATGAGGACTTAGTCTAAAGGCAAAAATATGTTATAAAAATGCAAATAAAGGAAAGGAAATATTTTATTATCTCTACCAGATACTAAATTAAAAAACAAAACAAAACTGTCCCACTAGCTTGTCCCTGAGGAAATGGGTGGTAGAGAAGCTTTCAGTTCCTACAGTATATTCCATCACAGCTGGATCACCACTTGCTAGTGATATTACAAAAGTGACTCATATTGATATGGGTGTTATCTGGGATTTATTGAGCACTAAGTTGTGAGTTCCTTGAAGACCATGGCCCTGTCGCCACCTTAGAGTCCTCAGCATGTAGCCTGTGGCCTGCTGGCACATAGTAGGCCATGCAGTCCATTTTTAATGACTAGTTTTAAGAACAGTTTTAGGCTTACAATAAAATTTAGAGGAAGATATGGAGGTTTCACATATATTCCCAGCCCTGGCGCAGGCATAGCCACCCCTTCTTATTATTACTCACTGGAATGATACTTTAAAAAAAAACAAACCAAGGATGAACCTCCATTGACACATCATTATTACCCAAAGCCAATAGTTTGCCTTAGGGTTCACTCTTGATATTGTATATTCTATAGGTTTGGAAAAATGTGTAATGGCATGTATCTATTATTACAATGTCATACAGAGTATTTTCACTGCCTGAAAAATCCTCTGTTCTCTGCCTATTCATCTCCCCTTGCACCCTGTCTCTGGCAACCACTGATCTTTTTATTGTATCTATAGTTTTGCTTTTTCAAGAGTGTCATATAATTGGAATCATAAGTATGTAGCTTTTCAGATTGACTTCTTTCACTTAGTAGTATGCATTTAAGGTTCTTCTATGTCTTTTTCATGATTTGATAGCTCATTTCTTTTTAGTGGTGAATAATATTCCATTATCTGAATGTATAACTGTAGTCCTTTTTATTCAAGTCAAAATGAAACTGATTCAGTTGGCCTGTGTTAAACTATTTGTTTTAAATAAATTTATTGTTTATATTCAAACTGGTCTGTATGCATAGATGCAATCTCCTAGTGTTTGCCACATCACATTTCTACGCAACAGAAAAATTTTAAAAATTGGTGTCACAAAATTAGGTATGATTAGAAAAACTTGACAGTGTGATTTTATTATTTGTCACCTACTTTAAGGTCATTTGATATAAACAGTGAGCTGTATATATGGTTGGTTAACATCTGAAGAAATCTTATCAGGAACCTGCTATCCAGAGATGGGTTCCTACAGGAATGCTTCAAATATTGTTATTTTTGACCTGCATTAGGGACTTTCATTTGCCTGGGGAATGCTAGGAGGAATTTTTCACTGGGAAGATGATTAGTGTTTCAGCATTGTGATTGGCTAGAAAGCATAAGAATCTGGCAAAACAGTAACACATCATTTGTGAAAGAGCCCTGAAATAAAAGACTGCTTAAGTGGAACCAGACAGATGCTTTTGTCATTGCTAGCCAAGTAGTCTGAAAGGGAAACTTCCCTGTTTTCTGGCAGTTAGTAGAATTGTATGGGGTTATAGAGTTTTCAGTTAGGAGAAAAAGGTTCAAGAAAACAGGAATGTGTTACATAGAGCAAGGCAAATGCTCAGCTCTCAGTTCTCAGAAGTGGAGGGTCTAAGGGTAAGAAAATTTGGGAAAGTGTACACTGTGGGTTCAATTTAGTGAGGAAAATGGTCATTTAGGGAAGTCCAGGAGAGTGCTTTTCTCAGTTTTGGGTTAAACAAGAAACCAGGGTCTTGCAAATCTTGGTGGGGGGGTGGGGAGGGGGAGAAAGGATTGCATATATATGTCTTAATCCTTTACATACACATGTAACAATATTCTAAGTCTGGATTTGTCATGGTTTTGTTCCTTCCAATCTCCCTGGACATTGTCATCTGATCTGATGAGAAGATTAAAACATCCTGATTCTAGAGCAGTGTTGAGTCTGCCTGGAGTTCCACTTTTTATTCTAAGGGCTTGACAGATTGCTCTAGGAGAAAAGCAGACACATCCCCAGGCTTACAGAAATAGATGATGGGATTGATTTTTGTGTTTCCTTTCTATATTTGTATGAGTGGCAAAATTCCACTGAAACTCTTTTTTTCCTACAGCATAGCAACTTGGTGGCAATCACTTGGTATTTACAGAAAATCTGCACATAGATTTAGGTCAGTTCACAGCCAATATAGACAAAGAAAAGAAGCTAAGACATACTGAGTTAACTGGGCTGACACTGTACTTGGACTATTAGAGTCTTCATTATAACCCTACAAGATAGGAATTATAACCCATTTTGTAGGTGACAAAATCCACAAAGAGAGGTTAAGTAATTTTCCCAGGGTCAGTAATAGAGTTAAAATCTGAAATGAGTTCTGTTTAACATTTTCTTATTCCAAAGCCTAAACACTTCCAATAACAACTTTCCTCTTATTAAATGAATAAGGGGTGTTAGTGATTTCATCTTGTAGAATAAAAGTATATGGGTTCTAGAAAACTTTTATATTTGTACTCATCCTTGATTTTATATTTGTTCTCAATGTAAATGAAAAATATGCTATGCTCAGTGTTATGAAAAATAAAATTTAGAAGTTAGCTTGTCTGGTCAAGGTGGCAGGGTAGGTAAATGCTGTGCTTGCCTCATCTCAGGACTGCATCAAAATTACAACTGAACTACAGAACAACCATCATTGAGAATTGCCTGAATTCTAGCTGAACAGAAGTCCTGCAACTAAGACTATATAGAAGAAACTACCTCGAGACTAGTAGGAGGGGCACAGACATGAAACAGGCTGATTCCACACCTGCACATGACCATTAAAAATTGGGAAGGACATCTTGACTGTTGAAGTATCCTCCCCCGCCCCTTGCACTATCCTGGGAGTGAGGGGTCCCAGCTCCATACTAGGCTCCAAATCCCAGAGTTCCAGTGTCAGGAAGAGAAGTCTCCATAACTTCTGGCTATGAAAACCAGTGGAGATTGTGGCTGGGTGAGATGGAAGGAGGCTAGAATCCTAGGCATTCCTCCTAAAGGGCCAAAGCATGTACTTACTAATAGACTCACATGCTCTGAGCTCCAGTGCTGAGGAAGCAGCTAGAAAGGAGCCAGGGACATACAGGGAGAAGCTGAGTTGCCTGGCTTCAGGGTGAGGGTTAGAGGGCAGCTCTCTCATAGACAGAAGTGCTGGCAGAAACCATTGATTTTTTGTTGAGCCCTCCATCCTGCCAACATGCAGATGCAGGAGGCTGCCATATCTGAGTCTTCATCAACCTAGTTAACACTATTCCTCCACCCTGTGCTGGTGATTCCCTGAGACTCCACTCTACCCAATTTTTGGGTACACCCAAACTGCTTCTGGTGGCTTTTCTATATAAACAGACTGTCTTGGCTCATGCAGTACACTTTCCTAAAATTTCTTAAACGTTCACAACACCCAAACAAGCAGAATCTTGCTTCAGCATTCCCATACCTCTTGCTGAGCAGCCCTAAGTCTGGCACTAGTTGCAGACACCTGTGTTTTACGGCCTGGCCTCTTGAGGCACCTCCAAGCTTAGCACAGGTGGCTGATATTTGGGGATTGCTTTGTGGTTCATGCCAGGTGGCCCCGGGAAGGGCACAGGTTGAGGCTGAACTTGGCTTGTGGGGAGGCTGCTCCCAGAAGGCCCCAGAGCTCGCACACCCAGTGGTCAGCTTTGGACCAAGCCAGAGCATCATCCAGCTGCCTTCAAGGATGACACACCCAAAAAGCAGAGTGGGCAAGCAACAGAAACCTGCTAAAGTGAATCCTGCTTTGTGGGGTCAGCCCCTATATGACAGCTCCTTCACTACAGTCATGGCTAGTCCTCACAACCAATCAGACCAACCCCTCCCATTGACATGTAAACAGCAACAAAGGATCAATAATAGCAGGAGAATACACACAGGCCACACCTGGGACACACCTGGAGCACCCATCTCAGATGACCAGAGAGACTGTGCCACTGGGCCCCATAGGACACCTACTACATAAAGCTACTCTACTAAGACTCAGAGACATAGCAGCCCTACATAATACATAGAAACAAACACAAGAAGGCAGCCAAAATGGAGAGACAAAGAAACATGTCCCAAATGAAAGAACAGAACAAGGCTCCAGAAAAAGTGATAAAGAAAATGGGCACAAGCAATCTGCCAGATGCAGAGTTCAAAACACTGGTTATAAGGATACTCAATGATTCAGGGACAACTCAACAAAGAGGCACGTAAACATAGAAATAGAGCTGAGAAACATAAAAAAAGAAAAAAAGAAAAGAAAAAAAAGTCAGAAATAAAGACTACAAGAACTGATATGAAGAACATATTAGAGGACATCAACAGTAGAGTAGATGAAGCAGAGGATCAAATCAGTGATTTAGAAGTTAAGGTAGGAGAAAACACCCAATCAGAACAAAAAAGAAACCAAAAAAAAAAACCCTTAAAAAAATGAGGATAATTTAAGGGGCCTCTGGGACAACATTAAGCATACCAACATTTGTATCATAGGAGTACCAGAAGGAGAAGAGAGAGAGCAAGACTTGAAAACCTATTTGAAGAAATAATAACAGTTAACTTTCCTAAGCTGGTGAAAAAAATAGACATATAAGCCAAGGAAGCTCAGAGTCCCAAAAAAGATGAACCCAAAGAGACCCACACCAAAACACATCATAATCAAAATGCCAAAGTTTTAAAACAAAGAAAGAATCTTAAAAGCAGCAAGAAAAAGCCAGTTAGTTACCTTCAAGGGAGCTCCCATAAGACTGTCAGCTGATTTCTCAACAGAAACTTTTCAGGACAGATGGGAGTGGCACAAATTAGTCAAAGTGATGAAAAGCAAGGACCTACATCAAGATTACTCTACTCAGCAAAGCTATCATTTAGAATCAATGGGCAGATAAGAGCTGAAAAAGCTAGAGGACAAGAAGCTAAAGGGTTTTATCACCACCAAACCAGTATTACAAGAAATGTTAAAGGGGCTTCTTTAAGATGAAAAAAAGATAAAATATATGAATAATACAATGGCAATAACTACACAGCTATCAATAATCATTTTAAATGTAAATAGATTAAATGCTCCAATCAAAAGACATAGGGTGGCTGAATGGATAAGAAAGCAAGACCCATACATGTGCTGCCTACAAGAGACCCACTTTAGATAGAAAGACACACATGGACAGAAAATAAAGGGATGGAAAAAATATTTCACGAAAATAATAAAAAGAAAAAGTAAAGTGGAGTAGCAATACTTATTCCAGACAAAATAGACTTTAAAACAATGGCTATAACAAGAACCAAGGAAGGGCCCAGCATTCCTATTTCTGGGTATTTTTCTGAAAATACCCAAAATGCTACTTCGAGGGGACTTGTGCATCTATATGTCCATTGAAGCATTATTTACAATGGTCAAGATGTGGAGGTAGCTTGGCTGTATGTTAATGGATAAAGAGGAGGTGGTACATAAATATAATGGAACATTGATTGGCCATGGGAGGAAATGAGTTCTTGCCCTCTGTGGTGGCATGGATGGACCTGGATGGTATTGTGTTGACTGGAGTATGTCAGACACAGAAAGACAGATGCAATGTGATTCTGCTTATATGTGGAATCTAAAGAACAAAATAAACAAATGAAAAAAACAGGAACAAACTCATAGATACAGAGAACATTGTGATGGTTGCCAGATGAGAGGGTGACAAAGGGGAAGGGATTAAGAAGTACTAACTGGTTGTTACAAAGTAGTCATGAAGGTGTAAAGTATAGCATAAGGAATATAGTCAATAATATTGCAATAAGTATGTATGGTGTCATTTGGGTACTAAATCAGTTGGGGTGATAGATGGGAGGGGGTTGGGGGCAAGGTGAAAAAGATGAAGGGATTAAGAAGCACAAATTAGTAATTACAAACTAGTTATGGGGATGTAAAAATATAGCATAAAGAATATAGTCAATACTATCATAATAACTATATATGGTGTCAGATGAGTACTAGATTTATCATGGTGATAGACAGGAGGGGAGTTGGGAGGCAGGGTGAAAAAGTTGAAGGCATTAAGGAGTACAAGTTGGTACCGTATTTGCCGGCGTATAAGACGACTCGGCGTATAAGACGACCCCCTAACATTTCCACTCAAAATACAGAGTTTGTTATATGGTCGGTTGTGTGCGATTTTGCGAGTGTGGTAAAATCGCATAACAGCAAAATCGCATAACAGCCGAGCATACACCCAGCAGCGCTGCTGATGCCTGAACGGTATGTGGAATGAAGTGGGCGGGCATCGGGAGGCCACTATGGCACGGGGCAAGCACTATGGGCAGTCTATCTGAAGTGTACCTGGCGTATAAGACGACCCCCCACTTGGAGGCATATTTTTCAGGGCCAAAAAATCGTCTTATACGCCGGCAAATATGGTAGTTAAAACTAGTTATAGGTATGTAAAGTAAAGCATAGGTAATATAGTCAATGATATGGTAATAACTACATATAGAGCCAGGTGGGTACTAGACTAGTCAGGGGGATTCACTTCTTAAATTATATAAATGTCTAACCACTACGCTGCACATCTGAAATTAATATCAAATACTATTGAATGTCAACTGTAATTGAAAAATAAAAAAAAGGAGGGTAAAAATGTGAAGCAGGATAAGAGGTTCAAACTTCCAGATATTAAACAAGTAAGTCATGGTGATGTAATGTACAGCATGGTGATAGTGTGATATGGTATCACGTGGTTGCTAGACTTATCATGGTGATCTCTTCTTTAGGGGCATAAATGTTGAGTAACTATGGTGTACATCTGGACCTAATATAATATTGTATATTAGCTATATTTTAATTAAAGTCTTTACAAAATGAAAAATAAAGTGTAGTTAATTTCAAGTTTGTTAGCTTGTTGAGTTTTCCAGATATGGTTAAAAATAAACTGTGTTATTTTGCTGTTTATGGTGTGAAATTATAAGCTCCTTGGGAAATCTGAATTATTTGGGGGTTTCCAGAGCCCTTGATTCTTTCTTCCTCATTTTCATTGAGTTTGAAATTGAAATTATCCAAGGCAGCAATAGCCTTGAAGTATATTCTGTAGTCCATCAAGAAACACAACATATCCTTTCAAAAGTTAATTGAGCAGCACAAAGCTAATTAGCTGTCCGAAGACACATCATTTAATTCACAATCCAGCATTAATATGTTCAACACAATGAGCTTATCTTCCATATAAATGCCTTTGCCCTATGGCTTCTGAAGCAGCTGCAATATACAAGAATGACTGATAACTTCTTTAAATGTGGTGGTTACTTTTTATTCTCTTTCTTCATTTGGCCAAAAGAAGGATGAATAGCATGCCAATTGTAATGGGAGTTTGTGTGTGTGTATGTGTGTGTGTGTGTGTGTGTGTGTGTGTGTGTGTGAAATTTGAAGAAACTAGATGGCTAGGAGGTCATAGCATATAGTCATCAGAGAATTACCACGCTGTTAGAGAATGCAGTGATCGTTGAACCCCACTCCTGCATTTCATAGACTAGGAAATGGATGCTCAAATATGCTCTGAGTGCTGTCCAAAGTCATTTAATAGGGTGTGACATATGCATATTACATACATTTTCACTTCAGGAATAAGGAATTGCTATACTCTAGAATAAAGGCCTAGTTTGTTGTTTATCAGCTGGCAACTAAATAGATAGGCATGTTGAGAAACTAAGGAGAGTGGTCCAAAGTCATTCATAGCCAGCATCGTCATGTCTGTCAAATGCTGTGGGATCAAATGTACCCATCCTTCACGTCTCAGTTCATGCCTCCCTCACCTCTGAGTCTTCATGAGCCTCATATTCCTTAATATTTTAACCACTCACTCTGGCGTTTAAGCTCTAATTCCTTTAATAATTCAGTGTTTGTGAATGTGTACACGTGTAACAGGTTTTATGGAGATGTTTTCATTTTATAATATACATCATTATAATATGCCTAGTCCAGTTCATAGGAATAAGCTTTTGGCAAAATTTATTTATTTATTTATTTAAATTAGTTTCAGGTGTACAACACAGTGCAATAGCTATATTTTTTATACCTCAATATGACAACCCCTCTCCCCCAATCCACTGCCCCACTCCCCACACAATATCATACATATCTATTACAATTCCATTGACACCACTCCCCCCACACTATACTCCACATCCCATGACTATATATATATATATATATATATATATATATATATATATATATTCAATTATAGTTGACATACAATATGATACAACATCAGTTGTTTCAGGTGTACAGTGCAGTGATCAAGCCTCTACCCCATCCATGATGCGGTCTCCCTTACAAGACATGTGACCATCTGACACCCTACAAAATATTTACAACATTATTAATTATATTCCCCGAGTTTTCATTCATATCCCTTTGGGAATATTGTAGTTACCTATTTATGCTGTCTAATCCCTTCTCTTTCTCCCTTATCCCCACTCCTCCCAACTAGCAGCCATTAGTTTTTCCTCAATATCTCTGAGACTTTTCTGTTTACTTTGCTCGTTCAGTTTTTTAGATTCCACAAATAAGTGAGATCATATGGTATTTGTCTTTCTCCGACTGTTTCACTTAACATAATAGTCTCTAGGTCCATCTACATCATTGCAAATGGTATGATTTCATTCTTTATAGTGGAGTAATACTCCACTGTATAAATGTACCACAGTTTCTTAATCCAGTCATCTACCGATGGGCACTTTGGTTGTTTCCAATTCTTGCCTATTGTCAATAGCACTGCAATAAACATAGGGGTGCATATTATTTTTTTGAATTAGCTTCTTGGGTTTCTCTGGAAAGATACCCTAGAGTGGAATTGCTGGGTCATATGGTAGTTCCATTTCCAGTATTTTGAGATATCTCCATACTGATTTCCATAATGGCTGCACCAATCTGCAGTCCCACCAACAGTTCAACAGGGTTCCCTTTTCTCCACAAACTCACCAGCACTTGTTGTTTGTTGACTTATTGATGATAGCCATGCTGACTGGAGTGAGGTGGTATCTCCTTGTGGGTTTTATTTGCATTTCCCTAATGATTAGTGAGGTTGGACATTTTTTCCTATGCCGGTTGGCCATCTATATGTCCTCTTTAGAGAAATGCCTCTTCATATCCTCTGTCCATTTTTTAATTGGGTTGTTTTTTTGGTGTTGAGTTGAATAAGTGTTTTATAAATTTTGGATATTAATCCCTTATCAGATATATCATTGGCAAATACCTTTTCCCATTCAGTAGGCTGCCTTTTTGTTTTATTGATGATTTCCTTTGCTGTGAAAAGACTTTTAAGTTTGATGTAATCCCATATGTTTATTTTTTCTTTTATTTCCCTTGCCTGAGGGGCTATATCAGTAAAAATATTACTGAAGGTATTGTCTGAAAATTTACTCCCTATGTTTTCTTCTAGAAGTTTTATGGTTTCAGGTCTTACATTTAAGTCTTTAATCCATTTTGAATTTGTTCTCGTATATGGTGTAAGTAGGTGGTCCATTTTCATTTTTTTGCACATGTCAGTCCAATTTTCCCTGCATCATTTATTAAATAGACTATCTTTACTCCAATGTAAATTCTTGCTTCCATTGTCATAGATTAAATGACAATATGTGGATGGGTTTATTTCTGGGCTCTCTATTCTGTTCCATTGGTCTATTATCACATCCTGTGTGACAAGGGCTGGGGGGCTTGAGGAGGGGTGGCAAAGGGTTAAGAAATCATGAGTCAAAAGTAGAATTTCTGTGGGCCAGAGGTCTTGTCTCTGCAGAGAGAGTGAGCCCTGATACTGGCAGGTGTAAAGCTTTTATTTACAATGGTCACAAAGAGGTCAATTTGAATATCTGTACCCAGTTAATTGATTCAATTAGACTGGCAGCTGCTTCAGCAAAACTCATTGTGATTAAGCAGGAGTTGTGCTTTCACACATGCGTATGATCCTTAGGATGGCATCAGCATTCCGAGACCACCTGATAAGGAAGTTTTACCAGATTATTCCCTTGGTCTTAGCTTTCCAAGACACTTCCTTATGACTTCAAAGGATCAATGCGCAGGAGCATTGAGTCGGCAGCTACAAGGTGACAGTCTATGTGTCTGTTTTTATGCCAGTACCATACTGTTTTGATTACTATAGTCTTGCAGTATGATTTGATGTTGGGTAGCATGATACCTCCCACTTTGTTCATATTTCTCAAGATTGCCGTGGCTATTCAGGGTCTTTTATGGTTCCATATAAATTTTAGGATTATATGTCCTATTTCTGAGAAAAATGCCCTTGGTAGTTTGATAGGAATTGCATTGAATCTATATATTGCCTTAGGTAGTATTGACATTTTAGCTATATTAATTCTTCCTATCCATGAGCATGGTATGTATTTCCATTTATTTGTATCTTCTTTGATTTTTCTCTTCAATGTCTTTTAATTTTCTGAGTACAGGTCTTTTACTTCTTTGATTAAATTTATTCCTAGATATTTTATTGTTTTTTATGCAATTGTAAATGGAATTGAATTCCTGATTTCTCCATCTGGTAGTTTTTTGACCCACTTGCTATTTAGTAACATATTCTTCAGCCTCCATGTATTTGCGTGCTTTCTGGATTTATTCTTATAATTGATTTCTAGTTTCATAGCATTGTGGTCAGAGAAGATGCTTGATATGATTTCAATCTTCTTAAATTTATTGATACTTGTTTTGTGGCCTAACATGTGTTCTATCTTGGAAAATGTTCTGTGTGCACTTGAGAAGAATGTATATTCTGTTGCTTTAAGGTGAAATCCTCTAAAAATATTGATTAAATCCAGCTGGTCTAAAGTGTCATTTAAGGCCACTGTTCCCATTTTGATTTTCTGTCTGGAGGATCTGTGCATTGGTGACAACGGGGTGTTGAAGTCCCCTACTACAACAGTGTTACTGTTGATCTTTGTCTTCGTGTCTGTCAAAATCTGTTTTATATATTTAGGAGCTCCGATGTTGGGTGCATAGATGTTTACTAGGGTATGTCCTCTTGTTGAATCCCTTTATTATTATGTAGTGCCCTTCTTTGTCTTTTATTGCAGTCTTCATTGTAAAGTCTATTTTTTCCAAAATAAGTATTGCTACTATACAGCTTTTTTCTCATTTCCATTTATGTGAAATACCTTATTTCATCCCATTATTTTCAGTCTGTGTGCGTCTTTTGATCTGAGATGAGTCTCTTGTAAACAGCATATGCATGGGCCCTGTTTTTATATTTACTCAGCCACTCTATGTCTTTTGATTGGAGCATTTAGCCCATTCACATTTAAATTGATTATTGATATGTGTGTATTTATTGCCATTTTGATATTTGTATTTCGTGTCTTCCTTGGTTAGCTTGTTTTCCCCTTTCTTCTGTTTAAAAAAGCCCTGTTAACATTTCCTGAAATGCTGACTTGGTGGTAATGAATTCCTACGCTTATTTTTTTCTGAGAAACTATCTCTCCTACAATTTTAAGTGATAGCCATGCTGGGTAGAGCATCCTTTGTTGTAGGCCTTATTTTGCATCATTTTGAGTATTTCCTGCCTCTCACTTCTGGCCTGCAGAGTTTCTGTAGAAAAGTCAGTTGTTAGTCTTTTTCTTTTTTAAAGATTTTTATTGGGGAATTGGGGGGATAGGAACAGTGCTGGAGAATTGGGGGAATGGGAACAGACAAGTTGCTGTCGTTTTGTTCTACAATCTAGTTGTGGAGGACGTCGCTTCACTGGCCCAAGTTGGCACCATCATTGCGCTCTTCCCAGGCAAGGCAGATCAGTTGCTGGCTTCTGGACGGCTGCTCACTGCGGCTGCTGGCGGCTCACGCTGGCTGCTGGCGGCTCACGCTGGCTGCTGGCTACACATGGTAGCCCATGGCAACCCACTGCCATAGGGGCGGCAGCCTACGCCGTCGCTGGCGACTCATGGCAGTCCTGCTCCAGGTTAAGCTGTTGTTCAGTATCTTAGCTGTAGAGGGCAGTGTCACTGGCCCTCATATGTGGATCCGAACCGGGGCCCTCTGGCATCCCAAGCCAGTTCTTAACCATCGCGCCACTCAGCCGGCCCAGCTGTTAGTCTTAAAAGAGTTCCTTTGTATGTAACCTGCTGTCTTTCTCTTGCTGCTTCTAGGACTCTGTCTTTGTCTTTAACCTTTGCCATTTTAACTATGATGTGTCTTGGTGTGGACCTGTTTGGGTTCAGCATGTTTGGAACTCTCTGCACTTCCTGGGCTTGTATGTTGATTTCCTTCACCAGGGTAGGGAAGTTCTCAGTCATTATTTCTTCAAATACATTCTCCATCCCTTGCTTCTTTTCTTCTCCTTCTGGTATTCCTATGATGCACATGTTGTTGCGCTTGATGTCGTCCCACAGGTCTCTTAAACTATTTTCATTGTTTTTTATTGCTTTTTCTTTTTCTTGTTCCAGCTGGGTGATTTCTGCTATTTTGTTTTCTAAATCACTGATCCAATCCTCTGCTTCATCTAATTTACTGGTGATTCCTTCGAGTGTGTTCTTCATTTCAGTTATTGTATTCTTTAGTTCTAACTGGTTGTTTTTTTTTTTTAATGATTTCTCTATCCTTCTTTATGTCCTCCCTAAGTTCCTTAGACATTCTTATAATCAGTGTTCTAAACTCTGTTTCTGAAAGGTTGGATACCTCTGTTTCATTTAGTTTCATTTCTAGAGGTTTCTTCTGATCTTTTACTTGGGACATGTTTCTTTGTTTCTTCATGCTGGCTGTCGCTCTGTCATTGCTTCGATGTATTAGATAGATAACCAATGCCTCTCAGACAATGCTGGGTGCTATTATAGTATGTGTCCTTTATATTCAGATTGTACTGTCTCCGTATTCCTTTGTCCCATGTGTTCCAAAGGTGTCACTGTTGAAGTTGCTCTTTAATTGCTTTTGTCTTTTCAGAGGGTGAGATTGACCCTCAGACTGATTTGCTGGGAGAATTAGCTCTATTCACAGTGTATGAGATGCTGTGTGGAGGTTGATCCCCTCAGAGGAGGCTTGGCCCTGTGTGCTCTTTTGCCTGTGGAAAATGTCCTTTGAGAGTGCCACTTGTAGGTTCAACGAGGTAGTGCTCTGGCTTTGCCTAACACTGGCCCCTGGGTGTATTCGTTCTGGTGTATCTTGGGTGGGGCTCCCACTCAGAGTCATTTCAGACCTGGCTCTTCCTGGTCCATTGCTCCCTGATAGGTGCCTGAAGGCTGCACACCATTGCCTGCTGCCCGTGCTGGACCTGGAGTCATGTGGGGATGGTCTCTGTGTGAACTAAGCTGGTTGCCCCCTTTATTGGTCCTGAGGCAGTTTAGGAAAAGGCCCAGGGCCCCCTAAGCCTGTTGCCACCTGTCAGATGCTGATAAGGCCCACCTATTTAAAGAGGCTTTTTAGGAGTGTGTGTCTGGCTATTTGACCTGGTGTTGGGGATGCCTCTGCGATGTGGCACTAGCTTGGCAGGATGGAATTCAAGTGCAATGTGATTGTTAGTTTTTAAGACATGAATGCAGATTCAGTTCTTACATCAATACCTGGCCTGTGACCCCCTTGTATAGCATCCCTAGGGCACTACAGCTAGCCACCTTGCGCTCATAGATTCATGAAACCGGTTCCCGAGTGGCTGTGGTGCATGTTTGTGGTCACTGAACAGCATGAAGATGACCCCAGGGCTCTGAAGACCACCTTCTGTTGTAAAAAACTTTTTCCACAGTTTTTGGGGGTGGGACAGTCACCCCGGCACCCCAATTGCCCCTGGCAATGCAGCTATAGGTGGGTGAGTTGGTGTTACAGGTATGTAAAGGCTGTGGTCAGTAGTTTCTACAAATTCAGTGTAGTCTCAGCTTCTGGACCACGTCCACTTCATAAAACAAAAACAAAGCAAGGCAACCAACACCAAGAAACAAATACACTCCCACAGAAACTTGATAAGCAATGATCATACAGGAGAAACAAAACTATATAAAAAATACAATCACAAACACCAAAATAGGAGAACAAGACAGAAAAACATTGACCAAGCAATATCCAGATAAACAAGTCTGAGAAACAATGACAAAAACAAAACAGATAAAAGACGGAAAAGGTACAAAAAGATGAAACAGAAAAAAAAGAAAAAAAATAATAATAAAAAAGAGGGGGAAGTAGAAGAAGAAGAAGAAGAAGAAGAAGAAGAAGAAGAAGAAGAAGAAGAAGAAGAAGAAGAAGAAGAGGCTCTCCTCCGTCTGCTTTAATCTGCAGACCACTTGTTCAGCAATAGAGTCTCTGGATGACTCAGCATCAGCTATGTTGGGGGAAGGGCTCAACCTGTCATGTGCTGGCCTCCCTCTCAGGCTTGCACTGAATTTCCCGCAATTAGCTGCTTAGTGCTCTGGAGTCCTGCTCACCATCAAAAATCCTCAGAGTTTGTTTCAGGCTGTCTGCTGCTGAAAAAAAACCCTTTGTGGCCTGAGGAGTTGGGGGCCAGGCACCAGGGGCTCAGGGTGCTCCCGGCAACACTGCTCTAGGTGGGCGGGGCAGGCCCCCAAGGACCACGGGGCATGGTCAGTGGCCCCCACCAAGTCAGAGCACTATGCACTCCTACAGGGGCAACCTGCCTCCACAAACACCCCAGAAATGCCCTGGCCGGATCACGCAGGCTCACAGCTCCCAGCCCAACACTCCAGGCCCAACATTCCCAGGAAAACTCCCAATCTCGGCCTGTCCCAATCAGCTGCTGGCAGTTCATGCTGAGCAGCCCGACAGCCAATCGCCTGCCTGGCAACTCTGCATGTGCAGTGCAGAGAGCAGAACCAAGGTGGCTCGCACACTCCCACGTCTCAATGAACAGCTGGTTGGAGCCTGAGCGCGCCTGCCAGGCATTTCCCTGGCCACGCAGCACAAGCAGTGCAGAGGGTGGAGATCCAAGGCCACATGTGCACACACGCACACACGCACACACGCACTCCTGCGCCAATTCCCCCAGACCAATGTGGTCCCAGACCTGAGCCTCTGTGGGATGGCCCAACCCTGAAAAAATGGCGCCCTCTGTACACTACTCATGTGCAAGCTCCAGACCAGGGGAACAACGGTCCCCAAACCTTCAGCTCCCGCACCAAAGGCACTCAGCTCAGTCCTTCCCGGAGGCTCCTGGGCCCGCTTACACAGCTCCACCAGTGTACTCCCTCCACCAGGAACCGGGTGAGTGCTCACTGGTGAGCGAGTCCGTGTGCCGGCTCCACTGATTCTCCAGCTGCCCTCAGCCTCACCGAATTGAGCAAAGAGAGTCCTCACTCATTTCTACTGCCAGCTATCATGGAACTCCTCTTCCCAGCAAAGTAATTCTGGGTTGGTGAGCGCAGTGTGGGGTCAAAGGGTCTCTCTCCCAACTGGAGAAGCCACACCACCACTGATTTATTCCTCATGGGGGTCACTTTCTCTCATCTCCGCCCCTCCTACCAGACTCAATGTGGCCTCCTCTGTAAGTCCTTTGTTTAGAGGTTCTGTTCATCTAGTGTTCAGGGGACTTCTGAGGTTGAATGTTGTATAAATTATTTTGTAATTTTGGAGTGTTCTGGGGAGGCAGTTGGCACAGCATCTATCTATCCTGCTATCTTACCAGAAGTCCCTGGCAACATTTTTATGTATACCCAAGTCCCTTAGTGAGCTTAGCATCTCCCATTTAACAATAAGGAGAGGTAAAGTTCAGGGCCAGTGAACAGGTGCCCTGTGGTTATGAACCAGCAGAGGCATGCTTGGCAGAAAAGGGAACACAAGCCTACTATGGCACTGCCTAACCAACTTTTATATCCAGGTGGGATGTTAGCTTCTTATTGAAGTCAATAATTATCTGCTGGTGACCTAATTCAGGGGACATTTCCAAATCCTTATTTTACTTCCCACAAGCTGTGACTTTGTCAATAAGACTCCTATAGCTATGTCACTGAGTCTATGTTCTTCCTAGAATTTAACCCACCTTTCAGCACACAGCAAGTGCTCCAGGAGTGCTTGTGGAATCGAGCAGAGAGCTGATGGAATGTACCAACGTTCTATCAGTGTGTTCTGTTCAAGGTTCGGTTAGTCACTAAGATGTTTGTTTGCATCATGCCAGATAACCTGAGTAGCTATTAGACAAAATTGAGAGCGTGGTTTTGCTCTTTGAAGGCACTGCTTAAAGATGCATTGGTGATGACATTGACATTTTAAAAGTCTCATGCTCTACCAACTGAGCTAGCCAGGCGGTGACATTGACATTTTAATTCCTTGTATCTGTCTGATTAGGCAACATCATGCTGCAGGAACCTCCTGAATCCTAGAGGTGTTTAACTGCAAAGTTTTATTTCTCATTAGCACTCCATCTCCATTGCACGTTGGCTGGGTGTTCCACTCCACAAATTCTCACTCCAGGCCCTCACTCCAGGACAGCCACTATATTGAATTTTTCTAGTATTTTGTCAGAAAGTAAAAGATGTTTGTTTCACTGGAAATTCAGTGCTCTAGCCTGGAGGTGACACATGCTCCTTCTTACAACTCATTGGCAGGACTAATCATGTGGTTTCACCTAGCACAGAGGTGTCAGGAAGTACCTGGAGGTCCTGGGCTCAGGAGGCAGAGAGTTGGGCATACTTGATTGGCTGCAGTAATGGCAACTGCACTGAGTACGGGCTGATCTGCCACACACTGATAAAACCCCCCAACCCCCTTGCTTTTGAATGAGAAGTAACAGTATTATAATTATCACCACTCTTCAGGCTTAGCTTTGACATCACTGGAACCATAGCATTGGGAGGAGTAAGGGAAACTGGGAATGACAGAACCAGTCAAGGCTGGTCATGGGATCTCGAGGTAGGGCTAGTATTGAAGAAGAAAAGCCATTGTCAGAATATAGGTGGGCAAACAGGCCTGAATTTGGCCTCAGTTCATTAAGATAGAGAGTAGAATAAACAAAACATTGCTAACCAAAGTTGATGTTTTTATAGTCTCTTGCAAAATACCAGTTATTTTTCTTTATATTAAAAATGTACAGGCCAAGGGGTCTTTTTTAAAGATAGATTTAAAATAGTTACTGCTATGCACAGAGATTATCTTAATATTCCCAGAGTGTTGGAAATAGATTTTGAATGTAGATATTTTTGAACAGTCCATATTTGTACACAAATGAGAAATGCTAAAGATGTTGCTGCAGAGGTTGCCTATAGTTTTTTTTTTCCTTCATAAATCATACGTTTCATGTCCCAGAACACCTCTTGTCGATAAAAACATAGTGCATCACTTAACCTCACCAGATATGTCACAGCCAAATTGATCGTTAGGACACTGGTGATTTAATAGTTCTGTGATGTCAAAATCTGTTTTTCTTTGTGCTCAGTTGATTCTGTAATGCTAATTGCAAATCACTTTTGCAATTGTCAAATATATTTGATCTGTATAGATAATTTTTACCTTGTTAAATCAAGACCTTTTACTCCTTAATTTCTCATCCTTCCTGATAATTGCCTTCAAGTCAGATTCTATGGGTATTCCTTAGTATACAATCTAATATATGCATAAATATAGATTATACTACATTGATTTGAACACATTGGTCTGTTCCTTTTCCAATTCTTTCATCATATTTTTAAGTGCTTTGACCTTTTCCCCAATGAGATGGTGAACTTTGTGAGCTCGATCACTATGCTTTTGAAGCTAAAACATTCCTCAATACACAATGGAAGCTCAAGTTATGTTGTTAAGCATATTTCAAGTTGCAAAGCATCAGATAACCTGGATAATTTTAACAGAAAAGTAATTTATTGAAAGAATATTGGTTGACTCAGAAATGATGGAAAAGCTGAAGAAAGAAGGTTGGAAAAGAGCAAAAACTGAAGTAGATTTGGGGTCCATGTAATAGAAATAAGTCGGTTGTCTTTGCAGAGCCCCACTTCTGAACAAATGAAATTCAAACACTTTTTCTTTCTATCAAGATTCAAAGTGCTAGGAGTGGTCATCTGATTATCCAAGGTCAGGTCAACTACTCACTCTTTGGGGAAAGGGAGGCATCTTGATTTACTACCCCACTAGGATTGCACACAATGAGGGAGAAGCAAGGCCCCCAAAAGAAATTTGGGGTACTGTTACTCTTGAAAAAGGGAGAAAAGAAGAAAACCCATGAATGCCTATTACAGGAAGTAAAGGGCTTCGAGATAAATGATTGAATTTGACAGTCTGTACAATCGAAGTACCAGCTCTACCCACCTTCCTTTGGCTATGTCGACTGTGCTGTGGGACATTCGTGGGCTCTGGCCCAGACCTGGTATTTAGCCAGATTTGATTTTCCAATTAGTGAAGATTTTTATTGGTCTGGGATTACACTTCTGATAAATTTAGATTAGTGACGGTAATATCTAGAAAGCTAAAAAGTTTCTCGGTTATAAATGAACACTTTTCATTAATATTTAGAGATTAAACTCATTTTTTATGAGCAGATGGAAACAAATGATAACTTGGCCTTTACTGTGCAAAATTCATAGCAATTTATCAACATTTAGGCAAAACTTGGGGCAGGTTCTAAGTGCTAGAATTTGTTGATTAACACTGTTTTCTTTGGTTAATTGACTTTTTAGACAACAGATCTATTCAAATCACTGTCTGTAAGGATGTGACTGCATTGCTGTCCCCATTGTTTCCTGGAAACCATAGCTGTGTTCGCCCTGAGATTAATGAGTGGAGAGAACCATTTCTAGCAAAGGCCCTGCTGGGTGACTGGGGGAAGTCTAGAAAACTTTAGATACAGGACTTATTGTCATGAGCTTTTGGATCGGCGTATGTGGGCTGCTGCTTCCTATACACATGACACAGTAGCATTATTATATTCCATATGACTTTTGGCTTGTCCGATCATGCTTTCTCTACCTTCTTATCTGCTGTGAGTGTGTGTGTGTGTGTGTGTGTGTGTGTGTGTGTGTGTGTGTGTCTGTCTGTCTGTCTGTCTGTCTGTCTGTGTGTGTGTATTTGATCAGCAAAAGTTTATTTCCCTTTGCCGGCAAAGATCCTTTGCAGGAAATGGCCAGCTTCATGGGTCTGTGACCTGTGCAGTCACACAGGGCCCCATGCTTCGAAGGGGCCTCACACTTAGTTTCATTCTCTGCTGTTGCCATCTTGAAATTCTTAGTCGCTTTTGAACAAGAGGTTCTGCATTCTCATTTTTCACTGGACTCCAAACATTCTGTAGACAATCATGTCAGAAAAAAAGAAGCAGAAATAGCTGTGCCCTCCTCCCATGTTGTGTTTTCATGTTTGAACTTTTCTGCTTAAGCCCTGCATCTGGATTTTGTTGCGAGCACCTGACAGGGCAGTTGCCACATTTCAGTCTCTTCCTGAAAATCAAGGGGACATTAACCCCTCAGCAGCGTCCTACGTCCCTGCGTGGTACTCGTGACTCGAGTGGGGAACAAAGTCCTGACACACAGGTTCTGATAGAGTAACACAGCTTTATTTGGGAACCGTGTCCCTCCAGAGGCCAATGCTCTGGTAAGCACAGTAGGTTATACAAGATCAAATAGAATTTAATAACAAACCAAGTCCCAGAGTCAATCGAGATGGAGAAGGTCCCTGGTCCGGGAGAGATGACTGGGCCCACGACGGGTCTGAGGCAGCTGGTCTTGCAAGGAAGGACTTCGGCGAGTCCCCGAGTATCGCGGCTTGTACCTCGCAGAGGGTCTTAGCTGGAGCATCCAGTCAGACGGCTCATAGCACTACTCTGGAGCTCCACTTTTATCCTCTTTTCCTTGAGCTTGCTTACTCCTTAGATGATAACCAGAAGTTTTGTTGAACGTGTTTATCACTCAATTTTATTATGCTCAGTTTCACACAAAAACATGTTTTTCACTTCACTTTTATCAGTCTCACACATGTGTGGCCTAGCTTCTGTCCCTATTATAAACAACTTGTTTTGCAAACCTCAATCCAACATATATATTTTATATGCTCTACATAGGTTTCCTTATGTTCAGAGAGAAGGGTTCAGAGGATTCCTCTCTGTCATTGCTAAAGTGGGTCTCTTCAGTTTTTCTGGGTTTCTAGAATCCTTGGCTTATGTGTGAAAATATCCTTTCCTCTTTAATTTAACTAAGATAAAGTATCATCACTGTGGTTTTAGTTTTTGGGATTGTTGTTTAGGGAACAAGGAAGTTACAGGAAAAAAAGAAAAGAAAGATGAAAACAAAATGGCAACCAACTATCTATCCAAACATTGAAGCAGTTATCTAAGTAAATTGATATTAAAACCCAGCTTCAGATTCTCTGGGCTTGGAACAGTGTTTATAGGGCATTCAGGCCTGTTCCTTCTCATCACAGGGAAGTTAGACAAAACTTCTCAGAGTCTCAGTTGTAGGTGTAATGATATCAACAGTAGAGTGGTTAAGGTCTTAGGGTCTCATGGCAGACAGCCCCACTGTTACATCCAGACCCTTCCACCAAGGTAAAGTAAAGTAACCTGCCTATGTCTATTTTCTTAACTGGAAAATGGACTTTTATGAGATCATGTAAGATAATGCAAGCAGTGTGTAAAACACAGTTTGTTGTACATGGTAAGCTCCTAATGAATGGTAGGGGTTTGTTTCGTTTTGTTTTGTTTTCACTATGCTGGCCCTTTCCTTCCATTCCTCTTTTTATCTAAAGAGTCAGATCTTCCCTTCCTTAGCTTTGGACACTTAGACTGTGCTCCCTGGTAAGTCCCTACAGCCCCAAAAGATGGAAAATTGGCTGTTTTTACTGTCATTTTCTTGCTCTTCTCTTGGCTTTCTTTGACCTCAGTGCTGCAGCCCTAGCTGTCAAGCATCTCATGAAGTTTGGTGTAAAGTCCTCTGGTGTGCTTGTCAAGGTCTGGCATTCTCAAATGAGGGAACTGAAGAGTTTAAGGAAAGTATGTTCTGCAAAAGTTCAAGCAGCTTTAAGAGGTGCTAGCAAGGTGTAGTGAAGTAATGCTGAGCTACCACAGTGGGGAGCTGACACTAATCTGAGGTCTGACCAGGTGTAAGGCAAGCTGTGGCAGCAGTTACCAAGGTGACAACTGCCCTATGGTATGATGGCCCAAAGCCTAGGATCCTAGGACCAATATCTAAAATTCACCTTCCTGCCCTCCAGGGTTCTGCCAATGCCTTCCAACAGGAAGCTGGAAGGCAAGAGAGGACACTGAGTCAGTCCACCAAAAGTCAGCCTCCAGGGCAATGAATGAACAGACAGCAAAGGATGGAGGCTAGACCTGCAGGGGTAAATGAGAAACAGTCACACTTGGGAACAACCCTCCTCTCCCTTGCCACATCCCTACTTTATCCCCAACTTGGTTGTAATCTTTGTTGTAGTTCCTTACTTTTCGTCATGTTGAATACTTTGTGCCTATTCCTTGTGACCTGCAAAGATTCTGTTGAGAAATCAGCTGACCATCTTATGGAGTCTCCCTTATAAGTTACTATTGTAGTTGTCTTTCTATTGCTGCTTTTAGAATTCTCTCTTTTTAACTTTTGCCATTGTAATTATAATGTGTCTAGGTGTGGGCCTGTTTGGGTTCATCCTGTTTGGGATTCTCTGAGCTTTCTGTGTTTCTATGTCTATTTCCTTTGCCAGGTTAGGAAAAGTTTTCAGTCATTATTTCTTCAAATCAGTTCTCAATTCCTTGATCTCTCTCTTCTTCTGGTACCCCTATGATGTGAATGTTGTTATGCTTGACATTGCCCCAGAGGTCTCTGAAACTATCATCATTTTTTTGGATTCTTCTTTTTCTTTTTTCTGTTCCTATTGGCTGTTTTCTCCCATCTTGTCTTCCAAATCACTGATTTTGATCCTCTGCTTCATCTAGTCTGCTGGTGATTCCTTCTCATGCATTCTTCATTTCAGTTATTGTATCCCTCACTTCTGACTGGTTCTTTTTTATGGTTTGTTTGTCCTTTTTATGCTTCCTATCTCTTTGTTGAAATCTTCACTAAGTTCCTTGAGCATTCTTATAATCAGTTTTGAACTCTTTTTCTGGTAGGTTGCTTGCTTCCATTTTGTTTAGTTCTTTTCCTGGAGTTTTCTCCTGTTCTTTTATTTTGGACACATTTCTTTGTTTCTTCATTTTGGTTGTCTTCCTGTGTTGGTTTCTATGGATTAGATAGATCTGCTATGTCTACCATTCTTCGCCGGTGGCCTTATGTAGTAGGGATCCTGTGGGGCCCAGTGGTACAGTCTCCCTTGTCACCTGCCCTGGGTGCTCCAGGAGTGTCTCTTTTGTGAGTTGTGTGTGCTTTCCTGTTATAGTCAAGCCTTGATTGCTATTGGTCCTCAGTGGGTGGGATTGATCCTTAGGCTGAATGGCTGTGGGGTTTGGCCACATCCACAGTTTATGGGTTGCTGCTGTGGGTTGGGGGTGGGGGCTTACCCCACTGAGTGGGATTTGCCCCAGCAGGCTCTGGTGCCTGTGGAGACCACCCTTTGTGTTTTCCACTTGTGGGGCTAATTGGGTGGTGCTCTACTATGGTCTGAAGCTGGACTCCAGGTATGTTGGTTCTGGAGCATCTTGGGAGGGGCTCCAGTACAGGCCCAGGTCACCAACTGCCTATGACTGTTCGAGGACTGCCTGATAGGAACTACAAAATAATCCATTGTGGTTTGCTGCCTGTGCTAAACCTGGAGTTGTGTAGGAGAGACCACATTATGAACTGAGGATGTCTGTCCTCAGTTCTGGGCCTGGGGTAGCTCTGAAAAAAACCAGAACAACCTGAAGCCTGCTGCCACCTCCCTTAAGGTTCAGCTGCTTATAAAGCCTCTTGCAGTACACGAATTGCACGAGGCAGGGTCTCAGGGAGTCAGTAGAGTGGGAATAGTTGTGGCCACCAGGTTAATATAAATTCTGGTTTGGTGCCAGTGCTGAGCCTGGAGCTACTCAGCAAAAATCTCAGAGCACAGCCAGGCCTGTCATTGCCCAACTGGGGGCCTGCCAGACTCTGATCGGTTTCCAGAAAGAGTGGAATGCACGGGTGGGGCTGGGTGTTCTCGGAGATAGTGCCTTAGGCTTTGGGGGTTTTTGGTGGGGCACGGTCCTAGTGAACCAGCAGGGTGGAGCAGTACAGTTCAACAGACCAATCAGATTCAGATTCGGCTGTAGTGGGGCAGGCTCAACACATTAAAGATGGTGGCTGTCTGCTGGCTGTGCAGGAGAAAGACCTCACACAGGGAAAATGTGGACTGTCTGCTAGTCTTCCCCACAATGCCGCACACCTCAGTCTGCCCTCCTGAATGTCTTCGACACCGCCTGAGTCACTATCCCTCCTCCAGAGCCCAAGGTGAGTGCTTGTGAGTGAGTGAGTCTGTGCAGGGGACATTTAAGAGGACATCTGGGTTTCCTGCAGCCTTCCGACCCACCCAGATGGTCTGAATACTTACTGATTTTCACAGCCTGATGCTGTGGGGGCTCCTCTTCCCAGCAGCAATACTTGGGATGGGGAGCCTGATGTAGGGGGCTGGGTCCCTTGCTCCTCAGGGGGAACCTCCTTGGCTGAGATATCCCTCTTAATTCACAACCACCACAAGGAGGTTTGGGGCTGGTTCTGCATCTCTACCCCTCTTACCAGTGTCACCATGGCTTCTTTATATTTTTAGTCATAGGACTTCTGTTTGGCTAGAATTCAGATGGTTCCCCAGGTTGATTTTTCTATGATTTAGTTGTAATTTTAACGTCAATTTTTTATTTAGAGAGAGAGAGAGAGACAAAGAGACAGAGACAGAGAGAGAGAGAGAGAGAGAGAGAGAGAGAGAGAGAGAGAGAGAGAGAGAGTGTCTGCTTTCAGGTTACTGAGTTTAAGAAAAATAAGAACAAGAGAAAACCAAACCATAATTACAATTTCTCATGAGGTACATTTTTTTTTTTCTATACATCTCTATTGAGTTAACTGGTTCTTGTTTTGCAGGGAGATCATTCTCGTCTTGGGAAACTTTAAAGTTCAAAAAGACACCCCATACCCAACTTCCCTCTGTACAGTTTCCCCATGAATATGGTAATCCCCATGGAATCATAGCTATCCATTCAATCCATTCAAACCCTTCTGGGATTGGCTTCATGTTCGCCCTTAGGCCTACCTCTCTGATATGACTCCTTCATACCTACCCTGAAGGCTCCATGGATCTCAGTCCTGCTAGGCTGACATCTGTCTGTGACCAGTGTGTAGAGGTTCATTTAGGTTGAAGCATGTGAGCAGGTCAATGGATAAGCGGATTCTCTCCTTTAATGAAGCTCTACTTCCAAGCCTGTGCTTTCAGGCCAGTGTCTGGGATGGGTCTCCATGGTGGACATGTTGTAGTGTTCCCTTGTTAGTTAACACCTATTTGACCTTCATCTTAGTTTAAATATCATTTTCTTAGAGGAGTCTTCCTTAGTACCCCTAAACTAGGTTAAAGCCTTTGTATGTGTTAACTCACCCACCAGCATTTCCCAGTATTTATTGTACTTGTAGTTACACTTCTTGTGTTTGTCTTTTTTTGTGTTCTGAGTCCATGAGGGCAGTGTCTGTGTCTGTTTACCAATGGATGATGCTATCTTGGGAGAATCCTTGTAATTTAACAAATCACTGTGCTTGTTTGACTCACTTGTCTTCTGGATTCTATCTGAATCCCATCAGCTGCTTCCACTGGCCACAAGCAGGATCTTTGTTTTTGCCTGTATCAAAGTTGTTTTCCCTGGCTGGACTGCCTCCCTCAGGTTCTGTTTCTTGTTTGAGGGTCACTGTTTCTTCAGCTCACATACAGAGCAGACCTGGTGGACAAAAATGCTGAGCCCCACAATTCTCAAAGCTTTCCTGGCCAAATTTATGGTTCTCCCTCCCCAACCCCCACCAAGTGCCCAGGTGGTGCTCTGTGTTTCGATGACTTGTCCTCAGGTCTCCTCAGATCTTGTGTTAGGTTGAGAGACAGGGAAATCTAGTAGTCTAGAACTATCTTAACCACAGTAGATGGTTTCTCCCTGAGTTAAGTGGAGATTTCCTTTACATGCCTGCTGGGGTGGGGAAGAAAAGTGGTCTCTCCCATATCAGGGGCACTGAAAAATATGATGAACTCTCTCTCTGTCCCCTTTGTTTGACTAATTCTAGCAACTGTTCGAAGCTTGGCATGCTCAGGGCTCATTGGCTCTCAATTCTTCAGTATGGAATTTTACTAGAGCAGACTCTTGTTTAATAAATAGATATTCTGGATTAAGATTATTTGTGATAGGCTTTCAATGTATTTTTCAGACTGTCTTGACAGGGGTGAACAGAGCTGAAAGTTAACTCACGAAGAATAAATAGGAAGCTACATTTCTGAGGAATGCTCTCCTGAAAGGATGCCCTGGCTTGTTGTCCATTGCAGCACTCAGCATATGATGTCATTGTTCATGTACACATTTGCATTCTCTAAAAGACTGTGAGCTCCTGGAAGGCAGGGGTTATAGCTTATTTATCCTTCTATTTCTAGTGTGTAGTGTGGTTTCCTTATGTACAGCAGGTGCTTAGTAGATGCATGCTGATTTGACCTGAATTGAATTCCCAAAAGTCAGATATGCTCAGGAATGAAATGCCATTAAGAACCAAGTTCTTTCTAACAGTGTAAAAATGTTTGCTTTTCTCAGGAGATTCTATCATCATTCCTCTGTTGGGTATAGAAGAAAATAAAGGAGCTGATAAATCCAACCTTTTGTAATTATGGATGCCTTTGAAAGTGGAATAAGGTATGAGGAGGGTCACACACTGGAAAGCTCAGCTTTATTCGGAGGCAAGGTTAGTAAGAGTCTTCCTCCCACTTCTCTGGGTGATCTCCCTACTCAAAACAGCACTGAATGAATGGCCCTACATGTTAGTTCAGACAGAGTTATGTGCTTGTTCTACCTGGAGTGCTCTATCATTTCTTGTTGGTGAACCCATGTCTAGGGCCAAAGCAGCTCAAAATCTTCTCAGTATTCCCAGGAAACCTTCTTTGATTCACCTCACCTGTTCCATTCATCATTTCTTTTCTCCCTGGCTCCCAGTACTTATGCACTGTATGTTTTTTTGTTGTTTTTTTTTGGTTTCTTTTTTTTTTAATTGGGGAATTGGGGGAGAGGAACAGTTGTTGTGGAATTGGGGAGGGGGACCAGCGAAGTTGTTCTTCAATCTTAGTTGTAGAGGGTGCCAGTCGCCATCTGGCTGCCCGATGGCAGCTCGTGGACTCTAAGCTCAAGGTGCTGTGTTACAATCTTAGTTGTGGGTGGGCATAGCCACCAGCCCATGCGGGAGTCAAACCAGCAGCCTTGTTAAGAGTGCATGCACTATCCACTGAGCCATCTGGGCAGCAGCTCAGCTCAAGATGCCAAGTTCAGTCTTAGTTACAGGTGGGCATAGCCACCATTCCACGTGGGAGTCAAACCAGCAGCCTTTTTGTTAAGAATGCACGTTCTATCCACCGAGCCATCCGGGTGGCAGCTCAGCTCAAGGAGCCAAGTTCAGGCTTAGTTGCGGGCGGGCATAGCCATCATTGAACGGGCAATCTTGTTGCAAGGAGCATGTTCTCTCACCAGCTGAGCCATCCTGTTGGCAGCTCAGCTGCAGCTCAGCTTGGGCACAGCGTCACTGGCCCATGTGGCAATAGAACCGGTAGCCATGTTGCTCAGAGCTCACATTCTTAAGCTAATTCTTAACCAACTGAGCCACGCGGCTGGCCCAAGTACTATATATATTTATAATAATTAAAAACCATCTACATGTGTTAACACAGTATTGTATTTAGTCAGCTACTTCTTTGAAAGGTTACTTGCCTTTTTAATATGTAAATATTTAATTGATTCTAGTAGTGATACTAGATATCGTGCTTTTACTCTGGTTGCTAAAACCCGTCTACTTCTTGTCCTTTATCTCTTCCAGGAAGTTTCTCCATCCATCCATTTATCCATCCATCCATCCATCCATCCATCCATCTATCCATCCATTCATCCATCCATCTGTCCTCCAAAAAATATATACCAGGAAGCCAATGTATGCTTGACACTGTGTTAGATGTTAGGGTTACACCTGCCTATAAATAAAACGGGCACATTTGTCCCATCTATAATCTTTGGGAGAAGTTATACATAAGTAAAGCCCTGATGTTGATTTCCTGATCTCTTTTATGACCCATGGAAGTTTTAAGACCCTACTGCAGCACCACCATCCCCGCCTTTAATTTATATTTATACAAGGAGTTTTGGAAAGACTCCTTTTTTTTCTATAGGAATCGCCCCTATTCAGGCCCCTGTACTATTCCCCTCCCCCCTGGGAGTTGGGTTTGCCTAGGACTTGATGAAGAAGCTGCCTAGAACCGGTGTGTTGGACGGGAGGGACCTGTCTCTGGCACAGAGCAGGAGAAATTTTTTCCAGCATTACCAGATGGGGCTTAACATTGTTTTTCTAGGGCTGCAATTTTAGGAAACCTTTACACTCTTAAAATTTGTTAAGCACACTAAAGAGTTTTTATTTATGTAGGCTATATGAAATTTATTATATTAGACACTAAATCACAGAAACTACATCACATATTAATTGATTCATTAAAATTAATAGTAACCTCATTATGTGTGACATAAAAAACATTTAAAAAATAATTGTATTTTCTAAAACAAACAAATGTAGTGGGAGGAATGGTATTATTTTACATTTGTGGGAGTCTTGAATATCAAGCTTGATAGAAGGTACCTGTATTCTCATATATATTTCTGCATTCATTCTGTTATAGTATGTTGATTTGATTGAATTATATGCAGAAAATCTGGCCTCACACAGATATAAAGTTGGACAAGAAGGAGTATTTTAAAACCCTTTTCAGATAATTATGGATATACTTATTCGATATTATACTAAAATTCAATCAATGGTAATTTCTCAAAGATTAGTTTCAATGTGGTGTCTGAAACCATATCAATCTATAAATTTGGGTAAGCTGTCAAGCTCATGGTGGTGGATATAAGTTTTTCAAAATTCTGTTTTTATTTGCAAACTCAAATTTAATCATTGGCAACAAATATACTAGTTATTTTCCTGGAAGTGTCAGGCTCAACTGATTCAGTGTTGAGAAAATATCTAGTAGATACCCAAGTCTGCATAACCACAATTTGCCTGTTGTTCTTTTAAGAAACAATGTTATTCCATAAAAAAAAGTGATGTGTTTACTAGCAAGTTGAATAATTACACACGTCCTCCCCCCACCCCTTTACCCTACCTCCCCTGGACAACTTTCATACTTTGATATGCAGCAGAAGTGCTTTATGCATATTTCCCATTTTGTTACACAGAATATTAAAAAAGATGTGCCCTCAGAGTTGTGACTTAATAAAATGAGTAATGCTTACTGCTTCATCATAAATATTCTTAAGTGAAGCTGGCATTTTTGTTTTACCCTGTGAGTGCTGGTGAGGTATATGAAAGTCATGAGAGCAATGCTCTTGCCTTGGTTCGGGTGAAGGCATCCATGGTTTTATCCACCATTGTATTGGGATAATCAGCACAAATGTCAACATAGTAAAAAGGCAAATGACATCTCAGTGTGAATGTGAAAATAGTTTTGACCTTGAGGATCCCTTGAAAGTGTTTCAGGGGTTTCCCAGGACGTGTGGACCATACTTTGAGAATAGCTGTTATAGGAAAACAATTTCATCAGTGTTAACAGGGTAGAAAGATTTTTATTGGATCTAGAAAGTTAACCACTCTGTAACAGATCTTCATGGTACAAAAATACAGTCTGAATTTTCAACACCTAACTTATTAAGAAACTTTGAGAACTCACTCCATTTATGAATTGGGGATGGCCGCTATGACAGTATTTTGCATAGTGCACCTGTCTCCTAATTTGCATGATATTCAGTTTCTTGAAAGAAAGCAGGTAATTAAAAACCACTTAAAACAACATTAATTTTCTCCTTAGAGTTAAAGGAAAAGAAAGAGATACATTTCAGTGAGTCAGACAAAAATCAAGTCATGTCCTTTTGCTATAATGTACTAATTTTCTCAGTTAACATTTTTAGACAAAGTAATATGGTAAAAAAAGAAAAAGATTAATTTACAAAATGAACAGCACCAAAATCATTGAGAATGTTCACTCAAGTCCTCAGGACATTAACTTACAGGTATTGTTAATTCTCCATCTTCATTATAGGAATTCTTGCAAACCAAGTTTATTTCATACTCAGCAATGGTTTAGCATATTCTTCAATCTTGGCTGTGTTATCTCATTGTGCTCTCCCATCCCCCATATTTAAAGAGCATGTTCCGGATATATGCTACCTTCCTTTTAAAAGTTAGAGATTTCATATGTGATGATAACGCCCATGCAAATAGAGCTGATAGTGTAATTGGCAGCTGGACAAATTTCCAATGAATCTCAGTTTCTCAGATGATATTTGCTCAGGTATAAAGCAGAGGTAACTGAAAACACAGAAACTTTTATTTTATACTTTTGTTTTGCTTAGTTTTATTTTTGTTGGAGGTAAGAAAACATTTTATCTAAGTTTGATAAAAACATACCTCCTAAGTTTTTATATTCTTTATAGAGCTTGGAAAAAATTAGTACCAGATAGATATTTTATTACTATTTTTTAATTATTATTTTTTATTGTGAAATACACATTTTTTAGAATTCGTTTCAGTTGTACAACACAGTGCAATAGCTATATTTTTACCCCTCGAAGTGACACCCTCCCTCCCCCAACCCGCTGCTCCACTTCCCCCCAATATCATACATATCTATTACAATTCCCTTGACTCCACTCCCACACTATACTCCACGTCCCATGACTATATATATATATATATATATATATATATATATATATATATATATTCACTTATAGTTGACATACAATATTGTACAACATCAGCTTCAGGTGTACAGTGCAGTGATCAAGCCTCTATCCCATCCATGAAGCGGTCTCCCTAGCAAGACATGTGATCATCTGACACCCTACAAAATATTTACAACAATATTAATTATATTCCTCAAACTGTCTTTCACATCCCTGTGGCAATATTGTAGTTACCTATTTATGCTGTCTAATCCCTTCCCTTTCTCCCTCATCCCCACCCTCTCCCAACTAGCAGCCATCAGTTGTTCCTCCATATCTCCGAGACCACTTCTGTTTACTTTGCTCGTTCATTCAGTTTTTTAGATTCCACATGTAAGTGAAATCATATGGTATTTGTCTTTCTCCGACTGACTTATTTCACTTAACATAATAGTATCTAGGTCCATCCATATAATCGCAAATGGTATGATTTCATTCTTCTTTATAGTGGAGTAATACTCCATTGTATAAATGTACCACAGTTTCTTAATCCAGTCATCTACCGATGGGCATTTCGGTTATTTCCAAGTTTTGGCTATTGTAAATAGCACTGCAATAAACATAGGGGTGCATATATTTTTTCGAATTTGTGTCTTGGGTTTCTCTGGATAGATACCCAAGAGTGGAATTGCTGGGTCATACGGTAGTTCCATTTCCAGTTTTTTGAGATACCGCCATACTGATTTCCATAATGGCTGCACCAATCTGCAGTCCCACCAACAGTGCACCAGGGTTCCCTTTTCTCCACAGCCTCGCCAGCACTTGTTTGTTGATTTATTGATGATAGTCATTCTGACTGGAGTGAGGTGGTATATCACCATTTTTTTTTAATTGAGGAATTGGGGGAGGGGAACAGTGTTGGGGAATTGGGGAGGGGGACCAGCGAAGTTGTTCTTTAATCTTAGTTGTGGAGGGCGCCAGTCGCCATCTGGCTGCCCACCAGCAGCTCGTGGCCTCTAATCTCAAGGTGCTGTGTTACAACCTTAGTTGTGGTGGACATAGCCACCATCCTATGCGGGAGTTAAACCAGCAGCCTTGTTAAGAGAGCATGCTCTAGTCACTGAGCCATTCGGGCAGCAGCTCTGCTCAAGGTGCCAAGTTCTGTCTTAGTAGTGGGCAGGCGTAGCCCACTATCGAACAGGCAGTCTTGTTAGGAACACGTGCTCTCACCAGCTTAGCCATGCTCATCTGCAGCTCAGCTTGGGCACAGTGTCACTGGCCCATGTGGTAATCGAACTGGTGGCCCTGTTGCTCAGAGCTCACGCTCTTAAGCTCTTAACCAACTGAGCCACTTGGCCAGCCCCTATTTTATCACTATTAATGAAAAAATCATACCGTAATACTACACACACTGACATATTTTTATGCCAAATTGCTCTATATTTTATATAGTTATTGGAGTTTTTTGTAATTTCATCCAATACAAACAGAATATTCCTTTGTCAGTAATTGATGACTTAAAAAAATTATAGTCTAACCCATAATAATCCAGTTTGATATTTTAGGACTGAGTGTAATATATATATATATATATATATATATATATATATATATATATATATATATATATATGTAGTGTATATTTTGCAAGAATACATGCAAAGACTTACGCATTAACAAGTGAGGAGAGTGGCCCATGTAGAGGTGGGGGAGATGAATGGGAGGGAATAAGTGCAGAAACAAAACAAGTAATAAGCCTTGTATAGGTTATTGACAATATACCATAAACTAAGAAGCATGATCAGCTCAACCCTCTCATCTGAAATAAAAACAAATTTAATATATTAAATAATTAGATATGATATTTATGAGGATAGAGGATTTCAGCCATCTATAATTAGTCCATACTGTTCTGACTGACTTTTATGAAGGCGAAGCATGCAGAAATTACTGAAAATCTTATTGCCTCTCCCTTGTTTTCACCCACATTGTTTTAAAGAGTTTTATTGTGTAAATTTTCAAATATATGCAAAAAATATATAATGAACACTTATAAGCTCATCACCTCTGAGATTCAATAATAGTCAGCATTTTGTCAAACTTGTTTTATTTTTTTCCTTTTTCTTCCCATCTTTTAATATGATTCCCATTTTAGCATTTCACCCTTAAATTTTTCAGTATGCATTTCAAAAAATAACATTTGCCTTTCCCAATGTGCATGGTAGACACCACTTGAATGCAAATGGTGAGTTCCTTTTGCTGATTCTTTATCTAAGACCTTCTTTTGATAATACTAACTGATGTTTTCCAGGCATGCAAAATATACACCCATGCTTGGAAAACAAATGTGTTCACTGTCATCTCAAAATATCTGAATAGAAGAGCACACATGATGCTAATTAGGTGGATGAGGGCAGGAGATTAGCCTGCATGGTATCCTAAGGAGGGACATTATATTGAATTGCCCCACAGCTCTCTGAGTACATACATGTCCTTCCACTCATCTTTTCTTTTAAAAAATTTATTTAAAAATTTTATTTATTTTTGACAAATAGAAAATGTATATATTTAAAGTGTACAATGGGTGTTTATACACAAAGATACACATACAGAAGGTGCCAAGAAAACATACACACATTTTAAGAAAGGAAAAACTGTATTAAAATTATAATTCTCAATATATATCGATAACAAAAGATGAATACTAGTTGTGTGTATACATTCTTTTGGCACCCTGGTATATATAAATGTTTACCATAATTAACATATCCATCATCTCCCATAGTTATCATTTCTTTGTGTGATGAGAACACTTAAGGTGCACTCTCTTAAGAAATTTCAAGTATACAATATACAATATATTATTAACTATAGTCACTATGCTTTACATTATGTCTCCAGAAGTTATTCATCTTACAACAGAAACTTTATACCCTTTAACCAATATCTTTCCTCCCACCCTCCTAGCCTCTGGTAACCACCATCATTACTCTCTGTTACTATGAGTTCAACTTTTTTAAAGATTCCACATATAAGTGAGATCATGCAATATTTGTCTTTCTGTGTTTGGCTTATTTCACTTAGCATAATGTTCTCCAGGTTCATCCACATTATCACAAATGGCAGGACTTTCTTCTTTTTAAAAGCTGAATAGTATTCCATTATATCTATATCCATATCTATATCTGTATCTGTAGCCACATCTATCTATATGTATATCTATCTATATCTATATCTATATCCATATCCATATTCATATCTATACTATATCTATATCTATGTCATCTCTATCTCTGTCTATTCTAAATCATAAATATCTAAATCATTTGTATCTATATTTATCTATATCTATAATCTTCTTTATCTATTCATTTATTAACAGACAGTTATGTAGTTTCCACATCTTGGCTACTGTGAATAAGTTTACAGTGAACACAGGAGTTCAGATAGTGTTTTAACATAGTGATTTCATTTTCTTTGTGTATGTGCTCTGAAGTGGGATTGCATGATCATATGGGAGTTCTATTTTTAATTTTTTGAGAAACTTTCACTGTTTTCCATTTGGCTGTGCCAATTTACGTTTTCACCAACAGCGCACAAGAATTCACTTTTCTCTATATTCTAGTCAACATTTATCTTTTGACTTTTTGACAATAGCTATCCTAAAAGGTATGAGGTGCTATCTCATTGTGGGTTTGATTTGTGTTTACTCTGCTGATTAATGATGTTGAGCATCTTTTTATGTACCTGTTGGGCATTTATAAGTCTTCTTTGGAAAAATATCTATTCAGGTCCTTTGCTCATTAAAATTTTTTTTTTTATATTAGGCTGTAGAAGTTCCTTATTTTTTGGATATTAATCCCTTATAAAATGGTTTGCAAATATTGTCTCCCATTCCATACATTGCCTTTTTATTTTGTTGATTATTTCTTTTTTTGTGCAGAAACTTTTTAGTTTGGTGTAGTCCCAATTGTTCATTTTTGCTTTTGTTGCCTTTGCTTTTAGTGTCAGCTACAAAAAAATCATTGTCAAAACCTATGTCAAAGAGCTTTTCCTCTATGTTTTCTTCTAGATGTGTTACAGTTTCAGGTTTTATGGTTAAGTGTTTAATCCATCTTGAGTTGATTTTTGTGTACAATGTAAGATAAAGGTCGATTTTATTCTTTGCATGTGGATATCCAGTTTTTCCAACATCATTTATTGAAGAGACTGTCCTTTACCCATTGTATATTCTTAGCATCTTTGTTGAAAATTGATTGACGTTATATGTGTGGGTTTATTTCTGGGATCTGTATTCTGTTCCGTTGATCTATGTGTCTGTTTTTACATCAATACCATCGTGTTTTGATTACTATAGCTTTGTCATATAGTTTGAAATCTGGGTGTATGATGTCTCCAACTTTGCTCTTCTTGCTCCTGATTGTTTTAGCTATTCAGAGTCTTTTGTAGTTCTGTACAAATTTAGGGGATTGTCTTTTTTTTTTTTTTTTTTTGCCAACAATTCATGGCTCTTTTTTTTTAATTTTTGTTTTATTATTTTTTATTATGAAATACACATTTTTTAGAATTAGTTTCAGCTGTACAACACAGTGCAAAGTTATACTTTTTAACCCTCGAAGTGACAACCCCCCTCCCCCAATCCACCACCCCACTCCCCCCCAATATCATACATATCTATTACAAATCCCTTGACTCCACTCCCACACTATACTCCACGTTAAGGGATTGTTTTTTATATTTCTGTGAAAAATGCCATTGGAACTTTGATAGGGATTACATTGACTCTAGATTGCTTTCAGTAGAATGGATATTTTAACAATATTAATTCTCCTAATCCATGAGCATGACCATGGACTGTCTTTCCATTTGCTGTGTCTTCTTCCACATGCATGTTGGTGGGGCTCAGCACTACCATGTGCCATTGTGCATACACACACCTGCAGAGGCTGGGTCGGCTGCAGGCAAGAGGGCACTGCTGGATCCTGGGATTAGGGTGCCCCATAGGCACTGGCTAGAGCAGCTCAGGTGGGGGTGAGAGGTGGGCATGGAGAGAGACTCAGGCGCTGGAGTCTGCAAATGCAATAACGTGTGAGCCCTCAGGGCAGGAAGCTGTAGGAAGTCCTTGGTGGTGGCGGTGCTGGCTGTTGGTTTCCTCAGTGGAGAAAGCTGCTGGGACCCTCTGCTGACCAGGATGCTGGGAACACCATATGCCCACACACAGGTGACACTGGTAGTCCCTGCCCTTCATCCTTGCTCTTAACTTTCTCCAGATGCGTCAGCTTTGCTGGTCTCTAGGTGGGGTGACATCAAATCAGGTCCTTTGTGCAGTGCCCCGAGGGGCTCGGGAAGGCAGCTGCTCATCCGGTGCTCCGTCTCCCAGTGAGGAGAGCTCTCTGGGGCTGTAAAATTCCCTTGTGGTGCTGAACAGTGTTGTCCTGGGAGATGAGGTGATGAAGCAAAACAAAATGGTAATCGTTTTGTTCCACTCTATTGCTGAAGCCTCTTATGTGGACTCCTGAGCTATCCCAGAGCTGTTTTCATTCATACATAACTGTCTAAATTGTATTTTGTGGGGAGGGAAGCTGGGGTGTCCTACTCTGCCATCTTGGTGATGTCACTCTTTATGTTTTTAAATTAAATTAAAGCCAGCTTTGATTCCAACAGATCACATTAGTACACGAGGAAGTTTCCAGTTTGGAATGCCATCCTTTCCTGGATTTTCTTCTAGAATTCTGGATGTGTTAGGCTAACACTGTTCCGAGTGGCACGTTCATGTGTCTTCCACCCTCAAGTGGGGAGAAATGAGTGTCCGAGCAGCCCCCACTTCCTGTGTGTGTGGTGAGGGCTTCAGCAGAGTCAACCTGATGGTCTTGCTCCTCAGTGAAGTGGTGGAGAAAGAAGGATACTACTGCAGAGGTGCCAGTTGTGATCAGGGGTACTCACTCATTTTACTCCACATGCACTGCTATTATCCTCAGGGCAAAGAACAAGGACTAGGGATTCTTATGGTATCATCTGTATGCTCTGTTCTGAAACCAACTCACTGTACAGACCATCTCCTTGAATCCAGTCTAGACTTCCCTCTATCGAGAAGTGATCTGATTACTAGAGCCTTCTGGGCCTTTCTTGTCACTAAATTACTCTTTCTGTAGTGAACATCTTTGCATAGCAGTGACATAGGGTGATAATAGCCTGATTGAGTCACACAATATTTTGCTACACCCTAATTCCAGTTTGCTTTAGATGTTTCTTTGCAGAGCAAAGAAGTTGAATTTCTTTACATTAAAATGGATATGAGAACATCTATGTACACAAACAAATAATCCAGTGCATTTCCAGAACACATAATTTATTTTAAAATATACTGAGACTTAGATGTATTTTTTTTTCAGTAACTACACATATGAGTATGTGTTGCCTAGGTAGTGAACTCTTCCAGGTTGATTGGGGCTGTCTCCTGTTTCTTTTAAATTCCCCAGGGCAGCTCATAGTTGAACCTTAATAAACCCTGGTGACTGACTGCCTCTGGTGGTGAACTTGTCACTTCTGAAAGCTAAAGTAACTCTTTGGTGATTCAGATTCAATTTTGTTACTTACAACAAAGAGCTCACTACAGAGTTCTGAAAGACTCATGGCTTAATTTCTCTGAGAGGGGTTGCTAAGCAATGGAGAAGCTGGGTGTTCTGAAGGGTCAGACCTCTGCATACCTTTTTTCTGCGTGCTCCCTTGTTTCCTATGTGGCTTCTGCTATCATCTCCTGTATCTACATCTCAGGATCCCTTGCTGTTTCAGAAGCCAGACTAAATTAAATATTTACTTCCCTAGTGGACAGATCTGTCTTTGCTACATGTCTTTTAAGTTAATATATATCATCTAAATATATTGCCAATTTCTAGTTTCTATTTTTCTAACCTTTTCAATGGAGATACAGTGTATAATCCATGTTTTCTCAGGTTTCTCCAAGCTAGAGGTACATTAGGATCATGAGAACAGAACCAACAGCATTTCTCTGTGTCTGTCTTCGCTAGAATTGCTGCAAACATACACCTCCTCAGGCCTCCCATCTAGTTTAGGAAGTCCCCAGAGGGCCTTGTCTATATGTTTGGAGCAGCGGCCTTTATTCTTCTGCCATTTTCTCCTTTCTTGCTGTGGATGTTGGATTTGCAGGTTTCTGATGTGCAGATGGGTCACTCAAGGACCCTCTTATCCTTTACAGGGTTGATTGTCTTTGCGATGAGACCTGCTGTGTTCCCCCCCGCCTGAATACGTGTACCAAGTTTGGACATGGGGATGCTTTCTGAACCTGTTTCTTAACAGATACTAACCTATTGAAATTGTACCCTTTGGTCTCAGATTTTTGGTGCACTCAGGCTGTTATTCAGTTCTGGAATGGTATCATGTTTACTGAAGTACAATCTAATAACCACACCATAATATGAAAGGAACTCCATGTTTTACTCTTGTGCACTGAAGAACATTAATCCCCAGCAGCACTTCTCGTATTCACTAAGTTCTTCGCATCCCGTGCTGCTTGGAGCTTCTCACTCGCTACTCGCTTCTATCACTAGACCCATTTGCCTTCACCTTCCCTCATCCCGCTCCTTTCTTTACTATCCTTTATTTTTGTTGCTCTCTGCAAGTTTTCGTACTGTGTTTTGGTCCTTCTTCAGATCCAGGCAGACCCTGTCCATTCTCAAATCCTACAAGATAAGATAGTCTTTGTTTCTGAGGGCAAAGTGTGGAATAAGGAAATTCGTTTGGCAATTATAGAATCCTCTTGAATGGGCTGGAGGGAGGAAGGTGTTTGTGGCCATGCTTGCATGAGTACATTTTAACCTGTGGCACAGAGATTGCTTCAGTGGTACAGCAACACAAAACAGAGGTTATGAGCAAGGCCCCTGGAATCAAAACTTCTCTGTCAAATGCTACCTCCACCATATATGCTCATCAAGACCCTGGACAAGTTACTTAACATCTTTAAGTTTCAGTTTCCTCATCTGTAAAACAGGGTTTGGTAAGGTTGAATGAGATAATTTATGTAAAGTGTTCAGTAAATATCAGCTGTTATGTTATTGGCTATCACCTTTTCTTTCAGAGTCTGCCAATTCTGGTCCAGTTTTGGAGAGCAGAGGGCATTGATGTGGGCTCAGAGGGCACTGTGAAGAGTATAGACCCTGCTACACTTGAACTCTTCCCTTCCCAATGACCACAGCCAAGCTTCTGTGCGCCCTGTGCTTCTTCCAGGAAGAACCGCCAAGACCCTTCGGCAGAGTCACCGCTGGGAGCAGGCACTACAGGCCCCCTGACAGGGCTGGACCTATAGGGAGTGTACAACTCCTTCTGTCATTCTGAGACTTCTTGCTGCAAGTGGAAGAACAATGTCCAGGGGGTCCTGAGTCTGAGATTCTTGGTCTGATTCACACTGATTAAGTCGGGCAAATCCCTTTGCTTTGGGTCTCAGTTTCCCAACTGATAAAATGAGTACAGAGGGACAACATTTATAAGGTCTGTCTTTAAAACAGTTATAATCCTTGTTGCTATGGGAGTCACTAGACATTTACGCCATTCCCTGGCTGACTATCATCGAAGTCCTATATGTGAGCAGACCCCTAGCTCTGGATATTAGTCACTCTGCACATACTTGCTCTTCCCTCTGACGTTCTCCTAATCCCCAGCACATCATCAGAAAAATTGCTCTATGCATACATTTATGACCTATGAATCACGGACCCTACCGAGATAACTGGAGACAACCCAGAAAGTTTTTATTAAGTGGGGAATAAAAAGTAATTTGGTACAAAGCACTTTTTCTCATGCCTCAGTATTTCTCACCCTCTGTTAGCTCCACTGGGCAAATGATGTGCACGGACTCCTGCCTGCGGCCCACTGGCCTCACTGCCTTCACTTTGTCATGGCGACGCAAAGCCGGCCATTGGCACAGCCTCTTTTTGCCTCCGATTATTACTATGCCAGGAATGACTAATATACAAGCAGAATGTTCTTTCTTCCCCAAATGGTCACAAATGGCCTGCCACAGTATAGTAATATATGTGAGCTTTCCCATAATGGTCAGAAAAGGTGGTTTGAATTTTGCAATCAATACTCTGATAGCTTGTGGCATTTTACTCTATTAGAACCTTTTTTTCCCAGAGAACATCCTCATTCCCTTAAAATGAATTCTCCTCCTCTCCTTACCTACACAGAGTCCATCCATACCTTTCTCTGACAACTCCAGCCTACTTAGACTATGTCAGACTTCTATTACTCTTAATCTTATACAATTTTATACGGCAATTTGTTCTTTCATTTGTAAGCCACTTTTCCTGTAAGCTAGAATGCCAGTTCTCTGAGTAGGAATCATATCTTCTACCTCCTTGTACTGGGTAGATGGTTGACAGTCAATAAATACCTCCTAGCTTATAGAGAAATATTTGTATCCATAGTTATGAGTGAGTAGATAGAAGACCAAGATGGTGTATTTGTAAGTTTTTGCTGTGTAAACAACAATCTCAAAATCTCAGTAGCTTACAACAGTCAGCCATTTATTTTTCTTTTATAAGTCCACAGGTAACCTGTGGTTTGACTGATTTAGGCTGGGCTTGGCCGGGCCTGGATTCCAGGCTTCTAGCTGGGTTCAGGTTTTCTCTATATGTCTTCATTCTGGGGCCCCAGAATGAAGGGGCAGAGGCTCTTTATCAACTAATATTCCTGGGGTGTGTACTTCATCCATGAATATTCCATGGCTCAAAGCAAGTTGTAGGGCTCAGCTGATATCAGTGAGGCAGGGAAATTTCTCCACCCACTGTGGGAGGAGGCACTGCAAAATTCCCTATTATGACATTGAGAACTGGAAACAAAAATTAAGACACCACATATGGCTAGGTCATTGTCCTTTGAACTAGAAAAACCCCTGAAGATTGTCCCCTCTGGTCCTTTGCCTCCCAGTACATAAACCTGCACTCCAAGTGTGGTCCAAGGACAAGCAGCATCGACACCACCTGGGAGCTCTTGTTGGCAATGCAAGGGCTGGCCAAGTGGCTCAGTTGGTTAAGAGCTCACTCAAGAGTGTGAGCCCTGAGCAACAGGGTCACTGGTTTAATTCATGGTCCGAGCTGAGCTGCTGCAGAGCTGCCAACAGGTGGCAGGATGGCTCAGCTAAAAAAAAAAAAAAATACTCAGCAATGCAGCGGCTCAGGCCGCACCCCAGAGTGGCTGGATCAGAATCCTCATTGTAATAAAATCTTTAAGTGATGCATATGCACACTGAAATCTGAACTTGTCTAAAATGGCATTTTCATAATATGTTCCATGGAAAATTAATAGAAGTTCTATGGGGGAAATGCTTTCACAATTAAATAAACTTGAGGTATTTAAGGACTTCACAAAGTTTTCAACCTACTAATAGAGACTGTAGATCATTGATGTGGGGTTTTTTATTCATTTCCTAGATCAGCCATAACAAATTACCACTAACTGGGTAGCTTAAAACAACATAAATTTATTCTTTCACAATTCAAGAGATCAAAATTCTGAAACCAAGGGGTTAACAGGGCTGGTTCCTTCTGGAGGCTCTGAGGAAGGCTCTTTCCCAGACCTCCCTTTTAGCTTCTGGGGCTTGCTGGCAGCCTTTGGTGTTCTTTGGCTTATAGCTGTATCACTCCAATCTTTGCTTCTGTCGTTCCCTGGCCTTCTTCCCTATATGTATCTCTATGTGTCCTGTGTCCTCTCCTCTTCTTATAACAACACCAGTCATTGGATTTAGGGCCCATCCTAATCCAGAGTTACCTCATTTTAACGTAAGTACTTATGTCTGCTAAGACCACATTCTGAGATTCTGGTTGGACATGGATTTTGGGGGGATACTATTCAACCCACTATAGAGGTGGAAGGATGGATACGAAATGAAGCACTTTCTTAACATAAATGGTCAGGGAGCCCTCTCTTCACAGAAGAGCTCACGGCCCAGACTTAGATGAGAATTCACACCATCCAAGATATATGGTTGTCACTTTTCCTCTGAGAGTTTTTTTTTTTTTTAAAGATTTTTATTGGAGAATTGGGGAAGGGGAACAGACAAGTTTCTATCCTTTGGTTCTTCAGTCTAGTTGTGGAGGACATTGCTTCACTGGCCCAAGTTGGCACCATCATTGTGCTCTCCCAGGTGAGGCAGATCAGTCGCCAGCTTCTGGATGGCCGCTCACTGCGGCTGCTGGCCACTCACACTGGCTGCTGGCTACACATGGTAGCCCATGGCAACCCACCTGCCGTCGCCGGCAACTCACAGCAGCCCAGCTCCAGGTTGAGCTGTTGTTCAGCATCTTAGCTGTAGAGGGCAGTGTCACTGGCCCTCATATGTGGGATCCGAACTGGGGCCCTCTGGCATCCCAAGCCAGCTCTTAACCAACGCACCTCTTGGCCGGCCTTCTGAGAGTTTTTAAAAATGGAACTCTATAGGCTCATTTTGTAGCCCATTCCAAAGTGATCTCACGTGTAATTATTTATTAGGGTTGGAAAACTTCTAACCTTAGGCGAAGTATGGCATTTAGATAAATTTTGTTTGGCTAGCTCATAAGATTGCATTGAGAAGTAGTTCCATTTTTATTTTTATTTTTATTATTATTTTAAATATGGAAAGTTCTTTTTTTTATTTTTTATTGGGGAATTGGGGATGGGAACAGCACTGAGGAATTGGGGGAAGGGGAACAGACAAGTTGCTGTCGTTTTGTTCTTCAGTCTAGTGGAGGACATTGCTTCACTGGCCCAAGTTGGCACCATCATTGCGCTCTTCCTGGGTGAGGCAGGTCAGTCACTGGCTTCTGGACAGCCACTCACTGTGGCTGCTGGCCACTCACGCTGGCTGCTGGCTTCACACAGTAGCCCATGACAACCCTCTGCAACAGGGGCTGCAGCCTATGTTGTCACCAGCGACTCATGGCAGCCCAGCTCCAAGTTGAGCTGTTGTTCAACATCTTAGCTGTAGAGGGCAGTGTCACTGGCCCTCATATGTGGGATCCAAACTGGGGCCCTCTGGCATCCCAAGCCAGCCCTTAACCAGTGTGCCACTCGGCCGGCCCAGTAGTTCCATTTTTAGATGAGGATTTGATATGACTGTGTATTTGAGATGACTGATATTTTAAGGGAAGCTAAAAAATCTAGTTCCCATTTTTTTTTTTTTTTGCATTAAAATTCATTGCAGCTTTATTTACAGTGGCCAAGACATGGAAACAACCAGTGTCCTTTGATAGAGGATTGGATAAAGAAGATGTGGTGTATATATACACAACAAAATACTATTCTGCTTCAAGAAAAGTTGAAATAGTGCCATTTGCGACAACACCAATTGAGATTATTATGCTAAGAGAAATAAGTCAGACAGAGAAAGTTGAGAACCGTATGATTTCACTGATATGTGGGATATAAAACTGAAAGCAATAAAGAAACAAGACAAACAAATAAAGAAACAAAAACTCATAGACACAGATAACAGTTTAATGGTTACCAGAGGGTAAAGGGGTAGGGGGATGGTAGAAGAGGGTAAAGGGGATCAAATATATGGTGATAGAAGGAGAACTGACTCTGGGTGGTGAACACACAATGTGATATATAGATGATGTGTTACAAAATTGTATACCTGAAACCTATGTAACTTTACTAACCATTGTCACCCCAATAAACTTTAAAAAAAATCTAAATACTAGCATTTCACCATCAATTTATGCATGAGACTGCAATACTATCTAATATGAACCAAATTGATGGGATTAGAGAAGGGGAAGTTTGACTATCTAGCCTCCATTTTTTGGAATAGAACATGACTGGTTCCTGAATCAGGGGAACTGTGTTCCTAGAGCACAAAGATACAGCATTCAGGACCCACTGAAAATCTTCTGGAATTAGGAATTGTAAATACAACTTATAAATTAGGAAAATACAACGTTTATTCTACTTTGTCATCACCTATGTGCATTTTTAAGAAAAAAACTTTATTGGTTCTAGATTCAACTGCAGTTATAAGAATAATACAGAGAACTCCCCTGTACCCTTTACTCAGTTTCCCCTTAATGTAACATTCTGCAAAAACTTTAGTACAATATCACAACCAAGATATTGACTTTGATATAATCTGCCAATCTTATTCAGAGTTCCTCAGTGTTAGTTGTACTCATTTCACACATGTGTGCATGTATGTATGTGTGTTTAGCTCTATAGACTATTACATGGGTAGGTTTGTATATCCACCACTCCAGCCAAAATACTGAATAGTCCCATCACAGCGGGAACCATCATATTGCTCTTTATGTACATGCATTTTTAAAATTAAATTTATTGGGGTGATAACATTTAGTAAAATTACATAGGTTCCAAGTGTACAATTCTATAATACATCATCTGTATATCACATTGTGTATTCACTACCCAGAGTCAGTTCCCCTTCCATCACCATATATTTGATCCCCCCTTACCCTCTGGTAACCACTAAATTGTTGTCTGTGTCTATGAGTTTTTGGTTTTTTGTTTGTTTGTCTTGTTCTTTCGTTGCTTTCAATTTTATATCCCACATATCAGTGAAATCATATGGTTCTCAACTTTTTCTGTCTGACTTATTTCGCTTAGCATAATAATCTCAAGATCCATCCATGTTGTCGCAAATAGCAGTATTTCATTTTTTTTAATGGCTGAGTAGTGTTCCATTGTGTATATATAACACATCTTTTTTATTCAATGTAGCGAAAGACACACTTTGGTTGTTTCCATGTCTTGGCCATGAATAATGCTGCAATGAACATCGGAATATATATATATATATATATATATATATATATATATATATATATATATATATATATATATATATATAATTTTTATGGATAAATGTTTTCAGGTTTTGGTGGTAGATACCCAGGAGAGGGATTGCTGTGTCATATGGTAATTCTATTCTTAATTTTTTGAGGAATCTTCATACTGTTTTTCATAGCAGCTTGTACATGCATTTTGAATTTAAATTATCCCAGTAAGTTTTCCTGAATCATCTATGCTCATGGAACCCTGGAAATTATTCTGCTAGGAATGAAAAGCTTCCCACAGAAATTGGCTGGTTGGGGGTGCCAGTCAGCAGTTGTGCAAGATTACAAAGTCAAAGTGGACAGTAAAGGAGGCAAGCCCATGCATCAGGTACTCACTAACTGAGCTAACTGACCAGAGATAAGGACTTCATTTCAAATAACAAATTAACAGTTTCCCATAACTCCATTAATGCATGGCTGTGATCCCATGAAATTGCATCTCTGACAAACTGGCTGCACTAAAATTTACTCTATGTAAAATTATTGTGCTAATTACTTTCTCTTTATGCTTTTATAATCGGCTGACTGGCAATAACATTTGCAATGTAGTCATGCACTAATGAGAAAAGTCATCCAATCTCTTGCCGCAGGTCATTAGTAAATAGCTTCAGGGGTCGAAGGGTAATTTCTCCCTTTGGTGCAGTTGAAGAGGCTAGTGGAGCAAATGCCTTTTTTTTTTTTTTGAAGGATTAGTACGAACCAAATTTAGATATTGATAGAAGAGAAAATTTGCAAGTCCTGGGGTCTCATATAAGTACTCTTCACCTTACCCTCTTTAGAAACAGACCTCTGAAATACTATGAACTTGGCAGTTTGTCTTAATTGTTCTCCATCTCATTCCATTCTTCCTTTTCCTCTTCTAGTGGGTGCACATGTTCTCTCTCTCTCTCTCTCTCTCTCTCTCTCTCTCTCTCTCTCTCTCTCTCCACACACACACACACACACACACACACACACACACACACACACACACACAATTATGAACCCAATACTAGCTTGCTATTTTAGATCCTGCCTACTTTATACTAATGATCTCAAGAGGAGTGGTATTATCTAATATAGCATTTCACAACTTTGTTGGGGAATATTTTTTGCCTTCACAATGATGGCACAGTGATGCACATCAATAAAATGGTCTCCAGCCCACAAATCTTTCAGATTCCCCACCAGTCATTCATATAGATGGCAAATCTCTTAACAGTGATCTGAACCTGGAAACTAACTTCATTATGGTTGTGAACACGAAGCATTTTTGCATGGCTTTAATCAATACTGACTTTTCCAGAAATGTAACTGCTGCGTAAATGGACAAAAGATTGCATTTTGTCTTATTTTGGAATTTGAGTTGTTTTGGGAAACTCACATCGCATGACAATGGTCACTGAGGAATTTAAGTTGCTAACTTAGCACATTAGTATCAGTCAGTGTTTGGAGCTGTCACTCTCACAGTGATTCTGGGCATGGGTGCTGACTACTTCATTACATCTTCTAATTGTGCCTGAGCAGTGGCATTTTGAAGTAATGATTGTACTCAAAGTTACTTTAAATTTGTTTTTCCTAAAGGTGTAGGAAAGGTGTGTAGGTAGGTTATAGTGTCATTAACTTTGTCGAAGGATGATCAAATAGGTTTTAAGAAATATTTACTATTAATGAAAGTGCTGTGCTTTATAGAGGTAAGAACAACTGCTTTAAAAGGATGATGTAATTAATAATAATGACCTCCTTCTCACTTGGTTATTCTAACAGATTCCAGGCTGGTCTTTCAAATTCCAGTCTCATTTCCTTCCAACCCACCCCACCCAGCTTCTGAATGATCCTTCTGAAGTGAAAATCTGATCACGTCATCTCCCTGCTTTCTGGTACTTTATCACCTTCAAGTGTTTTAACCTGGGGTGTTCACCAGGATGGAATTTATCCTAATGCAACTGGGCTCCTCTGTAATCTTATGTATTGCATTTGACACATATAAAAACATTTTTCTGAAAAGGTGTTCATTGATTTCATCAGATTTCCAAAGGAACCCATGGCACACGAAAAAAGATAAGCATCTAGATCAAGTTCAATCATTTGTATAGATAAACACCTGAAGTGACCTGGCCCTTCCCACCTGACCAACTTCATTTCTCACCTGTCTTCATCCCCATCCTCACCTTTCCCCACACACCTGGATATTACTAGTTGGTCCTGAGGAGACCATACTACCCAGCCTAGTGCACATAACCGGCTTTGGAATGCTGTCCTGATTGCTGTCACCTGCCTCAAGTGTCAGCCTGGTGACAATCCTTGGGAAGACTTTCCTCACCCCTCCCAGGACACCAAGATGCAGCTCCCTCAACTGCTGTGCAGCTGGTGCCGATTGTGATCAGACTGTAATCACAGCATTTTATAATAATCGATATCTGAGCTAGTTTCCCCAATAGTCATGCAGATCCTTAAATTTGGAATTCATATATTTTGACCTCAGTATCCTCTGTGCCTAGGAAAGTGCCTGTATGTAGTAGATGCATAATAAAAGGTGGTTGAATGTACATACATTATTATGTACATTCATGTACATAATATTAATGTACATACATTAATTTAGGATAAGATATGCCACAGCTGGTTGGACTTAAGGTGAGGCTGATAAGGGAAGGGAGTCTGAGACTGAAGACTACAGGCTATGGGAAAGCAGAAGAAATGCCTTAGTCACTTCCTAACCTTATGGATTTCTCTCCCCTAATATTCTGACATTTTGTTCCTTGCCCTCTGTCCTCACCCCCTTGGCTGCAACTATTCTCTATTATACCGGTAGAAAGTAAGGGAGGAAGTATAGATGCGATTGGGGCGATCCAGGGAGATGACTAAGGCCATAGAGGACTTCTGTGTCATGTCCAAAATCTTTAATAATGTTTCTAAACTCATGGAATCCGTGGGCAAGTGTGGCTTTTTATTGGCAATCAAGGGAGGAGCTGGGCTTCTAATCTAGATTGATATGGGGTGAAACCAAGGCTGTGTGCAGTAATTCGGGCATTGCGGAGGGAAACGGGGAGAAGAAATGCCCAGGAATTCTCGGCTTCCATTAAGTCTTAGAATTGGGGTTTGAGTCAGTCTTAACCAGGTCTGGAAAGAATAAAGAACCCTAACATCTGAGTTATACAATAAAGACACACTTAGAATTATGTCCATCAAATGCATTTCCAGAAGTAAAGGATTGAGGTCCCTTTGGCACTTGTCCTTAGACTTTCCTCAAAGGTTTTCCCCTGCTGATCTCTAAAAGTAAAGTTTCCCCTCTGTTTTAGTCATAGTAAGGCTAGAGAGACTCAACAATCATTTGGTGGCTAAGAAAATATAGAAGTTGGTTTTTCTCTCATGGAAAGTCTGAGGTGGATATGCCAGAATTCTGGGCAGCTCTGTTCCAGAGATCATGCTGAGACGGAGTCCACAGGCTCCTTTCCATCAGGCTCCTCAGACATCCCCTCTTTCAGTGCTTCTCAAACTCCAATATGTATGCAGATGGATCACTTGTGGAACCTGTTAAATCCAGCTTCTGATTGTGGGATGGGGCCCAGGAGTCTGCATTTCTGGTAAGGTCTGAGAGTAGCAAGGACGGAAGGTGTTGTCCTCTTTCCTTGTTTGAGCTTGGGGCTTACAGCTTGTGCTGAGGGGCAGTGTGGAGGAGCACAGGTGCAGGGTTTCAAGGACCCGGACTGAAAATGGTACATCACACTCCTGCTCATATTTCACCAGTAAGAAGTTTTAGTTATGTGGCCATACCTGGTGTAGGTGAGCGCTGGAAATGTAAACCTTGGTGGACAGCTGTGGTCCCAATATTCTGTGACTCTGGGAGAAAGGGAGAAGGGGAGATGGGATGCTGGTTATATTATTCCTGCTGGATCCTTCCCTAGTAGCCAGTTCTGGGGAGTATTACATAGAACAACCAGCCTCCGTTCTCTCACTACTGTGTGATAGTGTGCTGGTTACTAACACTTTGGAAGAATATGAGAGTATTCAAGCTTGAGAACACATCTAAATCTGTATGCAAACTTATGGGTTTTTTTTTGTTTTGTTTTTTTTAAGAATGGCCCTCTCACATGCTGATATGCCTCCATAGATAGTAGAAAAATGGGTGGAGTTAGAGCTAGTGTGCCAGCAGAACCATACGTGAGACTCACTTTTTTATTTGACTAATATTTGAACATTTACTACTTGAAAATCATCGTACTTGGTGTTGGGAACGTAGCACTGGAGGAGACAGTCTGGAGTAGTAGCTGAGGGTGTTTACTCAGTCAAGAGTCTGCCTGAGTTCAAAATACATCTCTACCACTTAATCTTGGGCAAATTAGTTAACATCTCTGCCTCGGCTTCCTCATCTGGAAAATGGCATAATAGTGGCACCCCCTTGACTATTATGAGGATTCCATGAGATAATATATTAGTCACTATTATTATGCCTGTCCTCAGGAAGCTTACACTTTAACAGTCCTCATCATTTGTGTCCCTGCAGAAAAAAATAAACTGAGAATCACTGCTCTAGGGATTTTAGAGACCCGGACCCAAGAAGTCACATGCTCCCTCTAACACACAGAGTGGAAGTCAGTTGGACTAGGGCCTACTCCCACTATTCACCATTTCCACTGAGGGAGAAATGGTCCCTTTTGTAAGAACAGGCTCCATTTAACCACCAGCTTTCAAGTTTCTTTCTTTGATGAGGTGTAAACATTTTGTCAACCTTTCACATCACCTCAATTTTGTTTCTGATTTTGGAGAGTACTCTCTCAACCATACAGTGAGCTTACTAATAGCTGGTGGTCTTTCATTTCTCCAATATCTCTGAAGAATTTTCTCTTATTTACAGGAGTGAAGTGACCTTAACTTGCAGAGGTGTTCACATCCATTCGAGCTCAAGCCTTCTTTATGCCTTTCTCTCTAATATTGCCACAGCTCTTATTTAGGATTCTGTCCTCCATTTTTATATTAGAACTCTAGTGATTTGGAATTCTCATTTGGACTAAGGCTGCCAAATAAAGCACAGTATCATTATATGTGGCTTTTAAATGGAACACTTCAAAATCATGTGTCAGTTTTAAGGCTTCTTGGTAATTTCCTAATTTATTTTTTTAACTCAGCTAGTAAATAGGAAAAAAAATGACAAAGGAGTTTAGAAATGTGTGCATATGCTGGACACTATCTTTTATGGACTACATACCTACTCCTGTGACAATCTGATGGAATCCATGACTCCTTCTTCAGAAATATATACATATGCAGCAATATACATAAATGTGCATAAGATTCCAAGAGTTTTACAGATCTCTTCAAGTCCAGGTCAAGAAAATATCAAAATATAACATCCTTGGAAATACAGAGTAAATGGCAAATACATTTTCTATGTGAGCCCATATGTCAAAGACTATTTCAAACAAAACAAGGCAATATAGATTTTATTAAAGCAAATGTCAACATTTATTTTTAACATAACAATTTACTTATTTTTAGTCATATTTTAAAACAACCCTTCAAAGCTCACTTGTATTGATTGGACTCCATTAAATAGGATTCTGCCATTTTAAATTTCTGTGTGACTATAAGTTAATCATCAGTATTGTTGCACAGTATTGCACATGGTAACATTGTCAGCTCTATTAGTAAGTGTATTAACGGCTTTCATACTGGTTCATCTTATTGAATCATCCTATTGCATTTCCTGGATTATCTTTCCATCAACCATGGCTTTAATTAAGTGGAGAAAGCCCCTTTTGTGCAGATCAACACTTGGAGAGCTATAAGCTTGTGTAATTGACAATTTATTGAAATTTTGTTCTTATGTATTTTTCTGTATACCATTCAAAAAGGCAGATAATGTTTTGACCTCCTATGACTTAAGAAGGTGAGGGGGCAGTGGTTGGTTGCAGGGCAGACAGGGTAGTTGCCTTCAGAGTGTTTTTTCTTGGGTTTAGTATTCTGAAAGGAATGGAATGGAAAAGGAATGGAAAAGGTATGGAATGGAATGGAGTGGAGTGGAATGGAATGGAATGGAATGGAATATAGCCACTTTTATGAGACTGAGCATCAGTACATGCCAGACACAGATACCTTGGTGCTCAGTAAATGGTAGCTATCATAATCATCATTGTCATTGTTATCATTTTAATTTTACAATCCTGCAAGGTAATATTAAGCTAGAGCAAGGGAATTATGTAGGAGATGGGGGAGGTGAGAGAGAGCAAAGCTGTACAAGAGAGTGGAGGTGATTTTACCAAGAATTAGGGAGGTCTGCATGACCTTCGTCCCTGTAGCTGCCCCTTCCTTGGGAACCTGGAAAGAAGACAGGAGCTTGGATACTGAGAGGGGAGCAGGAAAGGGGTGGCTGCTTGGTCTGTCTTCCATAAGGACACGTTTAGGACTCAAACATACCTGCTTTGAACAGAGCTGAACTTTAAAGGACCGTGCATATGTCAGCAGTGACTCCCGGGAACCCAAACCAAAGGTCTTCCGGGAATGATTTCTTTATGCATCTTATATTCACAGGGCTCTCAGGAGGAAGGGTCTGAATAATGATCACTACTGAATTCCCTACTAGACCATAAGGGTGGGGTGAGATGCCAGAATCAGGTCTATTGCAATTTCAAGAAAATAAGGTTACAAAGCTTACCCTGTCCCCAAACCTGTACAGTAAGATTTGTATGCATTCAGAAGATGCAGATGCAAGTCATGTCTTCATGGAGCTCACGAGGAGGTCAGAGAAGTAAGACATAAATACAATGCTGACATAGAAATTATAGAAAATCATAAGAAGGAGAAAAATTTTTTGGAGGGGATGGGGAAAAGTTTCATGGAAGAAGTGGTTCTTTTGGGCATATTTTGAAGGATCGGTGCAACTTAGATGTATGAAAAAGAGGAAGAGGTCTTTCCAAGCCCAAGAAATAATGGGAACAGAGCGTAACAAGGGACATTATGAAAAATAAGAGAGTAGATTGGTTAAATTGTGAGTTGCAATAAGGGAATGAGTAGGAAATATCCTAGAGCCAAACTAAAGATTTTTTCATAAGATAGAATGCTCTAATAGAAAGACAGATAGTAGGTCAATGTCTTATAGTCTCCGTGGCCTTGAGGAAGTTTCTAAATCTCTTTGAGTCTCTGTTTTATTTATCTACAGAGTGGATAACATTGTTGGTTACTTTTCTCCTTCCTTTTGTCTCTCCTTCCTTTCTTCCACAGATATTATTAAACATCTACTATGGATTCGTATATAAGAAGTCATGTTTTTAAAGTCTCAAAGAAATCATAATATAGTTGAAGCAAATTCTGTTGTTTTATGAAATTATTAGAGGACAATTGAATTAAAAATATACAGTCAAATGCTAAATTATTTGGTGCTGCCTATGTCTGAATGAGCTGGAGAAGGGGCTATCAGCATGCTGGAGTAAGCAGGGCATTCCTCCCAGATACGGTTCTTGAAGGATGGGTGGGAATTGGACAGCAGAAGGGAGAGAGGAATGATAAGCAGAAACTAAGTTGAATCTCTGATTGATAAGTGGATAATTGGAGGAGATTTTGCTAAGAAAACATGATGTTGTTAACTTAGCATGCAGATATGCTTGTAAGAGCTTTTTCTTTAAGACTACGTTTCACTGTATCTTAAAATAACAAAGCCTCAAATTATAGATATAGAAATCATAGAAACAGAGCTCAGGAAGACAGATTTTTATGGGAAAGTATTATTCACAGGGAGTTAAAAGCTTTTACGCTTTATAGAAGCTCTTAGGGTCGAAGCAAATCTAGTGTTCATTTATAGCCTAACTCATTTATGCATTGCTGGGAGATTTTGCAAATGTAACCTCATTTCTGCCCTTCCCTGAACTCTGAGAACACCCCAGGCTATATTTGTTCAAAAGGTGAGTTTCTTTTTTGAAGAGCAATTTGATGTAATTTTTGTTTTTCACGAATCCTATTACTATGCATGTACAATTTGCAAGCATCCAGGGCTCTTGTTTTCTCCTTCTGTAATGAGAGAACTGTGCAGTCATCTGTGTTTCTCTGACTGCCTGATTCCCAATCACAGTCACATTTTTGGAAGAAAAAGCAGCCACAGTGGGAAGCAAAATCACTTTTTTTCATTTTTCACAAAGATCTGCCACCTAATCCACTTAATCCAGTTGTCTTTCATGATCCAAGTGTATTTACTGAATCACCAGCCAGGATCCAGTAAGCCACGTCTTTAAATGTCCTGTCTTATGGCATTTGGAATGGCAAGGGGTTTTTGGAAACCATCTGATCCAACTGCTTTATTTTGTAGGTGGGATTCCAAGGTCTGGGAGAGGTGAGCCTCTTGCCCACAGCTACAAGTGACAGAGACGAGGACCTGGGTCTCTGGCCACGAGCCCAGTCTTGGCCCAGTACCCTGGTGAAATTGTGCTCTAAGGCTTGGGGATGGATTCATAACTGATTGTTAAAGGTTTCCATAGAAAAGGTAACCCAGAGGAAACAAATTAAACAGTCAGGAGTTTTCTTTGTTTGATCCTTCCACAAATCAAGACTTTTTTCCTTTTGATTGCTTCTCTGTGGAGACACAGGGCCAAGTTGTTAGGGGAATAGATACAGCTTTATATAAATGATATATTAATCAACAAGCATCTACGGAGCATGGTCTCTGTTCTGAGCCCTCTGCCAGGTGCTATGAGTCATGCAGAAGGACAGCCTTGACTCTTGCTTGAAAAGCTGGTACAATGTATTTCGAGGAGGCACAACTAAGCACCAGTATGGAAGAGTTTGTGTAATGAGTGGGTCAGTTCCTTCAGAGGGAAAATCAGTGTGGTGGGACTGGAGGCAGCTGGGGAACCTTCATGGAAGAAATGAAACTTGAGTGGTATCTATTCATAAGCATGTAAAGACAGTACTCGGGTGCCCCACCCACCATCCTCTTCTCACTCCGAACTTCATCGTCTCCATGTCTGCACATACCCATCTCTGTTCATGATTTTCCAGAGAAGCTCTGGTTTCAACTAAATTTCATTTCATTAAATTATGTAATTTATTGTCAACCCAAATGTGATTTAATTTTTAATATGATTTAAGACTTTCCATGTGCAGTCAAAAGAAGAAAAATGCTTTGTCAGAATGAATGGGACATTTTCTTTTGTTTAGACAATATGGTTCCAGTCCTCATTATTTTCAATTATATTTTAAAATTCTAATATGTCATATTTTTACATTTTCCAGTTTGCAGTCTGATTTCTCAGGCATTATTTTATTGGATCAGAAAAGCAAACTGCATGAAGGTGACATGTTATTCACATTCCTGTTTTAGAGACGAGGAGACTGAGACCCAGTGAGGTTGAAGCACCACTCTCACAGTGACATAACTGAGTGGCAACAACACAGTGTGAACAGACTGATTTTTTTTCTAGCCTAAGGCTCTTTTTCTCTCAACTTACTTGATTAATGATTTTAATTGGTATTTTATTCTGTAATTCTTATTCTCTTTCCCTGAAAAATACTGTAAAGATAAAACCAGCCAATATAGCACAGTCCTCATAGAACTCTTCAAAGTAAATTTTTCAAAGTCTAGAGGTGTCAATGGAACTTTCAGAATGACAAGAGTTATAATTTGTTCCTGCCCTGATTTTTGGTTGGCTTTAGTCTACCATGAACTGATCCTTTTTTGTAAAATTCTTTTCAGTTATACTGAATCCAAGTGCATATTCCAACTGTAAATTTTCCAATTATTCCCCATTTCATTGTTCTTGCTCAGGCTCCTAAGAAATTGAAAAACTACACATCACTTTTTATATTCATGGCATATGGTGTGATATTTTTATAGTTTTCAAAACATTCACCAATGCTACTTTCGGCAATGGCCAACATTATAGAAATGTGATGTCTGAAACTTTAAAAAATTAACACGACAGAAGAATGTGTGCATTTTCAATGTTCCCTGTCATGTATAAGCTCTGAGGGCAATTTTTTCCTTTGTGAGAAAGTCATGAAACAGATTTCTTGCTTATTGTTCAAGGCCAGTTCAGTGCCTTCTGTAGAGCCCTAAATTATGCACTTGTTTGTATGTGTGGAGTGATGGCTAGAAGAGACACAGAAGACATATCCACTCTTCTTGAAGAATGCACATTCTAGTTGGGGAGAGAGAATACACCCTTTTGCAAGTGGCACAAGAATGGATAGTCACTGCTCTGTTTACTTAAAATGCATTCAGTTTTTCAAAATATAATGAGCAAGGCCCTTCTGTGTGACAAAAAAGCATACATAATTTTTTTCTTTACCTTTTGGTGCCAACACTGAATGGGGGGTGGATTCTCATTCAGTTTACAAATAATTATAACACAATGTGAAATGAATGAGTTAAGAGAAAAAATTAAAGTCTGAATGGGGGAGACAGCATTTCTAACATCTAATCATAAAGGTCTTCTTGGGAAAGTTCTGATTCAGAAAGTAGTCTGAAGAAGGGATAGGATTTTTTTTTTTTAATTGGGGAATTGGGGATGGGAACAGCGCTGGGGAATTGGGGGAAGGGGAACAGACAAGTTGCTGTCCTTTTGTTCTTCAGTCTAGTTGTGGAGGACATTGCTTCACTGGCCCAAGTTGACACCATCATTGCGCTCTTCCCAGGTGAAGCAGATCACTCGCCGGCTTCTGTATGGCCACTCACACTGGCTGCTGGCTACACACGGTAGCCCATGGCAACCCACTGCAGCAGGGGCTGCAGCCTTTGCCGTGGCCTGCGACTCATGGCAGCCCAGCTCCAGGTTGAGCTGTTGTTCAGCATCTTAGCTGTAGAGGGCAGCGTCACTGGCCCTCATATGTGGGATCCGAACCAGGGACCTCTGGTGTCCCAAACCAGCTCTTAACCAACACACCACTCGGCCGGCCCATAGGATTTTTGATAAATGGATTTGGGAAAAAAGAAGTGCTGGCACATAGAAAACTCTGAATGAATGAATGAATGAATGCTGAAATATCAAGGTATGCCCTTATGCCAATATGGCTGGGATAGCGGATGTTTTGGAGGGGAAGGATGGGGGAGAATAACAGGCATCAGGACTTTTGCTACTCAGAGCTTTCTGTTACCATTCATGATTGTGCTGTAACCAAAAAGCAGTGACTACATTTATTGTCTTGTTTTACTTTTCAAGGAAATTGTTGCCCAAATAAGCTGACTAGTTTCAGGTTGGGTGGTGGGGCCTTAGCGAGATGACTGGCACATAGTCTTTGGGCTTAGATTTTAGACTGAAATGATTCTATTCACTTGTCTATCTATTTGGAAATCTTTCCCTCATCTACCACCCCACTTATGGCAGAATAAAAAGAATCAAATATATGGCAATGGAAGCAGAACTGACTCTGAGTGGTGAATACACAATGTGATATATAGATGGTGTATTACTGAATTGTACACCTGAAACCTATGTAACTTTACTAACCATTGTTACCCCAATAAATTTTAATTACAAAAAAGAGAAAAGAAAAACTTTTAATAACCCGGAAATGTCTCCCTTTATGGCCAAGTTCATAAACAAGTTTTGATGTTTATCTTTAAAGGGATTCTATTCTGATCAAAGAACAGTGTACTGATTACATGTTGGTTTCAACAATGTGTACGTGAAGTTTGATGACTTGTATATGCAGGTTGAATGTTGAAACAGCCTTTCAAAGCTAAGTAATATCTGGCTGGCATGTTCTAGAATGGTCATTCTGGGTACCTGTAGGCATTTGTTCTGTTTGGTCAATGCCTGTGTCTATCAGTTTTAAATTATTTTTAATACCTTCCTCAAATATAGGCATAAGTGAAATAATTTTTACTACTCTGGGCCAAAACCAGTCATCTTAAAAATGCTGTGTTGGTGATATATCATGGTTAGTAATATGTTATATCGTACTGAATGGGAATCATTTTTATTAAAATCCTGATTGCTGTAAGGATAAATGCATTAAAAATTCATAATAGTGATATCATGCCTGGTAGTTGAATAATGTAAATGGATTTTAAGTTGCTTTTAGGAAAATGTGGGTAGAATGGGATAAACTGAAGGAGACTCTTCCACATCTCTGACCTTTCCCTGTGATGTTTGAGGCCCTGGGACCAGATAGACTGAGTTCAAACCCTGACTCTGTTATTTGTTAGCTCTGTGACCTTGGGCAAGCTCCTTAACTGCTCTGTAAAATGAGTATAACAACTGCACGTACTTTTTACATTTGTTCAGAGGGTTAAGTAATTTAATATGTGGAAAGCCAGAAAGCCCTTAGAGTAGCTTCTGGTATATAGTAAGTGCTCAATAAATGTTAGTTAAGCATCATAGCCTTACAATTTCATTGATTTATTTGGAATACCACTAGGAAGTACATTGCTCTAAAATACACATACACATAGATAAAGAACAGAGAATATAATTTCCTTATGATACTTTTATAATTACACCATCATTTTGTTATGCATGAAGAGCTTGGTTACCAAAACTTGCTTACATTTTTACTGAAATTCCCTGAATGAAAGCAAGGAGCTGCTTTTCTAACCTCATGCTCTGTCCTCTACTTCCTGTGGGTGATGACAGTCTGGCCTTGTGCACGGTTGTGTTCTCACACTCAGGAGCTTACACTGCCAACTCAGCATTGTATAACTCTTGCTCAGACTTGAAAGGGAGTCTTCCCACGTCCAAGGGAGTGGAATGTAATGCTCTGTGTCACCCTGGTGTGACACAAAATGCTGACGTGGCTGATGAGAGACACACAGGGCAAGCTACAGGGCCAAGCATCTAGAAGTCATTCTGTGGCAACAGGCACATGAAGGAGGTTCACAAATATTCCTGAATGTATTTGAGCAAAGCCAGACCTCCATGGACACCAAATGATAAAGAAAATCAATCATTAAATTAACTTTCAGTAAATTCACAGAATTTGTTTCCCCTGAAAGGATGAGCATTTTAGGCAAATGGAACTGAATGCAGTCCCTGGAATGTGGCTTGTTTGGGGACTGCAAGGACTTCTGTGGTTGGAGCATAAACTAAAAGATTCAAAGGGAGGCAGGAGAGAGCTTGGGAAGTAGGCAGGGGCAGGCTCAAGAATAACAACCCTACCGCATATTAATTGAACACTGACTATGTGCCAGGGGCTGCATCAGTATACAAGACGGTCATGACCTCTTGTTTTCCCTGAGCTTATGAAACTTGAAGGACCTTGACTAGCAGGCTAAGTAATTTGGATTTTATTTTACAGATAATGGGGAATGATGCGAGTGTTTTAAGTGATGGAATGACATGATTAGGAAAGCATTTTGAAAGATCACTCTGATGGAGGGGCAGTCAGTGGGAGCCTGGTTGGCTAATGGCCACTACAAATGTCCGCACAAGAGATGTCAAAGGCCTCAGTGGCAGTGGTGCAAAGTAGAGATATTTAAGAAGCAGAATTGATGGGATTTGTTGACCAATTTTAAGTGAATGGTAAGGTAGAAGCAGAGAGATAGAATAACTCTCAGGATTCTACCTTGTACAACTGGTTAGACATGGAGCATAACGTGGAGTCAGAGACATAGAAGCTTCTGTTTTTTTAAATTAAAGCTTATTCGGGTGACAATTGTTAACAAAGTTAACATAAGTTGCAGGTGTACACTTCTGTAATACATCATCTATGTATCACTTTGTGTGTTCACCAACCAGAGTCAGTTCTCCTTCCTTACCCCCTTACCCCTGGTAACCACTAAATTATTGTCTGTGTCTATGAGTTCTGTTTGTTCATTTGTTTTTCTTGTTCTTTTGTTGTTTTCAGTTTTATATACCACATATCAGTGAAATCATATGGTTCCCTACATAAGCTTCTTAAAGTATAGCACAGAGCCTGCTGAAAAAAATATGTACCCAGTAATGCTGGCTGTGGTTAACAACTCGCCCGTGGCTTGACCCAGAGGAGATGCTGAATACCTATTAGTAGAGGGAAAGGTAATATTCTGTTTGTTAAATTTCAGTAGTTCTAGTTCAACCAAGGACTAAACCTAAGCACCATATCCCAATATTTAATAATGAAACAATGCATCAAGAACAGTAATTGAAGACATGACCACTATTCTTGAAGAGTGTACAATCCAGCAGGATAGGTACAATATATCCATTGGCAAGTGGCACTAGAATCAATGGTCACTACACTATTCATTTAGGTAGAATTCAATAGGTCTTGCAAAATATAATGTATAAGTTTCTTCCATGTGAAAAAAAAGCCATACATATGCTGAGTACTTATAGGAGCTCAACATGTATTAATTGAATCTAAATTTAAATCTGCTCAATATTACAACTGTTTCATTTTAGACTTTGCTTCAAAGAGTAGTGTTTCAGCCTCCTCTTCTGGGCTATTGTACTTGCTAGCTGCCATTACCTTTCTTATTCAGACTGTTACACAATTCTTTTACCTGGAATGTTAGCCAATATTTCCATTTTGCTGTAGAGTTCACAAAATCCTTTCAGCATTCACTACTTTCCTTGCCACTCATTTGGCATTTTTTCCATCACCTGATAATATCTCTTCCATCATTTCCTTGATTTTATTTTTCAAATTTTTATTATTGGCTTTTCACATGCTATCTTCTGTTCACAACCTGACAAACGAATGTTCCTTGAGGTCAGGGTCATTCATTATATAAAAGGAACCAATCTTGGGTGCCCAACATAGGTGATGTTTTTCTAGAGCTTTCTGAATTTTTTGTAATGCTAAAATTTATATTATAAGCCCCTGTTCTACTAAGTGACAGACACTTCATCTCAGTTAACTTGGGGTCTAGTGGTGATCACTGGGTCTTTTTTGACATTTTCCCCATACTGGCTTCTTCTGAAATGTCCACTATCCTATTTGGTCTTGAGTTTATCAATTCACATAGGTTGTTGACTCTTCTTTCATACCCTTCTTTAAGACCCCAAAAGTCTGGCAACTGTCCTTAAATGGAACAAGGGATTTAAGCTGCTGTCTCTCACCATGCTGGGCTCTAGGATACTCGGTGAAACTCTCTAAGCCACATCTGCCCAGGCCCACCATGTAGTCACCACGCTCTGGTGTTTTGCCCACTCCCCTGAAGCTTACACAAAGAAAGGGGCACAGGCCTTCTCTACTGTGAACCCTCTAAACCTATGTGGGTCCTATCAAGCCTCCAGTGCTGCCTGGGGTGATGATCAAGACAGGTCATTGAACTCCCTTTCTCAGGGTCCCATAGCTGGATAAATGCACTCTTTGTTTTTGCCTCTTTTCTTTCCCTACTGGGAGAATCTTTCTTTAGTCTTTGGGACTCTAAGCCCTTCTCTGATTCATCATGTATCTGATTTGGAAATCTTATGCTCTGGGCTCTGTTTATTTACATTTAAGGGGTTGGCTTTTAAAGTTCTAAGGAGCCAACTCACTTTTTCTTTCTCCACTTTTTGTAGGTATCAATTCCTGAGGTATTAATTCAGAGTGCCTCAAGTGGAGATAGGAAGCCAGATGTACTTGGAAATATAGATTTTTTTAAACAAGTCTTGGAATATATCAGAATAGTATGTTGCCCATTTATTCTCCTCCTCTCTCTTCCATTAAGCCTTGGACTGGTGGTCAAGAGGGAATCTAGACATGGGATAATTTGGTTGTCATATTCTAAGATCTTTAACAACTGATCTCTTCTTTAAGATCCACACTAATGATTTGCAAACGCAGATGATTTTCAGAGACCCCTATGGGATGCTGACTCAGATTCATGGAGAGGGGTTGGAGATTGAGGAATCTGTTTTTGAAAATCATCTCCTAGGTCTAAATCGGCGATTCTCAAATTTTGGCATGCATTGAATCATCTGCGGTGTTTGTGGACACCAATTACTGGGCCCTACTCCAAGGTTTCTGATCCAGTAGGTGTGGGATTTTGTTAGATTTTGCATTTCCAACAAGTTCCCAGGGGATGCTGCAGCTGTTGCTGGTCTGGGGACCCTACTTTGAGAACTGCTGCTCTAAGTGAATGGTTCACACATGGTTAGCATGTAAAACTCTCAGTGCTGAGACTATACCCAATACCATATCTATCACAGTCTCTGGGGGTGAGAGCCAGGCATCAGTAATGTTCCAAGCTTCCTAGGAGATCCCAATGTGCCGACAGATTGAACACCAGTTCTCTAACCCTTTGATTCTCAAACTTCAATGAGTACTCATATCACCTGGCTACTTAGTTAAAATGCAGATTCTGATTCGGTAGATCTAAGGTGAAGCAGAGATTGGACATTTCTTTCTTTTTAATTTCTTGAGGTTGTAATTTGCATACAAGAAAAATGTGTTATATTTTTTTTTAAAGATTTTTATTGGGCAATTGGGAGGATGGGAGCAGTGCTGGGGAATTGGGGGAAGGGGAACAGACAAGTTGCTGTCATTTTGTTCTTCAATCTAGTTGTGGAGGATGTTGCTTCACTGGCCCAGGTTGGCACCATCATTGCGCTCTTCCCGGGTGAGGCAGATCAGTCACCGGCTTCTGGACGGCTGCTCACTGCGGCTGCTGGCCGCTCACTCTGGCTGCTGGCTACACACGGTAGCCCATGGCAACCCACTGCCACAGGGGCTGCAGCCTACGCCGTCACTGGCGACTCATGGCAGCCCAGCTCCAGGTTGAGCTGTTGTTCAGCATCTTAGCTGTGGGTGGCAGTGTCACTGGCCCTCATATGTGAGATCTGAATTGGGGCCCTCTGGCGTCCCAAGCCAGTTCTTAACCATCGCGCCACTCGGCCGGCCCAAAAATGTGCTATTTTTAAGTAAACAATTTGATGAGTTTTGACAAATGTGTACACTGGTGTCAGCACTGCCACAATTTCCATTATTCTAAAAAGTTTCCCCATGCCCCTTTGCAGTCAATTCCCCCATTCCTGACTCTGATTTCTGTCACTATAGATTAATCTTGCCAGTTCTAGAATTTTACATAAATGAAATTATAAAGTATGTATTCTTTTATGTCAAGCTTCTTTGCTTGTTCAGTAGAGCTTCTCCACTTCTAATAAGATCTCGGTCATGTGCCTCTCTAAAGCTCACCTTTGCCTCTCTAAAGCAAGGCACTTAAAATTTAGATAGGGGTTTTTGACTTAATAACATTTAGCCCAGAGACTTAACCATGATTGGTATTGACTAAATAGGATGTATTAAAATGATTTTTAATTTTTACTATCAAGTATTAAAGAACTTCTGTAGGGAACTAGTTGGGTACCGGCTGTGAAAGGCATGAGACCCCTGGGAAGAGGGCCGGAAGTTGGGGTTGTGGAAGAGGCGGGCGTGGGGGTGGGCCAGGGGTGGGGGTGGGGGTTAGAAGGGGCAGAAGGTAGCGGTTTGCTGCTCCTGCAGTTGGCTCTGCATCCCCAGCCGGGTACATGCTTGCCCTCTGTTTGCTTTTATGCCTCTATATCCAGATAACAAGGTGCTTTTTTTTTTCTTCTTGGCTTTGACAATTTGGGGCATTGCAAAGCTCAGGAGAAGGTAAGAGAAGATGCCTGCAGCTGCATTTTAGAAAAATGATGTGTAATATCCACTGTATGACATCGTAATGAGGTCTTTTTTGGCTGTTTCCCGGGGTCATGCCCCCTGCTGACTTTAATACAATGCATGCTTATCCCCATCTTTCATCATGTCACCACATTTAAAGAATACTTGGTTTGTTTTTATCTATTACGTCCCTTGTTAGATGAGTGTATATTTTATATTTCCCATTAAATGGCAACAGCTATCTCTGAAGGTTGATAATTTACAGATTCACTACTAGGAAACAACTGAAGGGGGTTGGGGGAAAAATAAGCCTTTTGTTTTATTATGCTCTGGGAACTGATTGTGGGCATAAAAAAAATAAAACAACTCATACATCCACCCGAGCTTATTGTATTATCGGGTAATACACCTGCCTCTCTGATAAATAGGACTCAGTAGAACAGTTAATAAAAGCTTGAGAGTTATTTGGTACAGAAATACAACAGCATAAAGCTACTCAAATGCAGACTACAGTGATTTTTTTCATCGTAAGATAGGCCTTGGAATTTACCAGTAATTGAAGGTGATGATTTCCTCACCATCAGAACACAGAGGACATTTCAGGTCTCACATGGACTCTTTCAGGGCATCTCCAGGCTCAGGAGTTGGATACTTTTGCAAACAAACAAAAATAAAAATCCCCCACCCCCAATCACATTCATGGGTGGCTTTGCATTTTATGGAGCACATCCACACACATGAACTCTGAATTCTCACAGAGACCATAGATGTGAGGCTGCACAGGCACCATCCCCATTTGGCTGATGGAGACCTGAGGTGTGGAAACAACAAAGGATGTCCCCAGCCCCACAGGCCCCTGAGGGAGAAGCTGGCTTCAGAACCATCTCCACAATGTCTGAAAAAAAAAATGTTTGTGATAAACTCAAAGATCCATGTGACATTGTGTTTTATAAAATGGCAGGTCACAGTGTTCTTGAGCTAGAAGTGACAACAAGATGCACAGCTAATTAATGCCTGGGGTTTACTTCCGGGTTTCTGTCTATAAACCTGGCATGCTCTTGCCACATCCAGGTTTGGGTTTCTGTATTTTTTTCTAAAATTGTTTCCTTTTTACTTGTTTGTTTTATTTTTAATATAAACAATGCCAATTTTAAGCTCATTATTTTAGGAATTTTTTTCCTGTTGATTATTATTATTTTTTAATTCTTGATCTTGTGGCCTGTACACGAACAGTTTCATGGCATAAAAAGGGCAACTGTTACATTAGTCACTAAAGGAAAAATTACAAAATTTTGAATTGAAGTTTTTTCACAAGTGTGGGAATGCCAGCTAGATCTTTTGAAATTGAGGCCTCAGCGCCGAAGGGTACCATGTGCCTTCCCAAAGGGCAGGCTTGAGATGAGCACTTGTAAGACTGCCACCATCAGATCCCACCCTTATGATGAAAGCAATTATTTTGGTGTGTTACTTAAACACTCAATTCAGTTTTTGAAACACATCCTCATTTTGATAATTTTAGCATCAATCTGAATTCCAGTGGGACATAGATGACACCAAATCCATAGATTTCAATCATTTGCACAAATGTTATATTGTAGAAAGAGCACTGGCTTAGAAATTGGGAGCTCTCGGATCTTGTTTGGCTTCTCAAGCTCTGTGACTCGTGACAACTCTTACTTACCTGCTCTGGGCCTTCATTTCTGTGAGATCACTTTCCCCCTTAACAAGCAGTGGTTTGGAGATTGCTATCGCCTCAGCCTGTCTATAGGCCTAGAAAGAATGCAGGGGCTTAGAGCAGGGTGCCTCTTGGTGGATGGAGGGTCAGTTCTGGAAAGAAGTATCATGAGGAAGTGCATGGAGCCAACATACATAGTTCAAAGATAGCCTGCCTATTATTATGAAAGTTGGGAGAGTTGGCAGAGGGTGAGAGGGAAAGAGAGAGAGAGAAATGGAAAAATTGTATAGAAACAGCATTGAAGGGCTTCGAATGAAGTTAAGGTCAGAATTTTTACCTGAGCTGAGGTAGAAGGGGTTGTGATAGAATCTGTGGCATTTTCAAAGCCATGGGCATAGCTAAGAGTTTTTTAGAAGAGATGGTGTTGGCATTTACCTCATTTATAAAACAATGCACTACTCAGCCATTGCATTTGCAAATACTAAAAAGTCTAATGATACCAAGTGTTGGTGACATTTGGAACAAGGGTAACTTTTATACAGCAATGGTAGATCTATAAATTAGTATAGTCATTGACATTGTTTAATAAAGTTGAAAATTCACATGCTCTATGACTAATTCCACTCCTACCTCCTAGAGAAACTCCTGCAAAAGAGCACAAAGCAAGATGTGTAAGAATGTTCGTAGCAGCAGACTATTCTTTTTTTTTTTTTTAAGATTTTATTGGGGAATTGGGGGAGGGAACAGTGTTGGGGAGTTGGGGAAGGAGAACAGCCAAGCTGTTGTCCTTCAATGTTAGTTGTAGAGGGCACAGCAAGCTCAGCTCCAAGTTCAGTTGCACCGCTCAACTCAAGGTGCTGTGTTCAATTAGTTGCAGGTGGGAGTAGCCATCATCCCACGTGGGAGTCAAACTAGCAGCCTCATTGTTAAGAGTGCATGCTCTATCCACTGCGCCATGCAGGTGGCAGCTCAGCTCAAGGTGCCGAGTTCAGTCTTTAGTTGCAGGTGGCCATAACGCACCATCTTGAACAGGCAACCTTGTTGTTAGGAGCATGTGCTCTCACCAGCTGAGCCATCCTGGCAGCTTAGCAGCAGCTCTGCTTAGGCACAGCTCGCTGGCTCATGTGGGAATCAAACCAGTGACCCTGTTGCTCAGAGCTCGCGCTCTTTAGCAAGGTCTTAACCAACTGAGCCACTCAGCCGGCCCCGCAGACTCTTCTTAAGGGCCATAAATAGGAAAAGAAATACCCCTCATTAGTAGTATGAGCAAACAATATGTGCTTAGTCATAGGATTGATTACTTTGTTTTGGTTTTAGTTTTTTTTTTTTAGCTGAACCATCTTGCCGCCTGTTGGCAGCTCAGCGGCAGCTCAGCTCAGGCCAGGACTCCAACGGCTGTTGCTCAGAGTTCGCACTCTTGAGCGAGCTCTTAACCAACTGAGCCACTCGGCCAGCCTCAAGGATCGATTACTTTGTAGGGTTACAGCTATATGTAAGAACAAGTGGGGATCTTATAATGTTGAGCAAAAGAAGTAAGATATTCTGTATATTGAGGGTTTGGGGAGAAATGGCAAAGCTAAACTATACTTCTTAGAGATACAAAGCATTCAGAGACAATAAAACCATTAATAAAAGCCAGGAAAAAATGTTATAAAAGTTAAAATATTACCTCCAGGGGGAAGGATTGATATTGACCAGGGAGGGATATGACAGATGTCCTCTGGGAGCTGGCCATGCACCTGTTTTGTGGTTTTCTGGGTCTACGCTTTCTATGTTCATGGTCCTTAAGCTCTCTCTATATTTTTTATGTCCTTTTCTTCATGCTTAGTGTGCTAACTTTCCTAAAGAGACAGTGGTTGCCTTTAAGTGTGTATACTCATGTGTATGTGTATGTATGCATTCATTGAATAATGGAAGATCTTTCATGGTCACTATGCCACATATGTATACTTTTTGTATAAGCTGAAAGATGGAGATAGAGAATGTGTTGGAAACTGGTTGAAGACACATGGACCCAAAACATTCTGTGGGTTTTTTTTTTAATATCAATATTTTTAATCTTCCCTTGTTATTATTATTTTCCTAAAGTAGAAAGAAGATATAATAGCAAGACCTGGATACTATAAACTCTGAGTACTAGATTACTAGAATCTTAGTATTTTAGACTTACTAGATGACAAAAAATTTTATTGTTTAAATTGGGATACTTTTGAAAGTGAAAGGCGGTACAATTAATAATAACTTTGGGCTGAGACATAAGCCTGAACTGTCTGTAACAAACAGGATTGTATAATTACCCTATCTAGGGTTGCCTGTGGAGATTCTATTGTCTTAAACCATATGAGGGAGAAGTTGTTTTTAATCAAACAGCAAGTATAATTTTTCCCAGAGAATACTGAAGACAGCTCTTGAAAGAAGCTTCCTTCCAGTTTTTTCCTCACCACTCCCAGAATTATCTACTCTGATGCTTATCATGACAATTGTGCCTAGACTACCTATATTAGTTTCCTAAAGCTATAGTAACAAATTACAGCTGACCCTTGAACAACATAGGTTTGAACTGCATGGGTCCACTTATACGCTGTGTATGTATCAACTATATTTTTGATCTGTGGTTGGGAATCTGTGTATGCAGAGGGCTGACATGAGTTCTACATGGATTTTTTACTGGACAGGGGTCATACTCCTAACTCTTGAGTTGTTCAAGAGTCAACTGTACAGTAGTTTCCACCTTATCTGTGGTTTCACTTCGCAGTTTCAGTTACCCACGGTCAACTATGGTCCAAAAACATTAAATGAAAAAATTCAGGAATAAACAATTTGTAAGTTTTATATTGCATTCTGTTCTGAGTAGCACGATGAAATCTCACGTCATCATGCCTGTGACGTGAATCATCCCTTTGTCCAGCGTCCCCACTCTGTATATACTCTCCACCCATTAGTCACTTAGTAGCCATCTGGATCATCAGGTCAACTGTTATGGTATTACAGAGCTTGTGTGCAAGTGTAGGGAGCTGGGGGTCTGCATAAGGGTTAAGCCTGAAAGCTGGCAGGCTGACAGGCTCTCAGGCCTGGGTGAGCAGCGTGGGAAGGTTGGCCGCTGAGGAGAAAACAGCCAACGAACGGCCTTGAAACTACAGAATGGAATGCCATCCTGCTAACAGTTTCTGCTTGCTGTGTTTTGCTTTAACCCTGGGAAGATTGCTTCCCTGCACCTTATGGAAAGTCCGAGGGGAGGTGTTCCCTGGGAGGATGGAACTATTCCCTCAAGTTTCCCAAACCCCCCTACCTAAGGAAAGTTACTTTTGCTATAAAAGCTGTGTACAAACAATAAGCGAGGCCACTCTCTGCCATCAGCATTGGGTGGACCTCCTGTCCCCAGCTTTCGTCTCTAGTCTCTTTCTTTTCCAGTCTCCCACCCAATCCTCTCAGGTACCTTTTTGGTGGACTCCTGGCTGACGAGTCAGGAGTTCTTGTTTGGTGCACGGGTTGCATCATGCAAGTAAGCTTTATTTTACTTTATCATGGCCCCAAAGTGAAAGAGTAGTGATGCTGGCAATTTGGATATGCAAAGAGAAGCCATAAATTGTTATGTATGGTCAGAAGGTTGATAACAGTCTAATGCCTACATCATTCACCTCATTCCATCTCATCATGTAGGCATTTTATCATCTCACATTATTATCATAAGAAAAGGGTGAGTACAGTGTAATAAGGTATTTTGAGAGAGAGAGAGAGAGAGAGAGAGAGAGAGAGAGAGAGAGAGGCCACATTCACATAATTTTTATTACAGTATATTGTTGTAATTGTTCTATTTTAATATTAGTTATTATGGCTAATTCCTTACTGTGACTAATTTATAAATTAAACTTGATCATAGGTATGTATGTGTAGGAAAAAAAATGTAGTGTATATAGGGTTTAGTATTATTCATATATTTAGGCATCCACTAGGGGTCTTGCCATGTATTCCCCACACATAAGCAGGGACTACTGTAACACAAACTGGGTGGCTTAGAACAACAGGAGTTTATTGTCTCACAGACCTGGAGGCTTAGAAGTCCAAAATCAAGTTGTTGGCAGGGCCTGCTCCTTTCAAAGCCCTGAGGGAAAGATTTTCCTTACCTCTTCCAGCTTCTGGTAGCCTAGGTATTCCTTGGCTTGTGGCAACATTATTCCAATCTCTACCCCTGTCTTTACGTGATCATCTTTCTTTGTGTCTGTCTTCCCATTGGAATTGTCTTCTTATTATGACACCAATCATATTGAATTAGGGCCCATCCTAATGACCTTGTCTTAACTTGATTACATCTGCAAAGACCCTATTTTCAAATAGGGTCACATTCACAGGTGGGGGTTAGGGGGATCACAATTCAACCTATAACATTATCCTTCTTTTTTGCTCTTTTCTTTTTAGCACATCTTAGATGGGCTAGTATTTCCAAAGGAACTTTAGTGAAATGTAAGTGGGAACATAACAGCACTACTTCCAAAGAACTATTTTCAGTAAAAGCAGCAAAGGGTTTTTTATGTCCAGATAATCAGATTATTGCGGACAGTGTCAGGGATGCTTGCTTGCCACACTCTTCCCACCTGAGCTTCCGTGTGTTTCACAGATGAGACCTGTGGGAGCCATCTTGTTTTTCTAAGATGAGAAGTACTTGTTCTTTGATATATCACCCTATTCACAGTCAAATCCCAGCTTCCCCGAACTAATTCTTTCTTTTTCCCTTTCAAAGTCTTTTTCAACTAAGGACATCCCACTGAATTCTATGGGAAGAATCTGCCTAGGTTAACATTAATTGATACTCATAAGTCCAAAGTGAATGCTTTTGCTTTTTCCTGACTCAGGTTATAAGCATGGCTCCTTATGGAGAATTCTGAGACAATATACCCTGTTTTTTTCTCTTTCTTCCCCAGCCCCTAAAGAGAAAAGTCTACATTGTAATATTACAGAATAGTAGGCCCCCTCTTATCTGATACAATTGGGACTGGTAATTGTAGTTCAAAAAGGAGAGATTACAAAAATTATATATATACCAGGGGTGCCAAAAAATGTATATATATGACTTGTATTCATCTTTTGTTATCAGTATATATGGAGTATTAAAATTTTAATACAGTTTTTTCCTTTCTTAAAATGTATATACATTTTTTTGGCACCCTCTCTCTCTCTCTCTGTGTATATGTGTATACAATTTTAAGATAAATGCATGTTAATACAGTAAAATACAGAATTTTTACATTGTTTAGAAAAAGTAACCTAATTTTTGTAGTATGGTCCAATACATTAAAAAATATGATAACATCAACCAGGTTGTTTAATGTAAAAACTAATTCCTGTGTATCTTTATTTACTGAATTAATAATTTTTGGCTGTAATATTGATCTCATCTTAGTCTCCTCCATCTTCCTCATCTTTAGATCAATTTGTCTCTGTCATGGACAGTATAATTTCTGTATCATCCATAATTTCATTTTCCAACATATAATCTCTATTAATCATTTGTTGTTTGTTAGTTTCCTTCAATGTGTCACATATCAAGTAGACCACTATAAAATTTCTCCCTGCTACTGCTGAATAAATGGACATCATGCCTTTTTATTCAACATAAAATTACTTACACTTGCTGTAAAATTTTTAGTTCTGACAATATTTTTGACACATGGATAATCTTGTTGATTTTATGGCCAGGGATTTGTTGGTTGGAGTTCTGCTTCATCTTTACTGCATTTACCATATCCATAATGTAGCCTTCATTACTCACAATTTGGATTATAAAGTGGGTCTAGAGTTAATAATATTATACCAACATCAATTTCCTGGTTTTTACAATGTGCTGCAATTATGTAAGTTATTATTGAGGAGTTGAGTGAAGGGTACATGGGGACACTCTATTAATTTTTGCAACTTCTTATAAGTCAAATTATTTCAAGTAGAAATTAAGAAAGTAAATCTAGAACTTGAAGACATTTGAGTGTTTTTCTGAATTTTTATGTTTTACACCAAAACTTTTACAATTGTCTTACCCCTATTTTAATAACAATTTTTAGAATCTCCCTATATTTCATGGTAGAGACTTATCTAAGCATTTAACTTAGTTTCTGAGAAACAACTCTATTTTTCCACTCCTTGGTGTAAAGTGAAAATTAAAGGCTGTCAATATTGTCATAATCACAACTGGTGTAAATAGGTTTATAAACAAGCAGAATTCAGCATATAGCCAAGCATAGGGCTGGAATACTTGGATGTTCTTGGTACACTGTGGCTTGTTATAGAAATCCATTCACACTTTTTTTAGAACTAATAGAGAGTATAAATTTATACTGCAAGCTGATTACATGCAAGACAATTAAGAACTTGTTATATAACAACTGCATAATCACTCGATAGCAATTCCCTCACGCCCCTCTCACAGATGAAGAAATTAAGGCCTCGAGAGTTATAGTGACTGCCTAAAGACAAAGCTCCTTAGAACAGGTTTTTCTAGTCTCTGAGACTATGACTATCTCTGGTATCCTTTTGTTAAGCTCCCAACTGAACAGGCTGCAGGAAGTGTGAGACTCTAAATGACTGAACTAGATTTATCCTTCCTTGTAGGATGGGTGGCTGCACTGATTTTAGCTTAAGGAAATTTGTAAAATATTTATTTATTTATTTATTTATTCATTCATTCATTCATTCATTCATTCATTCATTTGTTGGCAGAAAGGCATGCTCTTTCTTGCTTAATCTTAAAAACTATATTCAGGTTTGAAAGGTTAGACACTCTAGGAAACCATTCTCATCACACTGAAAAAGAATGTTAAACAATTTGGAAGACCTTTGGGCTTCCACATCAATTATTCTGCTCTCCTTCCACTGAACAGGAAACTTCTCTAGCAGAGATGAATTACTCCTTGGGAGGCTTTACTCCCATTTTGTTTTAGTAAGATTTACACTGCTGTCTTCTCCAGGCTGTCAACTCTCTTTTTCTGAGAATTCCCAGGAAGAAGCGTGGTGGGGCAGGGAATCAGTGCAATCTTAGGCAAGTGCATGAAAAAGTAACAGGAAATGCTTGTGTTTGAAAAACAATATTTTAGAAAAAACTGACGGCAGTGAGGAGGGCTCCCTGAGTTCTCCCCTGGAAATCACAGCATTTTGAACAGCTGGAGCACAGCAAACAAACCTCTACCGAGCATGCTGAGCAGCGAGGGGACTCCCATGCCAAGTACTTAAAGGTGGGCAGACCAGGCAAGACGTGTGGAGGCACAGCCCGCCCCCTGCGGCTGCTGAGAGTCAGGGTCTCAGAGAGCAGATCAGAGAGCGCTCCTGCGGCTCGCTGCCTGCACCACTAACCCGTGCAAAGGCAGAATCCTTAGGCCGGGCTAGTAGAGGACGGAGAGAGGAGTGTGTGAGCCGGGGCACAGTCTGCCTGTGCCACGGCTGCAGAGCTGTGGGAATCCAGGACACAGCGGAGTTGTTTGCAGCACCAGGGCAAGCTCAGCCTCTGGGCCTACCGTCCCGCCGGGAGTGCGATGGGAGTCCCAGGGTGCGTGGACTCTGAGGCACAAATCTCTAACTGGCGAGCAGGAGAAGAGGGAAGCGAGAAGCATGGAGATGCAGCCTGCATCCCACAGCTGTGGAGACAGGAGCTGCCTTGCCAGGGGAGGCTCCTGGAGAGTAGCAGGGGCTCCACGGGAGTGTCAGAGGGGGTTTTTCTTCTTTCTTTCTTTCTTTCTTTCTTTCTTTCTTTCTTTCTTTCTTTCTTTCTTTCTTTCTTTCTTTCTTTCTTTCTTTCTTTCTTTCTTTCTTTCTTTCTTTCTTTCTTTCTTTCTTTCTTTCTTTCTTTCTTTCTTTCTTTCTTTCTTTCTTTCTTTCTTTCTTTCTTTCTTTCCCTTTTCTCTCAGACAGGAAAAAATAAATAAATAAACTGCATAGATAAGAGCCCACCCCCACCCTCCCTCAGAAACCTTGACCTCTTCCCTGCCTGGAGCCTGAGGCTGACTCCTGAAGAGAGGAGTAGAGTCAGAAAAAAGGTGCTTTTACTACCTGGGGGTTGAGAAACTTTGCATGAGAAGAGGCTGCAGGAGTGAGCTACTAAACACGCCGTCCCCGCCCCCACCTCTCCTGAGCGGCTTGGGAAGCAGAGCAACTTCAGCTGTTGAGCCACAGGAAGGGCTACCGGGCAGCTCTGAAATCCCCACCCCAACCCCCAACAGCCCCTAGTGGAAAGAGCACCCAAAGGCGCACATCCAGCCCTCTGGCTGCACAGAACTTAGAGTGGGGGCAGGCGGGAGCAGAAACAGAACTGACTTTGTAAAAAAACTACCAATCACACCTCATAACCCCACTCATCTAAAATAGACCTCCATTACCAGGGTCACTCTAGGCACCAGGCAGCCGGCTCTGCCCCCACAAGACCCAGAGGAGTGTGTGTATAGCAGAGGAAAACCTGGGGAGAGCTTGGCGGACTTCAGCCGAGATTGGCACTGGTTATTTCTTGTTTTTTCTCTTTTTTTTTTTTTTTTTATTGTTTGTTTTTGGTTTTGGTTCTCTTTTGGTGTGTTATATTGTTATTGTTAATTCGGTTCTCTTGGATATTTTGGGTTTTTTTTTTCCATTGGTTGTTTGTGTTGGTTGTTTTTGGATTCTTCTATTTCATTAGTATTTTTAGTTTTTTATATAGGCATATATAAAAGTGCATATATGTGGATATATATGTCCATACATATGGGGGTGTAGATATATATATATTTTTTCTTCTTCTTCTTTTTTCTCTCTTTTATTCTCTTCTAATCACTCTCTCTCTCTTCTTTCTTTCCTGCTTCCTTGTCACAGCTTGATTTGACTCTTTCTTTCCATTTTTTCTTCAAGTTTTTTTTTGCTGTTGTTGTTTTAAGGGTGTTACTATTTTGTTTCTCACATTCATTCTATTTTTCAGTTTATTATATTATATTTTATTTTATTCTGTTATTTGTTCCTTGTTTTTTTTATTGTTGTTGTTTTGTTTCTGTTGGTTTGTTTTCTCCTTTTGTATGATTGATATTTCTGTACATGTTGAGTGTAGGGTGATGGTTGTTTTGTGCTTCAGAGAGTATCTGGTTACCTTTGGTGGCTGTTGGGGTTGTGCTTGTTGATCTGTTTTGCCCTAAAACATGCTCTGCAGCAGGGCCCAGCCAAAGAAGCACAAGAATCATCACACCCAGAGACCAACTTTAGAAAAAACCAGAGCATTACGGGGTCTGACCTACAAGATTCACACCCAAAGGGAAATTGCTACAGGCACAAGAGCCCCTAGGGGCTAAACCCCATCAGAGGGGTCAACCCTCACACACAGCTTATAAACTTTGGACACAGCTAATCCTCATGGCAAGTCAGCTTGGGAGTCAAGCCCACCTACTGACAAGCTGAAAGCAATAAAAACTAGACCTCAACAGGAGAAGGCACATAACACAAGGGACACCTCTGGTATACGCACACGGGAGAAAAGGGAGTCTGAGTAATTCAAATATAAAGGACATATACCACATAAGTCCACCCAGAAAAGACTGAGAGACCTAGGGGATCTACCTATTTAATTGAAGCAAACACAAAGAGTAAGCCAGAATGGGGAAAGAAAGAAACACATCCCAAATAAGAGAACAGAAGAAACCTCCTGAATAGTGGAAATAGAGGTAAACAACCAATCAGAGACAGAGTTCAGAACACTGATTATTGGAATGCTCAAGGAAATTAATGAGAATTCAAAGAAGGATAGAGAAATAATGAAAAACAACCAGCTAGAAATAAAGAATTCAATTACTGAATTAAATAACAAACTCCATGGAATTACTAGCAGATTGGATGAAGCAGAGGATCGAATCAGTGACTTAGAATACAAGATAGCAGAGATCATCCAAGCGGAACAACAAAAAGAAAAAAGAATAAAAAATATTGAAAATAGTTTAAGAGAGCGACGCAACAACATCAAACGCAACAACCATGTGCATCATAGGAATACCAGAAGGAGAAGAGGGGGAGCAAGGGATCGAGAACTTATTTGAAGTAATAATGCCTGAAAACTTCCCTAAACTGGCAAAGGAAATTGACATACAAGCCAGGAAGTGCAGAGAGTTCCAAACAAGATGATCCCAAACAGGCCCACACCAAGACACATTATAGTGAAAATGGCAAGGGTTAAAGACAAAGACAGAATCCTAAAAGAAGCAAAGACAGGAAGCAAGTTACATACAAGGACACCCCCAAAGATTATCAGCTGACTTTTCTACAGAAACTCTGCAGGCCAGAAGGGAGTGGCAGGAGGTCTTCAAAGTGATGAAAAACAGAGGCCTACAACCTAGATTGCTTTATCCAGCAAGGTTATCATTTAAAATTGAAGGAGAGATAAAGAGCTTCCCAGAAAAGAAGAAGCTAAAGGAATTCATTACCACGAAGCCAGCATTGCAGGAAATGTTAAAAGGGCTTCTTTAAGCAGAAGGAAAAGAAAAACAACCTAACTAATGAAGACCAGGAACACAAATAACAAAATGGCAATAACTACACACCTATCAATAATCACATTAAATGCAAATGGACTGAATGCTCCAATCAAAAGATATAGGGTGGCTGAGTGGATAAGAAAGCAAGACCCTTGCATATGCTGTATACAAGAGACTCACCTCAGATCAAAAGACACATACAGGCTGAAAGTAAAGGGATGGAGTGAAATATTTCATGCAAGTAGAACCGAGAAAAAGCTGGAGTAACAATACTGATATCAGATAAAATGGGCTTTAAATTGATGAACATAATGAAGGACAAAGAAGGGCATTTCATAATAATAAAGGGATCGATCCAACAAGAGGACACAACTCTAGTAAACATCTATGCACCTAACATAGGAGCCCCTAAATATATAAAACAGATTTTGACAGACATAAAGACAGAGATCAACAGTAACACTATTATAGTAGGTGACTTCAACACCCCGCTGTCACCAGAGGACAGATCCTCCAGACAGAAAATCAACACGGAAACAGTGGCCTTAAATGACACTTTAGACCAGCTGGATTTAATCGATATTTTTAGAGCATTTCACCCCAAAGCTATGCAATGTACATTCTTCTTAAATGCACATGGATCATTTTCCAAGATAGACCACATGTTATGCCACAAAACAAGTATCAATAAATTTAAGAAGATTGAAATCATATCAAGCATCTTCTCTGACCACATGCTATGAAATTAGAAATCAATTACACGAAGAAATCTGGAAAGCATACAAATGCATGGAGGCTGAATAATATGCTACTAAATAGCGAGTGGGTCAAAACTGAGATCAAGGAGGAAATCAAGATACCTTGAGACAAACAAAAATGAAAACACCATAAACCAAAATCTCTGGGATGCAGCGAAAGTAGTCCTAAGAGGGAAGTTCATGACAGTGCAGGCCTACCTAAAGAAAGAAGAAAAATTTCAAATCAAGAGGTTATCCTTACACCTCAGGAAACTGGAAAAAGAACAGGAAAATAAGCCCAAAGCGAGCACAAGGAAGGAGATAATAAAGACCAGAGCAGAAATAAATTAAATAGAGACCAGAAAAACAATAAAAAAGATCAACAAAACCAAGAGCTAGTTTTTTGAGAAGATAAAAAAATTGACAAGCCTCTAGCTAGACTCATAAAAAGAGAGAGAGAGAGAGAGAGAGAGAGAGAGAGAGAGAGAGAGAGAGAGAGAGAGCTCAAATTAGTAAAACCAGAAATGAAAGAGGCGAAGTAACAGCAGACTCCACAGAAATACAAAAAAATCTTAAGAAATTACTATGAGCAATTATATGCCAACAAATTTGACAATCTGGAAGAAATGGATAATTTCCTAGAAGCATACAACCTTCCAAATCGAACTCATGAAGAAACAAAATATCTGCATAGACTGATTACCACAAAGGAAATTGAATCACTAATCAACAAGCTCCCAAGAAACAAAAGCCCGGGACCAGATGGTTTCACAAATGAATTTTACCAAACATTCAAAAAAGAATTATCACCTATTCTTCTCAAACTATTCCCAAAAATCCAGAAGGAGGGAAGGCTCCCAAACTCTTTCTATGAAACCACAATCACCCTGATTCCAAAACCAGACAAAGACAGTACAAAAAAGGAAAACTACAGGCCGATATATCTGATGAACATAGATACAAAAATCCTCAACAAAATCTTAGCAAACAGAATTTAGCAATATATTAAGAAGATCATACATCATGACCAGGTGGGATTCATTCCTGATATGCAAGGTTGGTTCAACATCTGCAAATCAATTAATGTGATACACAACAACAACAAAAATAAAAATAAAAATCATATGGTCATATCAATAGGTGCAGAAAAAGCACTTGACAAAATACAGCAGCCATTTATGATAAAAACGCTTAGCAAAGTGGGAATAGGGGGATCATATCTCAACATAATAAAGGCCATACATGATAAACCCACAGCTAACATCATACTCAACAGGGGAAAGATAAACTCATTCCCTTTAAGATCAGGAACAAGACAAGGCTTTCTCCACTTTTATTCAACATAGTTCTGGAAGTTCTAGCCACAGCAATCAGACAAGAAAAAGAAATAAAAGGCATCCACATCGGCAAGGAGGAAGTAAAATTGTCATTATATGCAGATGACATAATACTATATAGAGAGAACCCCAAAGACTCCATTAAAAAACTATTGGAACTAATAGACGAATTCAGTAAGGTAGCAGGATACAAAATCAATATTCAGAAATCAGTTGCATTTGTATATACCAATAATAAACTATCCGAGTGAGAAATTAAGAAAATAATTCTGTTCACAATCGCGTCAAGAACTATAAAATACTTAGGAATAAATTTAACCAAAGAAGTAAAAGACCTGTACTCTGAAAATTATAAGACACTGAAGAAAGAAATAAAAGAAGATACAAACAAATGGAAAAACCTACTATGCTCATGGATAGGAAGAATATAGTTAAAATGTCCATACTGCCTAAAGCCATATATAGATTTAATGCAATTCCTATCAAACTACCTAGGGCATTTTTCACAGAAATAGAAAATACAATCCTAAAATGTATATGGATCCAAAAAAGACCCTGAATAGCCACGGCAATCTTGAGAAATAAGAACAAAGTTGGGGGGATCATGCTTCCAGACATTAGAACATACTACAAGGCTACAGTAATCAAAACAGTATGGTACTGGCATAAAAACAGGCACATAGATCAATAGAACAGAATAGAGAGCCCAGAATTAAATCCAGGCATATATGGGCAGTTAGTCTATGACAATGGAAGCAAGAATTTGCACTGGGGTAAAGATAGTCTATTTAATAAATGGTGCTGGGAAAATTGGACTGACACACACATGCAAAAAAATGAAACTGGACTACCTCCTTACACCATATACAAGAACAAATTCAAAATGGATTAAAGACTTAAATATAAGACCTGAGACCATAAAACTCTTAGAAGGAAATATAGGGTCTAAATTTGCAGACATTACCTTTAGTAATATTTTTACTGATACATCCCCACAGGCTAGGGAAGTAAAAGAAAAAATGAACGCATGCGACTACATCAAACTTAAAAGTTTTTCACAACAAAAGAAACCATCAATAAAACAAAAAGGAAGCCTATTGAATGGGAGAAGATATTTGTCAACGAGATATCTGCTAAGGGGTTAATATCCAAAGTTTATAAAACACTCATTCAGCTCAACACCAAAAAAACAAACAACCCAATTAAAAAATGGGCAGGGGATAAGAAGAGATATTTCTCTAAAGAGGACATACAGATGGCCAACAGGCATATGAAAAAATGTTCAACCTCACTAAGCATTAGGGAAATGCAAATAAAAACCACAATGAGATACCACCTTACCTCGGTCAAAATGGCTATCATCAATAAGTCAACAAACAACAAATGCTGGTGAGGTTGTGGGGAAAAGGGAACCCTAGTGCACTGTTCATGGGACTGCAGACTGGTGCAGCCACTATGGAAATCAGTATGGCGGTATCTCAAAAATCTGGAAATGGAACTATCTTATGACCTAGCAATCGCACTATTAGGTATTTATCCAGAAAAACCCAAGCATTAATCCGAAAAAATATATGCACACCTATGTTCACTGCGGCACTATTCACAATAGCTAAGACTTGGAAACAACCAAAATGCACATCGGTAGACGACTGGATTAAGAAACTGTGGTACGTTTATACAGTGGAGTATTACTCTGCTATAAAGAATGAAATCATACCATTTGCAATGATATAAATGGACCTAGAGACTATTATGTTAAGTGAAATAAGTCAGTCGGAGAAAGACAAATACCATATGATTTCACTTATACATGGATTCTAAAAAACCTGAATAAATAACAAATGTAAACATAAATAGTCTCAGAGACACAGAGGAAAAACTGACCATTGCTAGTTGGGAGGGAGTGGGATGAAGGAGAAGGGGAAGGGATGAGACAATACAAATTGGTAACTACAATATGGCCTCAGTGATAAAAAAGACAGTCTGGGGAATATAATCAATAATGTTGTAAATATTTTTTAGGGGGCCAGATGGACTCATGTCTTGTTAGGGAGACCACTTCATAGTTGGTTGTAGAGGCCTGATCACCGCACTGTATTTCTGAAGCTGATGTTGAATAATATTGTATGTCAACTATAAGTATATATATGTATAGTCATGGGACGTGGAGTAGAGTGTGGGAATGGAGTCAATGGAATTGTAATAGATAAGTATGATATCGGGGGTGGGAGGGCAGTGGATGGGGGGAGGGGTGTTGTTTCTGTGTGAAGGGTGAAAAGGATAACTATTGCATTGTTCTGTACACCTGAAACTAACAACAACAAAAAATCAGCGTCTTAGAAAAAATATCCGAAAAGAAAAAACAATATTTTATTTTCCCTTCCAAAGGAATTTTATAAAAGCCAATTATGTTTTACCAAAGACCGTGATACAGAATGTTTTACCAAAAATAGCATATATAGATCTTCCTGTTTACTTTTAGTATTGCCCTGACCTGTGTGCACAAGGATTAAACATCATCCAAAAGTGAAAAATCCAGCTCATTATCCAGATATTCAGAGCAACAGGATGGAGAACAGAACACTTTTCCAAGGTTTCAACCCTCCTGCCTCCATAAACTAATATGCTACCTGGTAAAATAATTTTAGGGTACTGTAGTTTAAGCAAAATTCAAAGGCTTTCTGCAGCAGGACTGGTAAACCTTGGTGATGCTACCTTTCATTGGGGATCTTAGAGAGGAGATTGCAGTATAAAGACTCCTCAATTATCTTTGGTCAGAGATCTTTTTGAAATCTCTGACCATCTCTTAGGATTAATATTGCAGAGAGACTATTTAAGGAAATGCTGATTGTTGAGCAACCTCAAGGGAAACAATTTCTCCCTACCCCAGCCCACCCTGTTCCCCCTGATTCGATTCTTTAGACTGATGCCTCAAACAGACTTGGAGGGGTAAATACTTCAGAAATTATTTTCGCTATTACTCATTAAATGTCATTCCCAAGAAAAGTGAGTTATTATTTCTCACTAGCCCAAATATAATGACTACTCTTAGGATTGAATTTTTGCATGACTTCTGGTTAATTAGACACTATGCTTAATTGATGTGGTGAATCATCAGTCTAATATTTCCTTAAAATGTTACCTCTTAGATGATATTTTCATACTCAGATATTCACTCCTACTTTATTTTAACTAATTTTAAAGATGATATTATACATTTATTTTCCAGACTCATGAAAAGATAATAGAAGTTTGCCCTAGTAGAACTGGGCTGTAATCTGAAAAACAAAACCCAATTATTATACTACCACTGGAGGATATCAGTGAGATTGATATAGTCTATTAGGTGGTCCTTTATAAAACTATGTTGTGGCAGAATGGGGGTGGAACTGGAGTTATGGTGTAATAGATTCTCCCACAACAAAGCATAGTATAAAAAGATCATGCCACATTTGCTTTGTGTTTGCCAATCCCATCATTTTTAAGAGTTACCTATAATAATGGATAGCTTTTGACATTTTAAATCTCTTACAGTACAGGTGGAATAATGGGAATAATGAAATGAGTAAAGTGTTTGGCACACAGCTGACACTCAATAAAATGTTTAGTACTTGAAAGAATTAATACATTATAAAGAACCAGTAGTGCTATTCTTGTTTTCAGAGGGCCCTTTCTTAATTTGGGGAGGTACTTTCAAAAACTGCTGGTTCCAATACTCTGGTTTCTCTTCAGATCATATAAATCTTTTGCCTTGTACTAAAGATTTCCGTGGAAAGGAACAATTCTGAGTTTATACCCAATTAAAGAAAAAAAAATGCTGGTTCCATAAGTACAGGCTTGACATATATGGAGAAAGGTGGTTTCAATTAAAGCTATGATGCTTCATCAGCTGAACTTTTGTTTATTGCTTCATGGATCTGATTTATGAAGAGCAAGGGGTGAATAAATTCTTAAATGTGAAATTTGGATCAGAAGAATTAGAAGGAAAATTAATTTTAAAGTGTAACCAGGAGCATAATAAGCATATTTGCTTCTGTCTGGAACCAAATATAAACTTGGTTTCTGCTTATGAATAAACCATAATGCTACATAATGCCAACATATCTGCTTGTTTGTCCATATGACACTAGAATGTCTGCCCAAGTTGAAAACATTTCGAGCTGATTCGGTCCATATATATGATATTAAGACCGTTAGAGCTTAAAGTAGCCCTCATTCAATATCATAGGTTGTCACAATAGCTTTGCAGAAAAGCTTGCCCCCTTTTATTCTCTGACATGTTTAAACATGTCCAAACTTACTGGGATTTATTAAAAGTTGACTGCTTGCCTGTTGCCATTGTCTACAAACTGAGCCCCAAACAAAATGGTTATACACATAAGTTCTACAAAGAAAACTAACCTTATAGGTTATAATCCTAGAAAAAGTTGTGTGTGTGTGCGCGTAGGATCAATGAGGCTAAAGCTAAAGAGGCAGGATCCTTTCTACTAGCAGGGGCAAGGTCCAGGCTTTTGCCACTGTTCTGCCTTGATTCAGTCTCTCTAATGTCAGAAAAAATATTTCTGATGTGTCATCTCTGAGGTGTTCTGCTAGGAAGAGCAAATTTTTTCCTGTTTCCAAAATGCTTAAAAATTCATTCTCAAGACAAGAGACAGGAAGTGATGGTAAGGATATGGGTAAAAGGGAACTCTTGTGCACTACTGGTGGGATTGCAAATTGATGCAGCCACTGTGGAAAATAGTATGGGTGTTCCTCAAAAAATTAAAAATAGAGTTACCATATGATCCAACAATTCCATTTCTGTGTATTTATCTGAAGGAAATAAAAACAGGATATGGAAGAGATATCTGCCTTCTCCTGTTCATTGCAGCATTATTCACAATAGCCAAGATATGGAAACAACCTAAGTGTCTGTCAACGATGGATGGATAATTCGCTATTTGCGATAATATGGGTAGAACTTGAAGGCACACTATGCTAAGTGAAACAAAACAGACAGAGAAAGACAAATACTGCATGGTATCACTTATATGGGGCAGCTAAAAAAAAAAAAAGTCAAACTCATAGAAACAGAGATTAGAAAACTGGCTGCCAGGGGTGGGCAGGTGGGGTAAGGAGGGAGAGGTTGGTAAAGCAGTACAAACTTTGAGCTATAAGATAAATAAGATCTGAGGATCTAGTATATAGCCTGGTGACTATCGTTGATAACACTGTATTACATCATTGAAATTTACTAAGAGAGTAAACTTAAATGTTCTCACCTAAATAAATAAATAAGTTAGGTGATGGATGTGTTAACTCACTAGATGGGGGAATCCTTTCATAATGTATATGTTATACCAAATCATCACTATGTACACTTTAAATATCTTACCATTTTATTTGTCAATTATACCTCAGGAAAGCTAAAGCAAACAAAAAAAACCTAAGGGAAATTCTGTTAATGTATTTTCTTTTCAGCTGTACTGTTGTGTCTCCAACAGTAAGACCACTTTCTTAATCAGCTTTGTGTAATCAATAATAAGCATGCTGTATGTGCTCAAACAGCATGTGTTGCATGAATGAATGAATGGATTGCTGGGTGGGTGGGAGAGTGGTCAATCCACTCTATGTGACAGCAACTGCTTTCTGCACTGATCCCTTAGCACGGTGTTTCTCAAACCGTGTGGTGGTTAGTGTAGTCCAAAGGACACCTGCATCTGAATTGTTTGGGGACTTGCTGAAAATGCATATTCCACCTGAAACAGGGTCTCTGAGATTAGGCCTCCCAGTCCTGCATTTTTAGCTTTAGCAAGCTCCCGGGTGATCCTCATACACACTGAAATGAACAGTTACTCTCTTAGTGGTTTCATAGGTCTACTTCCCAGGTCTATGTAAAAATAACATCGTAAGGTCACAAAGCTTTCATCGGTGAAACAATGTGTACAGTCAGCCTTTTGAGTGATAAATTTTCTACATTTGCTGCCACCAGGTGAGGAGAGAGTAATCATACACCTGTAATATCCTTCAGCTGGGAGTCACAGTACGTGAGGTCTGTGAATAAACCCTATGGACAAATTCCTGGCTTCTATTTCAATACAAAACATTACCAAACAGTTAAAAAATAAAATGATTTAAAAGCCCAGTGGTTTAAAAAATCAATGTATTATTTAACATAACAAATAGTTCTTTGATACATACCAGTATTTACCTTTAATTAGTCTGCTGTTTTTTTTATCAAAGTGATACATATAAAGGGTGCCAAAAAAACTATACACATTTTAAGAAAGGAAAAAACTGTATTAAAATTGTAATAATATATACCAATAACAAAAGATGAATACAAGTCACGTTTGACTTCTGCAATTACAAAAGGTGCTCAAAGTGGTTCCCATCAGCATCCAGACACTTCTGATTATGGTGAACTACTGCTTGAGCAACACTGACCAAAGTGTCCACTTGTATACCTTTTTTGGCACCCCCAGTACATGAGATTTAAAAATAGTGCAAAATGGCTAAATCTGTCTCTTCTGCTTTTACAGTGTCACTTCTCAGAGAACATCCCTTTTAGCCATTTTTTCTTTTAGGTCTGATGTTACCTCTATCTATTGGTTAGGGTGTGTTTATCTATAAGTAATAGAAAACCTGACTAAAGTGGCCTCAACTATTTAGATATTTATCATCTCACTCCAAAAGAAGACTGAACATAGGCTGTTCTAGTTCTCATTCAGCACTTAAACAAGTTAGATAATTCCATCTCTTCCTAGTTTCCAGTTCTGCCATGTTTAGCTCATTTGCATTTCATCATTTTGCTTGTAATCTTGTGGTCACTAGGGGGCTGCTGCTACTCCATTATCACAGACATGTTCCAGGCAGGAAGAGAAACAAAGCCTTGTCCTGCATCTGAGACTTTCATTACGAAGCCCATTATTTATTAGGAGATCCCCCATTAGATTTCCTCTTCTATGTTATTAGCTAGAACTGAGCCAAATGGCCTCCCTTACTTTACTTTAAAGGGAGCTTAAAAAAAAAAAAAAGACAGACAGACAGATAGACACACACACACACACACACACACACACACACACACGAAAAAAAGTTGGCCTTTATACTAGGGCTCCTCAAGTATAGAAAAGGGAGCATTTTACTCGGTGGTAAAATCTACCCAATTTTTGGGCAGTTTATTCAGTTTTTTAGAGAGGAGTTCTCTTATTCTTTTAATGGTAGTTGGTGTTTCCATGGGAATATAATGTTAGGTAGGAAGCACAGTTAGAGCAGTGTGTGTGTGTGTGTGTGTGTGTGTGTGTGTGTGTGTTTGCATGCTTGCATGTATGTGCATATGCAAGGGGATAGATAAAATGGATTGCTTACTGATACTGTCACTGGTAGATAGACTTTCATTCAGTGTTTCCTCTCCAAGTGTTCTTTCTCACTCTTTCTCCATTGTCCTTGCAATGGATTCAGGGACAAATTAAAGACAAATTCAGTGTCTGGAATTTCCATGGGCTTCTTTGTGGCAGATGGGCTCTTACTCTTGGTTACAGTCTCTTTCTGCTTATTTTGGGCTTCCTAGTTACATTCTGCACATTCAAAGTTTTCCATTCTGTGTCTGACTTTTAGAAATGTGTTCACCTGTCTTGTTTGCTGATTATCTCTGTCTCTCATTTTGTGTTTGATTTTCTATCACTTTCATTTTACTGGAGTCTAAGAGTAAGTTAATATGAAAATTTTTGTGTTAATTTCATATTGACCCCATATGAGTTTTGAACTCTTCCTCTGTATTCTCGCCCTTTCATTTTCTATCAGCAACTTACGGTTTTATGCTTAGAACAAAGTTTTCTGTTCCTTCCTATAATCTTGATTTTCTTAACTTTTGTTTTCACTTCAGGTAACTTGCCTTTTTAATTTCACCAACTGCAATGTGCTTGTTACTAGCCTACTAGAAACTTTCTTAATGACCCATGTGGCCTACCAAATAAAGCCCCAACCACACAGCTGACCCATGCCTCTCCCTCATCTTTTGTATTTCTTAACACACACCCTTCCCTCAAGGCAAACTCACTTGCCTGTCTTCTCTCTAACATGTCTTGCTCTCTCTTACTCAGTGTGTTGTCACACATGCCTCGAAGGGTTTTCCCACCCCTCTCCCAGCCTCTACTCTACCTCCCTGCCAGGTGACCTCATGTCTATCAAGGGCCTGAGACGGTCTACTTCCGTGAAGTAAGGCCTCCTCACTTTCATGTACTCACTGTACTTTGTGTGCATATTCCAAGTTTTTAAAAATTGTTTGTTTCCTTCCTGACTGATTGTGAGCACTTTGAGGGCTGGGGCTATGCCTTCTTTTTCTATTACTCTTCCAAAACCAGGGATTGCCACACAGCGTGTGCCTCATAAATGTTCATAGAATAAATTAATGGCTGCATGCACATTTCCTTCCTAACCAGTTTCATCCCTGCTCAGGTTCCAGGTATTTCACTCAGCTAAGATGATACGCCTCAGCACTTTGTTAGCTCTGCCTCTGAGTTGTCTGAAAACGCCACCAGGACAAGCACGTAGCCACCTGGCCATTTGCTTTCATCGCCTCCTGGTGACATCGCTCTATCATAGCTGTCATTTCACTGGACTTGCCCTTTACAGGAAAAATACTGGGTAACCCCCATCAATCTTAAAACTCCTTTATTTAATCTACCTACACTGGTCACATTTGCTTATTAAAGTACAGAAAGAATAATGAGGTTTTCATGGGTCTTAGAGTCATAGAAATGTTGAGTTTCATGCTACCTTAGAAATTAACCAGAACAAACATATTATCCAGGGATCAGGAGAGTCTGTGTGACCCAAAGAAAGGGAAGTGCTTCTCTGGGTCTTGCGGTAAGTCAGTGGTAGAATTAGAATTAGTACCTGGCTCTCCAGATGCACAATTTAGAGAGTGCTTTTTCTAGTCTGTCTAAGTGCACAGACATACACACACACACACACACACACACACACACACACACACACACACACAAACACTCAGTTGTCTAATTCCTTTTATAAAATTCCTTTTTATAAATTCCTTTTAATGAAATTAAAATTCCTTTTAATGAAATAGAAAATTGAACAAAACTTTAACCACTTAGTGCTAACATTACATTTATAAAGCTCTTTGATGTTTTTAATCTTTAAGTGCTCCAACAGGGATTTTTAGAAGGTGCGATATTAACAATGTTTGTGGGGAAATTCTTCACTATGTGGGACTGTCCCAAGCACCACAGGCCTTTCGGCATCCTTGGTCCCCTCACAATAAAATGCCAGTAACACTCCCTGGATATTGTGACAACCCAAAGAATGCCTGCTTACTTTTCTAAATGCCCTGTGTGGAGGCAATATTGAGAACCGCTTTGTGATTCTCAGAGCAAAGGAGGTAGAGTGGGGCTGGGTTATGCTGACTTGCCTGATGAGAAACCTTCTGCCCAGAGAGGTCAGTTAACTGGCCTAAAGCCACAGACAGGGCTATTAGTAGCCGTGGGACCATACCTTTGTTCTTGTGACCACATTTTTATGCTGCTTCTATCAGACATTTGATTTGTTTCCAACCTAGCCCATGCTATGACCCACTCAGGGATGTCCATACTTGACCAGGAATTGTCAATGTGATGGAGAGATGGGAGGAGTAGTCAAGTAGCTGAGACCCAGAGAGGAAGGACATGGGGGTGAGAACACAGGAGAGTGTAAAATCCCACAACCAGGAAAAACACTACCTGCAGGAGGCTTTCCTGCTCCTAAACGTCCCCCTAGGTCTGAGAAGGATGGAACACACCAAATTTGAGTAAGCAACATCTTTAAAAATGCAAATTGAGTGAAACTTGTCAATGCTAAATGATAGGAAAGCAGCCAAACTCGTACAGTTTCTGTGGTGCATTACTCTGTTCAAATTTTCATAATGATTTGTCTTTCCAGTTGGTTGCTGGATTACAAATGCAAATCATTTCCATTAGGGTGGAAACCAAGGCACCCCTCTGGATAGAGGTAGGAAATTATTAACTATTTAAACAGGGAACTAGGTGGGGAGCTGGCCTAAGGCTTGGGTAGTATTGTTATTGTTCAAAGAACCTGGATAGTACAGAAAAAGCCTGGCTTTTGTCCAGGGAATAACATGAAGGGCGTTTCTATCCATTTGATTTACTTGAAAGGGAGGAGGGACACAGGCAGTCTGCTACCAGGCTGTATGTCTTGGTGAGGGTGCCAGGTAGTGGAGAACCCCAGAGTGGGGTTGGGGAAGGACATTGTGTGTGACAGACTTGTCATTTCTTTTCTTTTCTTTCTTTTTTTCTTTTTAACTCTTTCCTTTACTTGATGTATCCCTCATTCCTGCAACTCTGTCTCCCTATCTATCCCATTACTTTCCTAGACAAAACATTGAACTACTTTAAGGTCCACATATAAGATGGGTGTGTGTGTGTGTAAAAATGGTAACCTTAAAGGGTTGTTGTGAGAATGAAATGCAATTTAAAATTTTGTAGTGTTTGTCTCTGTTGCCACAGAGCCTCTGGACCAGGGAGAAAGATTTCCTGGGTTTACTCTGCCACTTGTTAGCCTCTGACCCTAGGCAAGTTCTTGAAACTTTTTGTGTTTTAGTTTACTCACCTGTAAAATGCAAATAATAATAGTCCATAGGGATGAAGTGAAGATTAACTGAATTAATTTTTATAAGGTCTTAGCACTATTTATAAGGTATTAATTAAATGAATTAATATTTATAATTTATGTACTAAGCATTATATTAATATTTGTTAAATACATACAATAAAATAAAATTTAAAAAATTCTCCATCTACTTTATCTTATTACCTCTTCTTATAATTCTTTCAAACAATTCCATGTTAGGTTCTATTTGGATGCTAACTATGGCTAAATTTTGGAAGAGTGATAAAGGGAAGGAGAAAAACAAACAAAGGATGGAGGGGGAAGAAATATTGGTTAGCTATGGCATTAATCATGCCATATTCCTCAAGTCCTCTGAGATAATGGAAATAACCTCATAATACGTAAAACTTTTATATATGGACTTTTAGGTCAAAATGGAAGAGCAGGATGGGGTGTGCACGGCCAGGAGGTCCAGAGGTGAGAGAGGGGACTATGGTAAGCAGAACGCGGCTATCTAAGGAGCAGTCTCACACAAGTCTGTGTCTTTCCATGTCAGACTTCATAAGAATAAAGCCATGGATCTAGTCCTACTAACTCGGTTTACCCTGGCTAACCAAGGCTCCGACCAGAGGATAGTCTCCAATAGTTGAGGTAGAGTGGTTTCACACAACAGGGTCATACAAGTTTGCAAGCAACATGATTAGGAAAGGTAAACAGAGTCTTATGAAAGAAGGGTGAGTCTGGTGTTCAGCAAGAGTGCCTTCCGCACTGGGGTGCATAGCGTCGGGCATCAGGCCAGGCTGCTGAGATGGTCAGGAGGTGAGGCTTCAAGTGCTCTGTCTGGGACAAGTGCAGGTGTGGCTGTCAGCTCGTCAGTTGAGACCTGAGTGATGAGCCTTTAGAGACCTCTTGTTTTATGCTCAAGACTGGATGCAGTGCTCCCATCTGTAGCCCAATAAAGTCATCCAAATGGTTACACTCCACCCTGCATCTGGAGTTACCTGGTTAGGGCATTCACTGGGTCCACCTTTCATGGGATGCTCTGGCATGACTGTCACAGCTATCAAAATTACTAGAGTCCATTGTGTGTTCACAATGAATACTCTATATAGGGGACTGAAGAATGTTGGTTTAAGGGAGACCTCTTGGCTATTTTCTGGAGGGTTTTGGGGAACACGGCCCTGTCTGTTTGTAAGGGATCCTTTACCCAAAGTGCAGAACCATATCCAGAAGAATCTAGTAAACACATTTCTGATGTTCTTTGCCTTACTATTGTTAGACTTTCACACATGGAGAAGACACTGATCCTTTCTGGATCCTGGAGAGAAGCCATATACTACTTGGAAATGAACCAGACACATAAGGCCTTTAAACTCCCCACCAGGTCTTTGTACTTGTTATCCTGTACAGGAAGAGAAGGGAAGGGCATGTATTGGGGGGCGGAGGGTCAGCTGTGCAGAAACACTTTACTTACATTATGAGGTAGGGTGGATGTGGTTTTGTTACCAACCTTGTGGAAACTGAAGCCCAGGTATGAGGTATCTTGCCCAAGGGCTCATAGATGGGAGATTAGGCCCAACTCTATCTGACTCCGAAGTCACGTGATTTTTAAAAAGTACATGTTTTTGCTTTAATATTAGAATTCCAGAAAAATTGTGAAGATAGTACAGAGGGTTCCCATATACCCCATACCCAGTTTCCTCTAATATTTATACTTAGTATAGTACATTTCTTACAATTAATGAGTCAATGTTGATCCATTATTATAAGGCCCATGTTTATTTACATTTCCTTGGTTTTACCTAATATTCTTTTTCTGTTCCAGGATCTCATCCAAGATATTATATTTACATTTAATTGTCATGTCTTCTTAGATTCTTCCTGGCTGTGACAGTTTCTCAGTCTTTCCTTGTTTTTGATGACCTTGACAACTTTGAGAAATATTGGTCAGGTATTTTGTAGACTGTCCCTTGATTGGGGTTTCTCTGATGTTTTTCTGCCGGGAGCCGGCTGCACCTCAATGTCTGACATGGCCAAACACACTGCAATTGTGACAAATTCTGAAGCTCTGACTGAGAAACAGATACTGTTTTATATCTTAAAAAATTTAAATTCCTCCTCTAATAGATATATCACAATAATTATATTTTATACACTAAAGGTAATTTTAGTCACACTACTAGTCTCTTAGTAAAGGTCAAAGTACACACCCTGTAAATCTTAAGATCCTGCTTAGACAATAGTTTTTAGAATAAATGTTGGGTGGTCATGGTAACCATCCTTTAGGCTATTATGTAAAGGCTCAGGCCTTGGTCCAGTCATTGAGGGTGGAGGGATTTGGGCGTAGTTGGGATAAGTTAGTCTTTAGCATAGAAAAGGTATAGCTGTACCCTGGAGCATAAGAATTATGAGGAAGTAAAACCCTGATACTAATGGAACAATGGTTAAACTGCCCGGTATAAAAAGGGGCATGCTGTAAAATAAAGCGTGACACTTCTCATCTTGAAAAGGCGCTCCTGTGTCTGTGCGCCTTTTTTCCTTTTTTCCTCGCTGACTCCGCCTCCACCTGAGGGAACCCCTGGACCTGCAGGAGCTGGTCTCCTGCGTTTTTCTCATGATTAGATTGAGATTTTGGGGTTTCCAGAGGCTGACCACAGAGGTAATATACCATTCTCATCATCTCATATCAAGGGTACATATTTTTAAACATGACTCATTACTGTTGATGTTGACCTTGATCACATGGCTGCAATAGTGGTTGTCAGGTTTCTCCATTGTATAGTTACTTTTTCTCTCTCCTTTCTATACTGTACTGTTTAGAAGGAAGTCACTACTTACTTAAAGTAAAAGCTTCCATACTTAATAAGTAGGAGTTTCATTCTACCTCCTTCAGAGCAAAGTATGTACATAAATTATTTGGAATTATTCTGCTTGGGAGATTTGTCTATTCTCCCCATAATTTATTTAATTATTTATTTTTATCAGTATGGACATATGGATATTTATTTTGTACTTTGGGTTATAACTAAATATTACTTTATTTATTTTGTTGCTCTTTCACATACCTCCATCATTGTGTGTGTTTTCTATTTCTTTTCTTTTAAAGTGTTTTCTTACTTTCTGGCACTACAAGGTGCTCCAAACTCATCCTGTTTATCTCCTGACCCAGTCCTAGAATCAGCTATTTCTCCAAGGAGCTTGGTTCTTTTACTGGATGATGATATTAGAAACCAAAACCTGGATGTTGGGTGTGCTCAATTGCTACTGGGATTTTGTTGCTTCTAGGTCATCTCAGCTGACAGAACAAAGAAATATATGTGTGTAAACTAACCTGTTTACATACATACATCTATAAATACTTTTGTATCTAACCATATTATAGTAAGCTAAATATGAATGTGTACTAATGTCTCCCACTCTAATCTATTATCACATGGATCATTCTAGCCTTCTCTTCTGGTTTTCTGTAACCTCCCACTCCACCAGTGTGAAACCTCACTCCCAACAATTTCCATACATTTTCTTAATCATTCAGTTCCAGCATAGATATGTTATAGTTTCAGAATTGTTTATCTGTACTTCTGTGGGAAATAAATTTATCAACTAGAGTACAGTGCTTATGTGTAGTTCCTTTTGCCTTTACTCTTACATAGTCCACTAAATTCCAAAGTTACTTGTAATATAGATTTTTTTATCACATCTGCATTCTATCCTCAGATTCTCCAACACCCTAAATTATTTTTTACTTGTATACGTTAAGGTTCACTCCTTGTTCCTTAAAGTTCTATGGAAGTATATTAGAAATGCTTAGTGATGTACAATTGTAATACCATACAGAATAGTCTCACCATCTTAAAACATGCCTCATGATTTACCTATTTGTACTCTGCTCCAAAACCCTGGCAATGACTGATTTGTTTATCTCTACAGTTTTGTCTTTTCTAGAATGTCATGTAAATGGAGTCATGCAGTATGTAGACTTTCAGACCAGCTTCTTTTTCTTAGCAGTTTACACTTAAGATTCATCCATGTATTTGTGTGGCATGATAGCTCATTCTTTTTTATTGCTGAGTAGCATTCCTTTTCATGGATGTACCAGGGCTTGTTTATGCATTCACCTTTTGAAAAATATCTTGGTTGCTTCCAGTTTTGAGAAACTATGAGAGCTGCTCTAAGCATTTGTGTGCTCTGTGTGTGTGTGTATCTAAGTGTTCAAATCAGTTGGGTAAATACCAAGAAGTACAAATGCTGGATCATATAGTAAGCCTATGTTTAGCTTTGTAAGAAACTGAAAAGCTGTCTTCCAATTGGCTATACCATTTTGCATTTCCACCAGCAATGAAAGAGAGTTCTTGTTGTTTTACATCTTTGCCAACAACTGGTATTATCAGTTTGTAAGGTTTCAGTCATTCTAATAAGTGTGTGGTGGTAGCTCATGGTTTTCTAAATTTGTATTTCCCTGATGGCCATTGATATTAAGCATTTTTTATATGTGATTTCATGCTTATTTAAACTATACTTTCTAGAAGTTGGGAAAGAGACTCTGTGACCTGTTGATTGAGTTACATCTAGGATGGTTGGTATCTAAACACTAAAATGAGTTTCCAAAGTTTGGAGAAGCTGATGAGGGTATGTTTCAGAAGATAGCAACATGAAGGCATCTGGGCAGGTTAACAGTTGTTGGGACAGATGAACAGTGGTTGGTTGTACCATACTGAGTTAAGAGTCAGGAATCAGATAACAGGTAGGCAACCTTTTAGGGTTCTGTCCTGTCTCTTCATCTTGTACTAGATATATATATATATATATATATATATATATATATATATATATATATATATATTATATATATATATATATATATATATATATATATATATATATATATATATATATATAGTATATATCTATAATCTATTTATATCTATATCTGACAGGATGATCTATAAAACCATCACTGTGATCAAATAATGAACATATCTACCACTTAAAAAATTTCCTCATGTCTTTTTTTTTTTTTTTTAAGATTTTATTGGGGAATTGGGGGAGAGGAATAGCGCTGGGGAATCGGGGGAAGGGGAACAGACAAGTTGCTGTCATTTTGTTCTCCAGTCTAGTTGTGGAGGACATTGCTTCACTGGCCCATGTTGGTATTATCATTGCGCTCTTCCCGGGTAAGGCAGATCAGTCGCTGGCCTCTGGATGGCTGCTCACGTTGGCTCTTGGCAGCTCACACCAGCTGCCAGCCGCTCATTCTGGCTGCCAGCCACACTGTAGCTTATGACAGCCCACTGCAGCAGGGGCTGCAGCCTACACCCTCGCCAGCGACTCTCGGCAGCCCAGCTCCAGGTCAAGCTGTTGTTCACCATCTTAGCTGTAGAGGGCGCAGCGTCACTGGCCCATGTGGGATCCAAACCAGGGCCCTGCTGCTCAGAGCTGGCATCCCAAGCCAGCTCTTAACCAACGCGACACTCGGCCAGCCCACCTCATATCTTTTTATAAAATCTCCCATCACCCCTTCTCTGCCCCTCCCTACTGGCACGCAGTTAGCTACTTTCTGTCACTATAGATTAATTTGTAGTTTCTAGTGTTTTATACAAATGGAATTATTCAGTGTGTGCTCTTTTTATTTCTATTTCTGGCTTCTTTTACTCAGCATGATTATTTTGAGAATCAGCCATGTTCTTGCATGTATCAATGGCTCATTCTTTTTTATTGCCATGTAATGTTTCATTGTATGGATCATATCACAATTGTTCATAAATTTACTTACTGGTGGATTTGGTCGGTTTCCAGTTGGGGCTCTTCCAAATAAAGCTTCCACTTGTATGAACATTCATGTGTAAGTCTTTATATAAATATATGCTTTCATTTCTCTTGTGTAAATAACTAGTGGAATGACTGAATCATATGGAAAATATACATTTAAGTTTTTAAGAAACCGCCAAACTGTTTTCCAACGTGATTGTAATATTTCATATCCCCACCAGAAGTGTATGAAACTTGCTAACCCTCCACATCCTTGTTGTAACTTAGGATAATTATTTGCTTTAAAGTTATGACAATATGATAGGTGTATAGTGGTATCTCATTGTGGTTATAATGTGGAACGTCTTTTCATGTGTTTATTTGCTATTTCTATATCCTTTAGTAAAATTCCTGTTTAGACTTTTTGACTATCTTTAAAAATTGGGTTGCTTGCTTTCTTATAGAATGTTGCAAGTTCTTTATATATTCTAAATAGAAGTTCTTTATCACAAATATGCTTTTGAAGTATTTTCTCCCAGTGTGCAGCTTGTATTTTCATTATCTTCACAGAATCTTTTGAAGTGGGAAATTAAAATTCTTTTTTAATTGGGGGAGGGGAACAGTGTTGGGGAATTGGGGAGGGGACCAGCCAAGTTGTTGTTGTTCTTCAATCTTAGTTGCAGAGGGTGCCAGTCACTATCTGGCTGCCTGTCGGCAGCTCGTGGCCTCTAAGCTCAATGTGCTGTGTTACAATCTTAGTTGTGGGTAGGCGTAGCCACCATCCCAGGTGGGAGTCAAACCAGCAGCCTTATTGTTAAGATTGCATGCTCTATCCACCGAGCCATCCTGGTGACAGCTCACCTCAAGGTGCCAAGTTCAGTCTTAGTTGCAGGCGGGCGTAGCTCACCATCGAACACGCAGTCTTGTTGTAAGGAGCACGTGCTCTCACCAGCTGATCCATCCTGCCACCTGTTGGCAGCTCAGCGGCAGCTCAGCTCGGGCGCAGCGTCACTGGCCCATGTGGGAATCAAACTGGTGGCCCAGTTGCTCAGAGCTCGCACTTTTAAGCTAACTCTTAACCAACTGAGCCACTTGGCAGGCCCAGAAATTTAAAATTTTGGAGTTGAATTTACCAATTTGTTTTTTTATGGATCATGCTTTTGGTTATGCATCTAACAAATCTTTGCCTAATTTAAGGCCATTGCTATTTTCTTTTACATTTTTTCTAGAAGTACTATGGTGTTAAATTTTATATTTGGGTCTGCAATTCATTTCAAATTACTTTTTATATATGATGTGAGGTATGGATCGAAGTTAAATTTTTTTTTTGCATCTGGATATTCAATTGTTCCATCACCATTTGCTGATTGGATTATCCTTTCATCACTGAATTGCCTTTGTCAAAATCAGTTTGACATTTGTCAAAATTCAGTTCTCTGTATACATGCAGGTCTAATTCTAGACTGTTCTGTTCCATTGAGCCGTTTGTCTGTCTTTATGCCAATATTACACTGTTTTCATTTTTAAAGCTTGATTACATCTTAAAATCAGATACCATAAGCCCTTCAACTTTGTTCTTTTTCACACCTGCCTTCTAGCAGGTAACCCACTATATTGCAATCACTAATTGACACAACAGTTTCACCTAGTAAACCAGTAGCCCCTTGTAGGCAGGAAGCATGAATTAACTTACTCATTTTTTATAAATAAACTAGACCATACCACCTTCTTGCTCAACCTTCCATTGGCATCCAGTCACAGCTACACAGGGGAAGAGCATAAAGGGACTTATTGGCCAAGGTGAGGGCTTTGGATATTATTCTCTCTCTTCAATTTCATTCACTACGACTCTCCAGCTACACTGATCTCTTTGCTGCTACTCCACACACACCAAGAACATTACCATCCTGAGGAATTTGCACTCCCTTTCTCCTCTGCCTGGAAAGCTCTGAGAGTCACATGACTTACCTCTTGTCACATGAGTCAGTTCCCTGCTCAAATGTATCCATGTAACCAAGACCTTTCCCAACTACTTTCTCTGGAGTGCCTTTTCTGTCATCTCTATTTTCCAACTCTGATTTAGCTTTCTTCAGAGCCCTCTTTGATACCTGACATGATACTTTTTATGATACATTTATTAGTTTCTTTGACATCTGTTTTCCTCATTAGATAGGCCTCTATGAGAAAAGGACTTTTGCCTGCCTTTTGTTTTTTTTCTTTGTATCCAGCATTTGGAAATGTGGATGGCACATAGTGGACACTTAAAGAATAAATCTTTGTAACTCACTCCTTAGTATAGTGCCTGGTGGATAGGAAAGTGTGCAGAAAAGAGTTAACATAACAAGTCTGACTGTTAACCTTACAAAGGGTCTGCTTGCCAGGTTGACTCTTGGCTGGCATCTGAGAACTTGGATTTCAAGAAGTTCTTCTACCATTTCTGGAACTGGTAAGAGTCCTAAACTGTTTGCGCAATGTGCTTTCCTTCTGGGCATCTGGAATTTTGATACATGGTAGGCAGTGGGAACCTACATGACCAGTCCTCAGTAAGAGCCCTGGGCACTGAGGCTTTAATGATTTCCCTGGGAGACAACATTCATGTGTTGTCATAATTTGATAATGGAAGAATTAAGCATGTCCTGTGTAATCCCATGGGGAGAGGACTCATTGAAGCTTGTGCCTTGTCACTGGATTTCACCCCACACACCTATTCCTTTTGCTGAATTTGCTTTGTATCCGTTCATTGTAGTAAAACCTAGTCATGAGTATGACTATGCTGAATCCTGTGAGAAGTTCTCCCAGTGAATCGCTGAACCTAGGGATGGCCTTAGGGACCCCCAATGCAGAAAGATGTTTTGTAAAAATAAAAGTGAACAAATAGTCAACATTATGGAGACTTTCCAGCAAAACACAGGCTCCCGCTCACAGAGGATGGGGCTCAGAAGCAGCTCTGCAGTCCCGGGATGGTCTCTGGGATGCAGCGGGAGACCCCAGTCTGAGATGATCTAGAACACTTGGCAGGAGGCTGGATGTTCTGCAGCAGCAGTGCAGTGAGCTTGACCTCCTGGTTCCAGATCCTATGTTAGTAAGAGGATTGAGAGTTAGTTTACATAAAACAAGAGCTTTATATGTGAGCTATCATTTCAAGAGCAGTATCTGCTATCTCTTGCTAAGCACTTACCAGGTAAACTGTAAGGTTGGGTTTGCAGAGCTGCTGAGCATGCACTGTGGATTTTGGGTCTTCAAGCATCCTTTATATAGGGGCCACCTTTGCACTGGAGCCTGAAGTGGCTGAGTTTTATGTAGGGACTGAGGGCACCAGCTGTGAGGTCTGGCTATAGAGGAAGAAACAGATGTCAGGGCAGCAACTCAACTCTGTGGGGAAGGGCTCAGATGCACAGAAGCCTGTGTCTTTCAGGGATCTCAGCCATTGTAGGAATTAATATAATGATTTATACCTCCTTGCTGTCCCCAGTATCAGTTGCCCCTTCCCCCTCTTTATCTCATGCTGGGCTCCATGAATAGGCTCTGTCTTCTCTTTTCATTTGAAATTCAGTGTCAACATATAAAATCTTTATACAGGCTGATCTAATTTTCAGCATTGCAGGAGGGGTTAGGCCTGCAGGATCCTTTGTGGTGATGGAGCTGAATCTACAGAGGGGACAACTTCTCAATTAGATGGCTTGTGGGCCAAGAAGTCTTGATCTCTCCAAAGCTGTTCTGTGTGGTACTCAGCTCAGGACTGGCTAGTTCTCCACTCCCTCTTTTTCTTCCCTGATGGCTGAGGAATCCTTATGTTGAGATGGCAGAACCATCAGATCCAAGGATCCTGGATCACAAAGTTTCTTCATGGAGGCTGGATGCCCTGGGAAAACTTCCAGCCCTGAAACAGACTTTTGTAGAAGTAAAACATAAAATAATTCAGCTTTGATATGTAGTTTTGGAGTTTGTTACCCGGCATAGCCTATCCTACCCTGACTAAAATACCAGTTTTGCTCTCCCTGTTATGCTCCAAGTCCTATCATTTTCATTTTACCCTCCTAAACCCTGCTAATAATCCTATTATCATTCAATTTTCAAAATTTAGCAATTTTAACCAAGCTTTCCATTAACCACCTTTGTCATAAGGACTTAAGGGATTTTTTTTTTTTATGGGGAAAGGTGAGAAAGTATCTTTTGTTTAATTAGCATTAAAAACTTTTTACAATCACAAATTATTCCTCTGGTCCTATGAATGATTGAGTACTTAATTAACCCACAAAGCAGTTTGTACTCCTTTGAGTCAGGCAAGGTCCCCAAGAATGTCACTGTGCTACAGAAGACAGCTTTCTCTTTCTGCCATTTTTCCACATTACTGATTCATCCATCATCTGTTCACATTATCTGTCCATCATCCATCCAAAGAGGGAAAAAGTGCCATCACCAAATTTGGTTTCTCTATTTTCATGTCTTCTTTCTAAGCCCATTTTTTTCCAGGGAGCTCCTTTTCAATTGCTAACAACCAAAGCTTAGCTTTAATAGCCTCTCTCATTAATTGTGTGACCAGAGTAAAAATATGTCTTGAGAGACAGATTTTACTTCCACAGACCTCTGATAATGTCAAGGCATTGTGCGGGATCTCTAGGACCGGGGCCGACCCTGGAATACAAATTGCTCTTTCTGAGGTATTTGACTCTGTTCTTAGAGTAACTATCATCTTGACATGTCAATTTTGACATTTCAGTTAGGAAGGCACTGAGCATTTTTTATAAGGTAGGGAATTATTAATGGTATGTAAGGGGAGACACACAAATATCACCCAAAGTCATTTACATCTGTTCCATATAAAGGATGAGCAACAATCCATCTTGGAAGGATTAACTGCCCTCCTGCCAGGGATGAAAATGGAGACAGCAGGAACAGCATTAAACTGGATGACCCTGGAAGACCTGTTCTCTTTTAGGAGCTATAAACTCTTGCATTTCAGAGCTAGAAGTTCCATTTCAGATAATATCTTTATATTTGAGGAAACCAAGGCCCATTGTGGTGATAACAAATTATAATGATGACGAGCCCAGAATTGCTGTTTTCATTCAATATTTAGTGACTTTGATTACCTCCCATGTGCCAGGCTAGAGCCACCATGAGGAAAAAGATAAAACAAAGCAAAAACATAGTGTTCCTGACCACGTGGGGCTTGTATCTAGTTTTTCCATTCATGTCTCTTCTTATATCATAACAAATTGTTTCAAATTTAGAAGTGGTTTCACTTCTAGACCACTCTTAACTCTAAAATGCAAGAGTGGTCTAATGTTTTTTGCATCTTGATATTCTTGCCTTAAAAGAATTCACTTGTTTTGATTAAGTTTTGTCTATCTGCCAGGTCTTATTTATCAATGCAGAAGCTCTTGGGAGGGATAATATATAAAATCCTTAATCCCCTGTTGTCAGGTGGTTTTTCATTTAATTTTCATAGATGAGAAAACCCAGGCTCAGACAGCTTAAATTACATGCCCCTTTCACAGAACAATTAAGTGTCTGAGTTGGGATTCCAACACACATCTAGTTGATTCTAAAGCCTTCACCATCCCTTTAAACTATTGTACTTTGTTATTCAAACTCTATGCATTCTTGGGGAAATACTTTCTAGAAAATCATACTAAGTGGAGAATCTGCTTTTCCCCTTAAATTCCTTATTTCCAGGGCATTTTAATTTGGTCTGGTTAACTTTGGGATATAGATTCAATGAAATGGTAGGGTATTACCTCCTCTCAATTTAGAAAAAGGATGGTTTGAAGGTAGAAGGGCAGTGAGTGTTGGAAGCCTAGGATTCTAAATCTGTAAGAAAGATCAACAAGGTCAGACTATTTGTTTGAAAACTACCTTCTCAGCAAGTGGATTCCAAATGGCACAATGAGGCTTGTTGCTGTGTCACCAGATAATTCCATATTCAGTACAACGAAATCCCCATTTGTGTTCTTAAAAAATTTAAGCAGTTTTATGGATAGTAAATGTTTAAGTGGCTCTAGCAGCTAGAAAGAAAAATTGTCTTATGAATAAAACAGGCCAATGCCTGATTGCTTGCATGAAAAGTATTTGAAAAATGTGTTTGTAGAGTCTGGGGCTTGGCAGGTTTTGTTTTATGGTGTGCAGAGATGAGAAGCAATGGATGAATGGATATATAAATGATTACAGGCAAACCACAGAATGTAAAAATAGTGGAAAAGAAATAAAATTTAACACATTTTTTCCTGAGCACTTATTATGAGCTCAGCAACATGCAAGGCTTTTTGGAACATGCAGAAGCAGGCCTTGGTATAATGTTTGACTTTCTTCTTTCTTTATTCATGTATTAGCTAGAAAAACACTAACATAGTTTGTTATATATCAAATAAACTCTAAGATTCCACTGTCTTAGCAGATTTTTTTAAAAAAATCATGTCTATTGAGGAATGATTTATATATAGTAAAATTTACTCTTTTTAAGTGCACAGCTCAATGATCTTTGACAAATATAGTTAGCTATGTACTCACCATTACAATTAGTATATAGAATAGTTCCATCACCTCAAAAAATATTTATCCACTTAGTAGCTAATGAATATTTGGATTGTTTCCAGTTTTTAGCTATTATGAATAAAACTTCTATAAACCGTCATATACCAATCTCTGCATAGATAATATACTTTTTATTTCTCACTTACGTAAGTGTGCAATATGGATTTTCCTGATGAACAAGCACTTTGTTTTCCCACATGGGAACTTGGAAATCTAGGCTTCTTTCATTTTGTGACTTCCTCACCATCGAAAGCCTTGGACCTGTTTGTTTCTAGACACTGGAAGGGAAAGGGGCCTGCTTCTGTTACTCCTGTCCGGAAAGGACATAACTTGCTTCTGCTTATATTCTACTGGTAGAAAATAGACATGTGGACACTCCAGGATGAAGGAGGTACTGAGAACTTTAGTCCCATGAATAACTATATTGGACAGGGTGTATGGATTTTCAGTGGATCAATATGTGTTAATAACAGAATTTATTTGTTGCTCAAATATTTATTGAGAACCTACCAAATATCAAGCACTATGCTAGGGCCTGGAGATGAAGCAATGACAAAACAAAAAAGCAAACACATTAAATGAAAGGCTCAAAACAAAAAATCTAACACTTAGCATCTTGAATTTTCCATCTGGATAGATTTCAGGAAGCTACAATGTGTTTTTATATCCAGAAAAAAAAAAGTCAATAGGAATAAAAGTACCGTACCAGAAAGAATGGGATATGGAATTAGTATGGAAACTATAAATGACAGATGAAGGAAAAACCATGTCAAGTGGGTCAGGGAAGTCTCCCTGGAGGCGGTAAGATTTCATCTGGGCTCTTAAGGATGTTAGAAATGTGGGTAGGTTAGGTGGCTGGGGGTAGAGTGAGAATTTCAAAAAAGAAATCAGATTGTTTTCAACAATCAGAAAAAGGGAATGGAAAAAGCAATATGCCTTGGGTGTGCCTTGCTTGAAGATGGGGAAAGACATTTGCCTGAATTTCCTGCTCTGTTAAGATATCCACATGCTGATCTTTAAGCCACAGTACAAACTTCATTTAAGTTGCTTCTAAGGAAGTTCTATTCAATTTGACTGTTTTAATGGGTGCTGTTCTGTTTTAAAACGTAGAATAGTATACCCCATGGTGATAAAGTTTTTCATAAGTTTAATAAATAGTCCTATTGCCTAGTGGATGTTTTCTAAATATTAATAGAATTGATCAAAGTAAGTTAGCAAGAAGTTGCTTTTCTTCCTTTTATAGAACAGTTTGTAGAGAGATCATCCGATTCCAAATCAAACCACTGGCAGTTTAAATCTATAGACTTATTAGTATGGCTGATCAAATACATCATTTTATTATTTAGATTTAGTGCAGGAAACAGAAATCTCTGATAGATACTTCAGGCAGGATGAGATTTAATACAGGAAATTAGGTACTTATTAAATTATTCAAACGCCTGTAGAAGCAGCAATCTGGGGCCATCGCTATAGCTGTGATTTGTGGTTAGGAAACTGCTGCTTCTGTTGCAGCCATAGTTGCTGCCCTCATGACACAAGCAGGTGACAAAACAATGGATCCTGGAGTTCAGACTCTACTTTGTAGCCTCTGAAGAATGCCTCCGCCTCCGTTTGCCTTCCAAATCTTGCATGAGCTTTTCTCACTCACACACATTCCTAGATTTATGGGTGTCTAGGAAATGTAGATTTTAGTCTTCTATACTTGTGATTTAGGGTGAACATAGAAGGGTGTGTGTACCATTACTAAGCACCAGTTGACAACACTTCGTCCAATTATCATTATTTTTCTGATTCCCTAGTTTCTCCTCTGTCTTCCTTTATGGCAGTTAAGACAAAGATTTTACCCAAAAATGCCATAGAAAAAGAGATATTGAAGACAACATTATTATTACTGCTATTTTAAATATGAGAGCTCTTGTATTCATATCTGATTATATTCTCATAAAAACCAGTATTAAACATCATAATCATCCTGAATTTCCCATTGAAATATTATGTCAGACATTCTGCATCCTGGACACACTGCACTCATCATGGGTTACCGCACCTGTGCTCCTGACACGTTTTTGCTACATCTTACCCAATTTTAAATAATCAATGAGATATATTTTACCGAAGATCAAATTGTAAGATGGGGAAGAGGATTCACATCGCAATTTTTTTTCCCCACATCGCATCTTAAGAAAGTTGCTTGTCAGAGCACTCTGTCTTCCCACCAAAGATCTTCCCATCCTACTTCTGTCCTTCCCTGGGAACCTAAGAAATCCTCTCTCCAGTGTCAAGAAATGTAGCTAACACCCCCCAGCTTCCCAATGTGTACCAGGCAGGAAAACAACCAAAAAAAAATCCTGGGGCGGGGTGGGGAACGGTTGCAGGCAAGAGCGTGACGTGCCAGCGTTTGTTGGGTGCCAGGTATTTAGTCGCAGCAACGGTAACCGAGAGTCAGAGCACCAATCACCATCGTGAAAAGGCCGCAACCGGTGTGCCCCCGCGGGTGGCTGGTGGTCGCGCCAGCGCTTCTGCGTCTGCGCGCCCGCGGCAAGCCCCGCCCCCTCCGGCTGCGGGCGCGCGGGGGCCGCGCCTCCTCATTGTGGCCGTCACAGTGTGCCATTTAGCGGGAGCGCGCGGCGGGCTCGAGCATGCGCGGAACGGCGGCGGCAGCCCGCGGGGAGCAGGGGCAGCCGTAACGGAGCGCACTCTCGAGCGCGGACGGCTGCGTCCCACGGTGTCCCATCCGTGTCTGTCGGCGCGGCGAGCAGGCGGTGGCCAGGGTGGCGACGGCGACGGAGCGCTTGTGAGCCGGGACCGGGTCCGAGGCGCGCTCTCCGCCCACAGAAATGAGGCGTCAGACGGCAACAGTATTACGGACTGTAGCCCTCAAGTGCCCAGGGCCCCAGAGGGTTTCAGCCTTGACTGGCACAACCACGGCCAACAGTGACTTGGCGAGTCTTTTTGAGTGTCCGGTCTGCTTTGACTATGTGTTGCCACCCATTCTTCAGTGTCACAGTGGCCATTTTGTTTGTAGCAACTGTCGCCCAAAGCTCACCTGTTGTCCAACATGCAGGGGCCCGTTGGGATCCATTCCCAACTTGGCGATGGAGAAAGTGGCCAATTCAGTACTTTTCCCTTGTAAGTACGCCTCTTGTGGGTGTGGAATAAGTCTGCCACACACAGAAAAAGCAGACCACGAAGAGCTCTGTGAGTTTAGGCCTTATTTCTGTCCCTGCCCCGGTGCGCACTGTAAGTGGCAAGGCTCTTTGGACGCTGTCATGCCCCATTTGATGCATAAGCATGAGTCCGTTACCAAGCTAGAGGGAGAGGACATAGTTTTCCTGGCTACAGACATTAATCTTCCTGCTGCTGTGTACTGGGTGATGATGCAGTCCTGTTTCGGCGTTCACTTCATGTTAGTCTTGGAGAAACAGGAAAAATATGAAGGTCACCAAAAGTTCTTTGCAATTGTACAGCTGATAGGAACACGCAAACAAGCTGAAAATTTTGCTTATCGACTTGAGCTACATGGTAATAGACGGCGATTGACTTGGGAAGCCACCCCTCCATCTATTCATGAGGGAATTGCAACAGCCATTATCAATCGTGACTGTCTAGTCTTTGACACCAGCATTGCACAGCTTTTTGAAGAAAATGGCAATTTAGGCATCAATGTAACTATTTCCATGTGTTGAAATGCAAATTAAACATTTTCTGGCCAGTGTTTAAAATCATTGTATTCAATTTCACAGAGAGTATGTACTCATTTGCCTGCCTACCTGAACTTTAGGGAAGTGGAAATTAGACACACGAAGGTAAATAAAGGGAAAGCCTGTTAAATACAGGATATAGTTGCATGTAGTAACACTAATATATTAAAAATAAGTCAATAGTAAACCATTGAAAACAATATCTACACATGGATACAACCAAGATGGGCATCTTTTGTATTAAGAAAGGAAGCATTGTAAAATAATTCTGGATTTGTGTTTGTTGTAGATTGAGTGTACTCTTGAAAAATAATGGGTTTTTATTTTTTTGTTTTGTTTTGTTCTGTTTTTGAGTGTGTGTGTGTCTGTGTGTGTCTGTGTGTGTCTTCATTTTCCTTTAACAAGCCATGTTGTATGGTCTTTGACTACTGCTTTTCACCTTTGCGAGTCAATACATAGTGCTGCTGCTGTGTGTATATTTGTGTGTGTGTTTGCTAATTTTCATTCTAGTTTTTCATTAAATAAATTTGACTACTCTGTAAAAAAAAAAAATAAATAAAACAAAACACCCTGGATAGTTAACATAACTGTCACAATAAATTGTTCCTTAAGCTTGGCCTCTTGCCAGGAAGGTGTGTAGAAAATGGGGAGAGGTTTCTTTTTACCTTGCACCCTAAGTGGCTTTTCAAAGTACTTACCCAATAAATTAGTATATTCTCACAGTGAAATTCTGTCCTAGGAATGTATGCTTCATTTCTTTTATTACAGTTATGATAAGACTAGTTTTTCCCCTAGAACAGGGGTCGGCAAGCTGCGGCTCGTGAGCCACATGCGCCTCTTTGGGTACATTCTATCTCAAAAGTTTGCCGACCCCTGGAAGAGTCAATCCTGTCCCTCACAACAATTTAAAAATTATTTGAGAGCCATAAATATATTTTTACATAATCACCATTATGTGAATAGTATCCTTTAAAATTTTATAAATGAAACAATGATAGTTTTATTTTCATTTTCAATTTCACTTCAGAGCCACGTGCACGTACCCAAAGAGCCGCATGTGGCTCACGGGCTGCAGTTTGCTGAGCCCTGGCGGCTCTTCCGTCTCAAAAGTTTGCCCACCACTACCCTAGAATATGGGTCTGATAGTAAACATTTTATAGAAATGATCACAAATTATAATTAATGGTACAGTATAAATAATTATATGGAATAAAGCTTTTAAAAGTACATGTTAATGGGCCGGCCGAGTGGCACGATGGTTAAGAACTCGCTTGGGATGCCAGAGGGCCCCGTTTCGGATCCCACATATGAGGGCCAGTGACACTGCCCTCTACAGCTAAGATGCTGAACAACAGCTCAACCTGGAGCTGGGCTGCCATGAGTCGCCGGCGACGGTGTAGGCTGCAGCCCCTGTGGCAGTGGGTTGCCATGGGCTACCGTGTGTAGCCAGCAGCCAGCGTGAGCGGCCAGCAGCCGCCATGAGCGGCCAGCAGCCGCAGTGAGCGGCCGTCCAGAAGCCGGCGACTGATGTGTCTCGCCCGGGAAGAGCGCAATGATGGTGCCAACTTGGGCCAGTGAAGCAACGTCCTCCACAACTAGACTGAAGAACAAAACGACATCAACTTGTCTGTTCCCCTTCCCCCAATTCCCCAGCACTGTTCCCATTCCCCCAATTCCCCAATAAAAAATAAAAAAAATCTTAAAAAAAAAAAAGTACATGTTAATGAAACAAGACAATACAAAAGTAATTAAAATATGATTTAATTTAGATACTGGAGCTATTTATGTTTAATGCTTTTCAGGTTTAAATCAGTTTTATGTCCCTGATCCTATTGGAACACTACAATGATGTTATAAATACACAGATCTTATATTTTTACTAAAATCAAAGCTTTAAAATACTGACTTCTGAGGCTATAAAAATGGTGGCCAATTTATTTTGTTTTTTATTTACTCTGGAGTATTACTAGGCATCTTCCCTGTATATTTTTTCTTTATATATCATATGTGATCATCCCAACCTATCCAATGCCATAAAGCTAACAATAATAGTAATAAAAATGTTCAACATTGAGTCCTACTGTGCCATTTATATGAGGTCGGACAATTAGTTAGCAAACTCATCCTAGAAAATGTGCTGCATATCTCATTGCTGAATATCACATGGTCACCTTCAAAGTACTCCCCTTGGGATGCTATGCACCGATGCCACTCTTCAAAGCAATTTTGGAACTCTTTTTCTGAAATGGCCATCAGAGCTGTCGTCATATTCCCCTTGATGTCCTGAATGTCATCAAAATGTCTTCCTTTCAATATTTCCTTTATTGTCAGGTAAAGAAAGAAGTCATTGGGGGCCAGATCAGGTGAGTATGGAATGGTGTTCCAGTACAGTTATTTGTTTACTGGCTAAAAACTCCCTCACAGACAATGCTGTGTGAGCTTGTGTGTTGTTGTAATGCAAGAGCCATAAATTGTTGGCAAAAAGTTGAGGTCATCTAACTTTATCATGCAGCCTTTTCAGTACTTCCAAATAGTAAACTTGGTTAACTGTTTGTCTAGTTGTTACAAATTCATATTGAATAATCCCTCTGATATTAAAAAAAAGGTTAGTAACATTGTTGCAGCAAGTTCACGAACTTAATTGTCAGACCTCATAGACATTATTGGAATTCTGATAACATTACAAGATAGATAATACAGTATATGTATATACATGTGAAGGATTATTTAACTTGCCTCAGACCAGAAAATTAGTAAATACTGAGAATACCATTCAAAGTCAGGGTTTTGATCTTCTCTAATTTCCTTTATATTGTATGCAGAATCTGGACCCACAGCAGTTCAATTCAGTTTAACAACTAGTTATTGGATGATAATAATGATTACTCTTTGTGTCACCCAGTTCAAAATGAAAATGCAGGGTTTTTTGTTAAATTGTCAAGAATTTCAGGATAGTGACTCAGGGAATCAAACCAAGTACAGGGTCCTTCTAGGCATGAGGCCTTGTGTGACTATACAACAGCCCATGAAGCTGGTCCTGGCTGTTGGCTTATGTGACAGTCAATGTGCAGGCTCTGTAGGTATATATAGGAATAAGAAACCATCCTTGTGCTTGGGGAGCTTCCAGTTGAGGGGTGTTTGGGGGACCTTCTCTTTTGGTATTACCTATACAGCCAGTATAGTATTCTTTTGAATATCCTCAAGGTTGATATGCCTTTTTGTCTTCTGAGATATTTTGAAATAGCCAAACTAACACTACTACAAGCCTTGTCAGTAACTTGAGAGAATAGCCTGGTTAACTAGTGATGAAGCTTTTGGTTCAAAACAAAATGTGAATCTAAAGTAGGAAGGTTGGATTTCTTATGAGCCTGAGTATTCGTCCAATAAAAAGGCTCCAAAAATATTGGCAACCATGAAGTGTTCTCAGAGTAGGCAGACTTTATTGAAAGCAGTGCTGATTTGGTCTCTGCTTGGCAGTAATAGAAGTTAAACAACATTATCAGTTTCAACACCCTAGAGTCACACTTTATATATGCTTGGAAGATTGTTACTCTGGTACTTTTCTTTTTAAAAAAAATGTTCCCCCTTAGCACTATGAATTATGATAATCAAGCTTCACTAGAGACTGATAACATTGCTATCAGACTAGTTCAAGAACAAAGATGAATGCGTGAATCTTGTGAAATGATAAAGTGATGAAGTTGTATAGCATCCTTCAAAGTCACTAATGAGGTCGTGAGGGTCAAATGAGATGTGTTTGGTAATGTGCCTTGTAAAGTGAACTAGTTATATAACCTCCTCTTATTTTACAAATAACAAAACTCATCTTCTGGCCAAATCATCTGTCTTCTGCCTCCCTGTTCCTCAAGGTCAAGTTTTTATTGGCTGGGTCCTGCTGAACAACTGCTGCTGGGGCACTTAGTTATAACCCAGCCGCTACCTTCTCACCACTATATAAGCAGGCCCCTGTTTATTTTCCAGGTGATGAATTATCCCCTGTCTTATCCCTTGGCTTGCCCACTTTCTTCTCCTGAGTTAGAGGCTGGATGACTTACATTTATAGATTGGGTCAGCTATGAACTAGGTGTGTGCTGGGAAAATGAAATGAAGAATGGACTCAGTTACTCTAAGGTTTATTTTCCCAACCAGGCAAGGGAGGACAGTGCCTTTAAATAGGTAGGGTCATCATCAATAGCTTGGGGAGCTGTCAGTTTTAATCAGCCTGTAGCTCAGGGTCTGTCTATAAACGACTACATGAGAATTGTACGACTATTCTCATGCCAGCCAGGGAATCCCCAAATAATCACCCTCATTCTAATTATGAGTTTCTCTTGTTCTCTCTCTCACTCTTGCTCTTTTTGTCTTTATACAAACACTTCGGCTAAAGTGTTTGTGAACCAAAGGCCATGATCATTCCTTTGTTTACTTTCTGGATTTTGAATGTGTGTGTGTGTGTGCATGTGCATATGTGTGTGTATGTGTGTGTGTGTGTGTGTATGATATTCATATTATAGTATGGAGAAATGTGCTGTTGCTTAATCAGTTAAAGGGAAAGAAAAATATATCCACAGCATCTTCCTGTTTCATAATTAATTTTGGGTTTATTCATTACTGTTAAGATATTGGGATTGGAATTACTCAGGTAAAAATGCAGTGTCAGTTGATTCAACCTTGAACAATTTGATAATTTCTATTATTTTTTAGATGAAAAAATATGGTTTGCATAAAATCTTACCATCACTTTACAAGCTTCTCCCAAAACCATCTTATATTTGTAAATTTCTCTTCTATAGCATGAATCAATGCTTTACGTTTTTTAAGAAAATAGGATTTAGTTCAGTACCCTTGGTTTTTAAATTTTTCACCTCTGTTACGAAGGATTCAAATAACACCAATTTGGAAATGTTGGCTTTGAGGATTTTATTTTTGATAGAAAACAACTGGCTGAATGATCTCTTCTTTTTTCCAAATAACCTAATTTCTTAGGATATCTCAAGAGTTTTATTTCTCTTTGATTTCTCTTACCAGTTTTTATCTAATCTCTCTGGATAATCAAATCTCCATAAGTGTAAAAGGCCTTCTCAGTTGAAGTTGCTGCCATTGAGAATTTGACAATGTTCTTATCTCACCCCTATGAGCAGCTTCCTCAGCTTAGCCATGCCAAGGATCCACTGAAATGTGTCTTTTCTTAAGCTCTGTTATGACCCAACACTGAAGTTACATTTTATAATATTTGGGGATATGATGTCTGTGTATATTTAACTTAAACTTGCACATTTCCATAGACTGAGTTAAAAATATCACTGATAGAATTTTACATTAATCAACCAATCCATAAAAAATATTTACTTAGCTGCTGATAAGACTGGAAACTAAGTCACACGTTAGGAGGCACGTGAGTCATGCTCTTTAGCTCTTCATGCTTCTGAGAAAGGTCTGTATTCTACAATAGTACATGCAACGATAGAGGTTTGAATTGATGCTCCAGAGTTCCAGGGAAAGTGGACTATTGCTACCTTGCATCCCTTGCTATGCAGAAACTGGACCTTGTGTCTGTTGCAGCATTGTTGCTGGAGGCACATGGGATGTCCAAAAGAGGACTCAACTGGGTTCTTGTCTCCACACAAGAAAGAATTCAAGAGGAAAACATATACAGCAAAAGTAAAAGTGATTTATTGAAAATGAAAGTACACACTTGAGAGGAAACTGCAGGTGAACTCATAGAATGAGTTGCCCTGAGGAGGTCCCTATCAGGGGTATTTATCCCTGCCAGGGGAAGAATTGGTGACATCCCATTGATGTAGTTCATTCATTTTCTCCCCCTGGGCAGGACCCCCATTTCCCACTTTTTCTTCTTATTTGTTTCTTTTGGAACTGTCATGGTGTCAGATGCATGATGGGAGTCTAGTTACCTCAATGTAAATGAGATTATAATGACATTAAAATTAGCTGAAGGTCAGGCCCAGGTCATAGAGATTAGCCTTGCTGGATAAACTGTTTCTTATTTTTCTCCAGCTGCAGGCACTGGGGTACATTGGCTTTGTTCCTTGCGTAACCAGTGAAGCTCCTCAGTTTGTACCCTGGAGGGAGTTGTCAATTTCCTAAGCTACAAGTCCTGCCTCAGTATCTTCACACAGTGTGATATTTGCTGGAGGTTGGTTCCCTTCCCTATATTGGCAACTCCCTTTGATCTTTGGATGTTCAGCAACTACCACAGTGCATGGCATGTGCACGACCTGTGTCTGAATGATTGATGGAGGGAGTGCACATCTAAATACTCTCAAGATTCCCTTTTACGCAGTCTCAGCTAACACTCACACGTAGAATCCTGTGTAGCAAAATCTGTCAGAGATTAAATTTGTGGTTTTGTCTTTTTTTTCGGAAAAAGGTGCCAGAGATTTTCCTGGGCTGCCTTTAGGTAGAATTACTCTATCACAGCCATCCTTTCCTCTTCCCTACTCCAAGCTAAACAAGCTATGTTTGGTAGTTTATTCTCCCTTGGGGAGATAAAATTCTGCTGATTAAGCAAGAGGATGACCTGAAGAACTATTTGGATTTCAGGCCCAAAAGAAGTAATATGTAGGTCATTAGAGGGATGGCAGGAGGGCAAGTGATTAGACCTATGTTTCATACAATGGCAGATTCCTCAGGCCATCTGGTTTCTGAGTCTGGTTTGTAACCTGGGAGTGGCTAGGCATTGGAGAGGGGGTGGTAGTAATATAAAAGCATCACATCAGTGCCCAGGCTTCAGGTCAAGTGCAGGGCCTCATTCCACATTGTGTTCTGGGGAATATGCCTCCTTTGGCCTGTGGTTGGGGCCTCATTCACGTCTGTGTTTTAAACAAAGTGCCTGCTAATCTTCTGGCTACTTCTTCCATATCTGAGGTTTGGTGCAGACACATGCAAATCTCTCCCAAGTTACTGAGTTGTGGCTTCTGTTTTATCAATGCTCTCCTCATTTATTTGAAGCTACTTTTCACCATTTTCATGCTCCATATATGACTTTGAGACTAGGGTTTATATCTCCTATTCTGTAGGTGGAGTGAACAACAATGGTGAATTTTGAGCTGGAGATAAGGGAAATGGAAGTTCCCATTAAAATATGATCACCTCATTTCAATGGAACTAAAAGAAGTACTCTTTGTTTTCCTGCAGTAGAATAAACATATTTATGAGGACATAAATTGCTCAGGCCCCTAAGTGCTTCTAACAAAGGGAATATTTGCCTTTAATGTCCAGTGCCTTCAATCACCATTCTGTAAATGTTTACTGCCCGATTCTATTCTTCAGCACCTCTGTATTTTCCTAATTTCTTATTCCTTTTAAGGTCACACTGCTCACAAAACAGGGTGTGAAGTTGCTGTCTGTAGATTGATGACACTAAGATGAGGAGTCTCTTCTAGGAGTGCCTGTATCTTAACACACACAGGCCTATAAACCAAAGAATTAAAATCCTACAAATGAATTTTAAGTGTTGGCAGGTGAAGCCTAAGGTATTTTGGAATCATTAGACATTTTTGTTTGTCCTGATGTCAACTGAAACATAGTGAATCATTCACCTCATCAGAGCTGAACCTGTTGAACCTGTTCACTCCATTTGTTTTGTCTTTGTTAGACTCTTGCTGGGGATTCAGTTCTTGCTTCATGGCCATCCCAGTTGGACCTGAAGTTGCCAAGTGCCCCGTCGTGCATCAAGCCTTCGATTCCCCACAGAACTCTAGCCCAAGATCCCAGGACCTCAGCCTGGATAGAAACTTGCGTAACTGCTTACCCAAATGAAGAGGTCGGACTAGAAGCAAGAAGCAGGATAAGATAGTTGTATTAGTTTTCTATTGCTGAGTGAAATACAAATTTAGCAGCTTAAAAGAACACTTTTCTTTAGTGACTGTGTCAGGAGTTTGGGCATGGATTAGCTGGGTTCTCTGCTTAGAATCTCACTGGATTTAAATCAAGATGTTTGCTGGGGCTGTAATCTCATTTAGGCTTAGGATCAACTTCCAGGTCACTGGTTGTTGACAGAATTCAGTCCCCTGTGGCTACAGGACTCAGGCCACCTGTTCTTCCAAGGCCAACAGGCAGATCTCTCTTTTAAAAGGCTCATTTGATTAGAATAGGCCTACCCCAGAATAATCTGCGTTTTGATTAAGACAAAATTTAGTTACATCTGCAAAGTTCCTTTCCCTTATACTATAACATAATCATGGGAGTGATATTCCACCATAATCACAGGTCCAGCCCATTCTGGAGGGCAGGGGATTGTGAAGGGCATGCACATCAGGGAATGGACAATCTTGGGTGTCATCTTAGAGTCCTGCCTACAAAAATAGTGAAAAGAACATGATTCTGGGAGTTAGACAATCCTAGGTTCAACTACTGTCTTTAGCCTTTACTATTTGTTAAGTAACATAGCTTTTCTAATACCTGGCTTGTCAAATGAGGATAGTTGTATCTACTTACTGTAGAGATCTGCAATGTGTATAAAGACTGACCACAGTGAATCCTCCAACAGCAGTTATATTATGACAAGAGGGGAAGATACTTGTGTTGACCAAGTAAGGTAGACAGGTGAGTAAAGGAACAGTAATGGTGACATATTATGGGATGAATTTATTGGTGAAAAGTTTTTGAAGGCTTTTGGAATATTGAACAGCATCTGCAAGGTCATGTAAGGAGTGGGAATTTGCCAAGTGATAGCTGGGTAATTTTACATTTATTTTTTTTAAAAATATATATTTTTTTCATTTTTCCAACACATCGACATACAATATTGTATTAGTTATAGGTGTACAACATAGTGATTAGACATTTAAGGTGATCACCCTAGCAAATCTAGTACATCTGACACCATACGCAGTTATTACAATATTATTGACTATATTCTTCATGCTATACTTTATATACCCATTACTATTTTGAAACTACCAATTTGTACTTCTTAATCCCTTCCCTTTTTCACCCATCCTTCTAACCTCCCTCCCATCTGGCAACCCTCAAAATGTTCTCTGTATCTATGAGTTTGTTTCTGTTTTGTCTGTTTCTTTATTTTGTTCTTTAAATTCCACATATAAGTGAAATAATATGGCATTTTTCTTTCTCTGTCTGACTTACTCTACTCAGCAAAATACCCTCTAGGTTTATCCATGTTGCTGCATAATTTCATTTCATTTCTTTTATGGCTGAGTAATATTACATTGTATATTTTTCATTTTTTTATGGATGAGTAATATTACATTGTATATATGCGCCATCTCTTCTTTATCCCTTGATGGACACCCAGTTTGCCTCCATATATTGGCTATCATAAATAGTGCTGCAGTGAACATATAGATGCATATGTCTTTTCAAATTAGTGCTTTGGGTTTTTTTGGTTAAATACCCAGAAGTGGAATTACTGGGTCCTTCTTTGTCCCTCATTATAGACTTTGTTTTAATGTTTATTTCGTTCAGTATAATTATTGCTACCCCAGTTTTTTTGTTGTTGTTGTTGTTTTTTAGTTTCCATTTTCATGAAATAGCTTTTTCTATCCCTTTACCTTCAGTCTTTAGATCTGAAGTGAATTTCTTATAGGAAGCATATGTAAGGGTCTTGTTATCCATTCAGCCATGCTATCTTTTGGTTGGAGCATTTAATCTATATACATTGAAAGTAATTGTTGATAGATATGTAGTTTTTGCCATTGTATTTGTCACATTTTTTTTGTTTTTTTTTCCTAAAAGAAGTCCATTTAACATTTCTTATAATACTGGTTTGGTGGTGAAGAACTTCCTTAGCTTTATCTTTTTTGAGATGCTCTTTATCTGTCCTTTGATTCTAAATGATAGCTGTGCTGGGTAGAGTAATACTGGTTGTAGGTCTTCACTTTTCATCACTTTGAATATTTCCTGCCAATCCCATCTGGCCTGCATAATTTCTGTTGAGAAATCAGCTGACAGTCTTATGGGAGCTCCCTTGTAGGTAACTAACTCCTTTTCTCTTGCTGCTTTTAGAATTCTTTCTTTGTCTTTAACGTTTGGCATTTAAAGGATGACATGTGTTGCTGTGGGCAAGTTTGGATTCATCTTGTTTAGAACTCTGTTTGCTTCCTGGAGTTGTATATCCATTTCCTTTGCCAGGTTAGAGAGGTTTACCATCATTATTTCTTCAAATCAGTTTTCAATTCCTTGCCCTTTCCTTTCTCCTTCTAGAACCCCAATGATGTGAATGTTGGTACATTTGATATTGTCACAGAAGCCCCTTAAACTATCCTCATTTTTATTGGATTTTTTTTCCCACTTTGCTGTTCTGATTGTTTTCTAATAATTTACCTTCTAAACTGCTGATTTGATCATTTGCTTAATCTAATCTACTATTGATTACCTCGAATGTACTCTTTATTTCAGTTATTATACTCTTCATTTCTTACTGGTTCGTTTTTATGTTTTCTGTTTCCATTTTCTTGTTTTCTACCTCTTTATTGAAGTTCTTCCTGAGTTCGTTGAGTATCCTTATAATGGGTGTTTTGAACACTGCATCTGGTAGATTGCTTGTCTTCATTTTGTTTAGTTCTTTTTCTGGAGCTTTGTTCTGTTCTTTGATTCGGGGCATGTTTCTTTGTCTCTCCATTTTGGCTGCCTCCTTGTTTTGTTTCTATGTACAAGGTGTGATGAAACAATAAGGTGAATGTTTAAATAAAAAAAATTATTACAGTAAAAGACACATTGCCATTAACCCCCCTCAAAGTACTCACCCTCACTTCAAACACACTTATCCCATCATTCTTGCCACTTTCTGAGGCAGTTCTGGAAATCCTGTCTTGTGACTATCTTTAGTTATGCTGTTGTGGCTGCCTCAATGTTCTGAATCATTTTGACTTTGGGAGAGTCAGAAGTTGCACGGTGAATAAGGTGGATGAGGACACACCATAATGTTTTTATTTGACAGAAATTGCCATATACCAGAAGCGATGTGTGACAGGGAGTGTTATCATGATGGAGGATGATTTACGGTACACTTTAAAACTCACCTTCTTTTAACTGTAGCTCACACCTGACTGACTGCACCGAACAAGTTGAAACTTGTTACACAGTTACTAAGGTTCAATGCACCACTTCCTGTAGTGAGGATCCCTGCCTTTCTGTTGGATGGCACTTGGCAGCAGCATAACCATATTTTGTGATCACAATGGAAAGCCTCTGTGTCACACATTGCTTCTGGTACAGAAATTTCTGTCAAATAAAAACATTATGGTATGTCCTCATCCACCTTATTCACCGGGTCTGGCACCATGCAACTTCTGGCTGTTCCCCAAAGTGAAAATGACTATGAAATGTAAACATTTTGAATGAATTCAAGATATCAAGGCAGCCACGACAGTGCAACTAAAGACACTCATAAAAGGGGACTTCCAGAACTGCTTCAGAAAATAGCAAGAATGATGAGATAAGTATGTTCAAAGCAAGAGCAGGTATTTTGAAAGGGATTAATGGTAATGTGTCTTTTACTGTAATATTTTTAAATTTAATTTGAATATTCACATATCTTTTGATCTCACCTCATATTAGGTAGGGCTGCTATGTCTCCTGGTCTCAGTAGCGTGGCCTTACGTAGTTAGTGTCCTGTGGGATCCAGTTGCACAGTCTCCATTGTCTTCTGAGCTGAGTGCTCCATGTGTGTCCCTTGTGTGGGTTGTGTGTGTGCCCTCCTGTTGTAGTTGAGTCTTGGTTACTGTTTTCACATTAATGGGAGGGATTGACCCTCAGTCTGTTTGGTTGTGAGGACTGGCTGTGACTACAATGGAGGAGCTGTTGTGCAGGGGCTCACCCTATGGAGCAGGATTTACTTTATCATGGCTCTGGTGCCTCTCCAGTCTGTCCTTTGGGTGTGTCATCCACAGAGGCAGCTGACTGGTGCTCCTGCTTGGTCCAAAGCTGGCCGCCAGACATGCCACCACCAAGGCCTCTTGGGAGGGGCATACCACAGGCCAAGTTCAACTGCAGCCTTTGCCCTGCCTGGGGTCCCCTGGAATGAGCCACAAAGCAATCCACAGATAGCCACTACTTACACTGGGCTTGGTGGTACCTGGAAGAGGCTGAGGTAGGAACCTAGGCCATCTGATGCTAGTGCCAGACTTGGTGTTTCTCAGCAAGAGGTATGGGGCACACCGAGGCCAGATGCTGCTTTTTGGGGGGGTTCATGAATCTTTGAGAGATGTTCAGGAAATTCACAGCATAAGGCAAGACAGGCCTTTTGTATGGAAAAACCACTGGAACTGGGTTGGGTGGGCCCACAAGTTGAGTGGCAGGGTCTCAGGGAATCACCAGGGTGGGGTGAAGGGTGATAGCCAGGTTGACGGAGACTCAGGTATGGCACCTGCCTAAATCTACATGTCGGGATTGGGGAGGGCTTAATGGATTCTGCCAGCACTTCTCTCCAGGAGAAATCTGCCCTTCTAGGTCTGTCAACTGAAACCAGGTAATTCAGTTTCTCCCTTAAGTTCCTGCAGCCTTTCAAGCTGGTGCCCCAGCACTGGAGCTCAGAATGAATAAGTCCATCAGTGATTAAGTTCATACACCGGGCCCTTTAAGAGGAACACCTGGGATTCCATCTGCCCCCTGTCTCACTCAGACACAATCTCTGCTAGTTTTCATATCCAGAAGTTGTGATGAATTCTCTTTTCCAGCATTGGATGGGCTGGGGAGCCTAGTGTGAGTCTGGGAACCCTTACTCTTCAGGAGGTACCTCCACAGCCAAGATATCACTCCTGATTTTTAATTGCCACAGGCAGGTGTGGGACCAGCCCGTTCCACATCTCTACCCCTCCTACCAGTCTTGATGTGGCTTCTTCAGTATATTCTTAGTTGCAGGACTTCTGTTTAGCTAGACTTCAGGTGATTCTCAGTGATGGTTGTTCTGTAGTTTAGTTGTAATTTTGATGTAGTCATGAGAGGATGCAAACACAGCATTTATCTACTCTGCCATCTTGACCCGAAGTCATATTTATTTTTATGCTTTCAATTAGTTCAGCCTAAACACAAAATTTAAACTAAGAAGATGTGAAAAATCTGGCCCAGACCATGTAAAATTTAAGCATCTGATTACAAGAGTAAATCGAGTAAAAATGATCTTCTGATTCTTGTAATAGAATTTAATTTTTCTATTTGTAAAAGTAATATATGCAAGTTATATAATTTGGGAACTACATATAAATATAAATATAAATAAGACAACCAATATTAATATTTGGTTTGTTTCTTTCTTGTCTTTTCTCTTTACAAAGCTTATGTTATATTATTAGTATTATTGTATGCTTACAATTACAGAGACTTCTTATTTATCTTAGATGATAGGCAGTTTTCTCCTTTTTTGACATCATCATTTTATATGACTATATCTTTCAGAGGTGTACTAATCTCACATTAGTTTGTGTGATTATTTAATTAATGTCTTTCTTCTCCAACTAGAATACAAATTACATAAGATTAAGAGCCAGGTCTCTTTTGCATCATTGTTGTATACCTAGCACCTAGCCATACTTGGCAATGGCAGTTCAACTGTAAATATTTATTGAAAGGCTGAAAGAATAAATAATCGACTTTATCTTGCAGATGTGCTATAATTTGCTTTGCACTCTATTGTTGTTAAACACTTTTCATTATTATTAATGAAACCCTTGTAAGCATTGCACACAAATCATTTTTCATGTGTAAGTTGGTTACTTCTCTCCACAGTTTGGAGTGCAAATTACATGCTTCAGTTTCTAAAATACAATGTATGCATACTCATTCATGAATACTATATCATTCCTATTGGTGTCAAAAATAGGCGAGTATCTATAATTTGTTTGATGGGAGGATCTCATCTCATTGTATTCTCTTGGTTTTCTGGTTATAATATAGGACACACTGGCTGTTGATTAATAGTTGAATTTCACAGGTATGGTACAAAGTGGGTAGTTTGTGAAGATGTTCTGTTTCCCTGGTGATCCCCAAGTGCTTGGATGGCATTTGCATATAGTAAGTGAGATGTTTTTATGATGAGAATGCAGTGGGCAGAATTGTAAAAATGGACTCTAAAATTCCATGATCTAATCTCTAGAACATGTGACGATTATGAGCTATCACTACCATGATTATATCATGTTGTATGGTGCAGTTGACTTTAGGATAGAGAGATTATCCAGGTGGATCTGATGTAATTACATGAACCCCTTCGAAAGTGAGAGTTTTCTCAGGTTGGTGGCAGAAAAGGAAATCATAGATTTGAAACACGAGGGAGATTTGATGCATTGTTGCTGGCCAGAAGATGGAGGGAACATGTAAGTAGGAATGAAGGCTGCTATCAAGGAGATGAGAGAGTCCTCATACCACTAGCCAGCAAGGAAATGGGGACTCAGCCTAAAACTGCAAGGAACTGAATTCTGTCAACACTCTAAATGAGTTTGGAAGCAAATTCCCTTCAAATCCTCTGGATGAGCATAGTCTGGCCAGCAACTTGATTTCAACCTTATGATACCCTGAACAGAGAAGCCCAGAAATGCTGTGCTGGACTTCTGACCTGCAGAACTATAAGCTAATAAATATGTGCTCATTTAAGTTGCTCAGTTTGTGGTAATTTGTTACACAGCAGTAAATAACTAATACAAGTGCCCACTCTAATATTAAGCCTGGTGAAGCAGGCTCTCAGCAGCATACATTATTATAGATACCAGGTCTGAATCAAAATTGTCCCTTAATCTGGTGTCTATTCTTAACTCTTGAAGGTTTGCAACATATCTTACCACTTTGCAAGAGAAATTACTGATTGTTGTCTTCTTGGGATATCTCCAATCACTAAGTGTAAAGATTTAAAATGTTTCAATCTCTTGTAATATCTAAAGTTGCCACATTCAAAATCAAAAGAAAGATTTCAAAACAGGCTTTTGGGATCACTTCTGTTAATAATAGAATATTGAAAAGATTGTGTAAACCTCTGGCAGATAACAATTATAAAACTGGACAAAATAAAAAAGAAATGCTGAAAACATCCCAAAACAGACAGAAACTAGAGGAGAATTTGGTCTTAAAAAGGAAAAAAACAAAAAAACACAAAACAAAACAAAAACAAAAACCAGACAAAAACAAAGCTGTGTGACAGAAAGAATAGAAAGAAAGCACTAAGAATTATGAATTCCTGGCTTCCTTGACCAAGGACACCATCCATCATGCATGGCCAAGGCTCTGGAAAACAGCAGTGGGTTTCCTTCATATCCTCATAAGCTAAATGTGCTTAAAGGCTAAAGGAATGAGCTGGAAATTTTAAGGAGAAATCTTGGTAGCATAAGAACCACTGAAGAAATTAGACTCAAATTTAGAGCATAAAATGCCCAAATCTGTTGCTGACAGTTAACTCAGCATGCATTGGAGGAGGCTTCTAGGAAGCATGGCAGAAAAGCAGGTAGAGACCAGAGATAAATCTCCTATTGAAAGATAAATTCATGTGGAGACAGATTGTGAATTTCATGCTTTTCATAATTGAGTATATTTTCCAATCAGTACAGTTTGGGAGGCAGAAATACTTAAAGATCAGAATATAAAATCAAAGGCTGACAGAGGAAATAGTTATTCAGGCAATCCTTAGAAGCAAGGAAATTACAGAGGGGTGGACTCTATTTCTATTCAAATCTTTGGCTGATGGCTAAATTTCATAGGCAAAGGGGCCCCCATGGGATTCAGGCTCAAAAAAGCAGCATGGAGGCTATGAAAACAGGAAATAAATAGCTTAATACCCTGCGTAAAGATAATGTTTGCAGTTACATTCTAGGCAATTTAACTGCATAACGACAGAAGTTCAATAATTTTCAGAAGAAAATGCAGAATCCAGAGTTGCTACAATGTATTATTTACAATATCTAAATTTGGTTTTCAACCAAAATTACTAAGCATGTATTACCTATTGTTGTGCAACAAATTACCTCAAGACTTAGTGGCTTAAACAATAACAACAACAATAAAATATTTATTATCACACATGGCTAGAATCTGAAGAGGTTTAGCTATATGACTCTGGCTCAGGATCTTATGAAGTTGCGGTTAAAATGCTTGCTGGGGTTGTAGTGATTTGGAGGAAAGACTGGGGCTGGAGGATTAATTTTCAAGCTTAATCATGTGATTGGTGGCATGTATTAGTTTCATCTAATCTTCAGTATTTTCAGATGCTGGTAGTCCCAGACAACAAAGCACAGCTTCTGCACAAAGCCTGCACATTAGATATGCAAGGCCAGAACTTAGAGTCAGTTGGGAAACTCAGGGAACCTCAGCATACTTCTTTTCAAAACTTTAAATCATGTGTTGTAACTTTAATAGAGATTAAGTTAATATAATGTGGAATATGTGTGTGTCTTGTGTGTGTAATGTTAGTTGGAATTATTATATTATTAGTTGGAATATTATATTATTATGTTACGATTTTTCAAGATTAAAAAATAATCATTGAATTAATATATTGGCAACATTTAATCTAGAAATAAATATGTGAGTCAATAGTTTAATTTTTTAATTTGATTCTAATGATTCTGACAATTGAGAATTGAGTCTGAGATTATAATGTCTTTGTTTACTCTAAGCAAGAAACTACCCTCAACGTATTTTGAAGAGAGGACCTCTTCTATTTATTGTGTGACTGTATATGATTTCTCTGAGTCCTAATTTCCAACTCTAAGATTATACATTAAGATAATAGTATGAACTCATAGAATTGATATGGAGTTTTAATGAGATACCATGTGAAATATCAGTGCAGATGAAATGTACAAGCCTGTACAGGGTAATGACTCAATCAAAGTTAGTCTTATTTTTCAGCCTCCAGATCCTTATCATTTTTTCTTTCTTTTTTTTTTTTTTTTTTATCTCTAGCTCCATTTTTTAATCCTCAACCTCTTTCATCCCAGTAGAGTTTTTCCTGTTTCTTCATTGCTACACAGCAATACAAAATATTTTTGGAGAATTACTGATCATCTTATTCCATACCTATTTAAATTATGTGTCTTTGCAGTTATCCAGAATACCTCCCCTAGGAAATGGTGGTATTGATGGAAGTATTAAATAGGATAAAATAGTATTAAATAGAATAAAATAGATATTTCTTCATTGGGGGTACTTAAAGCAATTTCCAGGAGGAGCAAAGTCAATATTAATTAATTAACACCTAGAAATAATAGTTTTCCCACATGGTACCACCAGTCCCCATTACCGTATTTTGGTATTGCATACCTAATCCCTGAAAAATATTGATGCTATCAGATTTAACTCTCTTTTCTCATTTCTCATCACCAATAATGCTTGATTTCGTTACAATCAGATCAGATTGTCTACCTCAGCACCTCTCCCATTGACACATACACACTGAGATTCTGTATCTCTTCTCAATTTCCTAATTCCTGTTATTTATTGTTCATTACTGTGATTAAAGAATAGTTCACTAGATGTTTAGGAAAGGCATATTTATTTCCTCTCATTTATAAACAAAAGATTGCTGCCACCAATCCAATGCCAACAGGAGTCCCTAATCTGAGCTACAGTGAAAGGAGAAACTTTATTAAGGTGAAGAGTTTGCAAATTGGAGAAATGCAGCCTCCAAGGCAACCAAAATTCCACCCCCAAGACCCTCCCGCCCCCAACGCAAAGGGGTGACCCACTTACATAGAGAAAATATCTGCCCTGGTGCCTGATTTGTCCATTTTTATGCAAATGAAGAATCCAAATGTGCAGTTTGATTGGTCCAAATAGCACTGTTCTGATTGGTCAGAATCATGCATTCTGATTGTCATTATGGAGTTGATCTGATTGGTTGATAAAAATGCAAATTAGGATATAACTGCACAGCTCTGATTGGACAGGGAAGATCTCAGCCCATTGATCAAAATTCGATTCCAAGAACTCCTTTATAAGGGTCAGCTCAGACAGCAGGGGCACAGTGTAAGATAGGAGGCTTGGCAGCTCAGTCTGCATCTTTTCCCCTGAAATTCAGAGTGTTTAAGAGACTTCTGCCAGCAATGGCTGCTAGACTCTGGTTATGAATTTGAGCTCAATTAACCACAAGGAGTCCTTCTTGGCAGGTTCTTTTCTGTTTCAACACATTCAATGGCAATTCAGTTTTTTTTCTCCTGGGAAAATGTTTTTTTTTCTCCACTAGCACTTCTCATTTGCACATACATAATGACTCTCTCCTCTGATCTACCTCCAAAAATATATAAGAAGAAAATATAGGGCAAGTGCCATGAATAAAATTGAAACTCAGCTAGAAGAACAAGAAATCGTGTAATTGGTTCCCTCAAACCATTCCTTTGCCCAAATGATGACATGAACATGAACTGTAAGGCTGACTCTAAAATTATCTCAATTGTTTTCTTCATTTTCTTTCTTATTTGAGTCTTTTAGGACTGGTATGTGAATGTAATTAAATGATATAATATTAGAATTATTCTGACAAGTTTGTCCTAAAAATATGATCCTGACTAACTGGCTAACAACCCAGGGTGTCCACAGAGTGACATTTATTCAGGGGATTTCACCACTGCTCATATTCTAACTTCCAGTCTCCAATAGGTTTAGAAAGCAGCCTTTGTCTCCATACTAAAAGTAGATGGAATAACAATAACCAGCCTAGTGGAAAATGATGGATGAACTTCATAGGGAAAGGGTTCAGTGGTACAAGAGAAACAATTAAAAATGAAAGTGTTAATTTTCAAAAATGTAAAAATAATTCTTACTGCATCCTGGCATTAAAGCAATAATAACCAACTACCCAACATTTAAAAAGGAAAAGGTATTTAAAGAGGAAAAGGAAAATCTGAATGGCCCTCAGGCTTTGTAATGTTAGATGCCAGAAGATAATGAAGCAATGATTACAGCAGTTTGATGGAAAAGGTTATGCCCCCAAATTCTATCCACAGACAAGTTGTCATTAATTTAAAAGCAACAAGAAAAGAATGCATGGACATGCAAGAATTCAAGACTACAGCAGTTATGCACAGTTTTTTTTTTAAACTTTTTTAACAAGAAAGAAAATAAATGAGCTAGTCAAAATAAATGGGAAAAAAACAAATACAAAAAATAAGTAGAAAAACTTCATAAAGATTTAGACAATTTTATAACTTAGAAAACATATAGTTTATATTAAATTCCAAGAGCTTATTTTGTAAAAAACATAACATAGACAAAAGATTATGCAATTTAATTAGATTAAAAAAATGTCAAACATGCAAAATTAGCAATGACAAATATAAGCAAATTAAATTATTAATACAAAAATACTTTGGAAAATTCCAAACTATTCAACTTCGAATTCTCATTAAGATACAGAATTTTTTGACAAATTACCAAAATTGATACATAAGCTAGAAGGTATCAATATATCAATAATTCTGAAATAAATCAAAAGATCGTCAGAAGATTTAGCCTCAGGAAAGGCGTCAGCTTGGATGGTTTCACCAATGTTTTACGGTCCTTCAAGAGATAATAGAGGCTAATATTATTTCAACTGTACAGAATACAGGAAAAGAAGACTCTTTCAATAATTTTATTTATTTTTACATAGATAGTGTAAACCTGGCAGCCAAAACTTGAAATGGTATAAAATAAAAACAAACAAAAAACTCTGACTAACTTCTCAGTTACACATGAAGCACAGATCTTAAATAATATATTAGAAATACAAATCCAGCAGCATATTCAATCAATAATTCATCACGACTAAGTAGAATTTATTCTAGAAAAGCAAGTGTGGCACATTAGGAAATTTCTTAATATAATGCATGATATTAGTAAGTTAAAGGGTAAAACATTATTTTCATAGCTGTCAAATGTGCATTTGATAAAATTTAACAATATGATTTAAAAAATTAAATCTTAGTCTTTAGGAATAGTAATATCTTTTCCTGAGATGGGTCAAAGTGGGTTGATTTCAAGGGAACACTAGTTCCAGGTTTACCAAAGACACACTAGATTAGATGAGTTCAGGTAAAATAAAATAACACCACCTACTGCCATCCTTACTATTTAGCATAGTTTTAGACATATTAGTTTATGCAAATAGAAATGAAAACAATAGCAAATAAAAGAACTATGACAATTGGAAAGGATGAAGTTATTATTTATAGGAGATATAATGAGATGAATATCTGAAAAACCTAATACAATCATCTGAAACCAGCTATTGGAAATGATGAGTTCAAAAGATTTCAATACCTGTTTTACTACATAACAATAATCATTAAGTAGAAAATAAGTTGGGAGCAAATCTCATTTATAGTAGCACCAAAAAGAACAAAATACCTGGGAAAAAGCTTAACATGTCCTGAAGCCACAGTAGAATTCTGCTATATGGTTTTGCCCAACTTTGAAAAAAACAGATCAGTTGCAAATTCAGTTTTCCCTTTTACTAGGTATAGGACCAGTTAACTAAGCTGAACTTGTATCCTCTTCTGTAAAACTGAGTGAATAGTATCTCATGGGGATTTTATGAGGGCCAAATGAGACAATGTATCCAAAAATGATCAGTAAAATGCTGGCACATAGATTATTTACTGACACAATCTCAAAACTCTACTGGCACATGGTAATAATCCATCCTGGGAAAAGTTAATCATTTGCACAAATATATGTGCATAATGAATATGCATAATTATGTTGTTTGTAATTTTGTTTTAATAGAAAAAAATTAGAAACAACTATAGGCTAAAAATAGAGGATTGATAAAATACATTATATATATCTAAGTCATGTAATGTTTACATTCATTTTAAAATATGACATGATAAGACTTCCGGTAAAATGGAGGAATAGATAGACGCTGTGCCAACTGCCTCCCAGGATCACACCAAAATTACAAATAATTTATACAACATTCAACCTTGGCCGTCCCCTGAACACTAGATGAACAGAACCTCTAAACGAAGGACTTAAAGAGGAGGCCAAGTCCAGTCTGGTAGGAGGGATGGAGATGAGAGAGGGCGAACCCTGTGAGGGACACCTCACTGGTGGAGAGGCTTCCCCTGTTGGGGGAGAGACCCTCCAGCCCCACACTGAGCTCACCAGCCCAGAATTACTTTGCCAGAAAGAGGATTTCCACGATAGCTGGCAAAAATTAGTGAGGACTCTCTTTGCTTAATTCGGTGAGGCAGAGGGCAGCTAGCGAACCAGTGGAGCCGGCACAAGAATTCGCTCGCTGGTGAGCACTCACCCGGTCCCTGGTGGAGGGAGTAGCTGTGTGAGTGGGGCCCAGGAGACTGTGGGGAAGGACTGAACTGAGTGCCTTTGGCATGGGAGCTGGAGGTTTTGTAACCATTGTTCCCCTGGTGTGGAGCTTGCACACGAGTAGTGTACAGGAGGGCGCCATTTTTTCAGGGTTGGGCCCTCCCACAGAGGGTCAGGTCCAGGACCGAATTGGTCTGGTAGAATTGGCGCAGGAGTGCGTGTGTGTGTGTGTGCACGTGCATGCGGCCTTGGGTCTCCACCGTCCGCACTGCTTGTGCTGCGTAGCCAGGGAAACACCTGGTGGGCATACTCCAGCTCCAACAGGCTGTTCATTGAGATGCAAGAGTGCATGAGTTGCCTTGGGTTCCCCCTCTCTGTACTGCGCGTGCAGAGTTGCCAGGCTGGCAATTGGCTGTCAGGTTACTCTGAGATCTGCATGGCTGATTGGGACAGGCTGAGACTGGGAGTTTTCCTGGGAGTATTGGGCCTGGAGCTGTGCGCTTGCGTGATCCAGCTGGGGCATTCCTAGTCCATTTGTGCGGGCTGGTTGCCAGAGCAGGAGTGCATGCTGCTCTGACTTCATGGGGGCCACTGACCACACCCTGTGGTACCTTGGGGGCCTGCCCCGCCCACCTAGAGCTGTGTTGCCGGGGGGAACCCTGAGCCCCTGGTGCCTGGCTCTTCCCCCAAACATAGCTGGTGCAGAGTCGCCCAGAGACTCTCTATTGTTGAGTAAGTGGTCTGCAGATTAAAGTGAGCGGAGGGCCTTTTTTTTAAAATTCATTTTTTCCTTTTTTTTCTTCCACTTTTTTAAAAAATTATTATTATTTTCTTTTCTTTCTCTTTTATCTTTTTGTTCCTTTTCCTTCTTTTTTTTCATCTGTTTTGTTTTTGTCATTGTTTCTCAGACTTGTTTATCTGGATATTGCTTTGGTCACTGTCTTTCTGTTTTGTTCTCCTGTTTTTGTGTTTGTGTTTGTGTTCCTTTTATATACTTTTGTTTCCACTGCCTGTTCATTGCTTATTGAGTTTCTGTGGGAGTGTATTTGTTTTTTTGGTGTTGTTGGGTTGCCTTGCTTTGTTTTTGTTTTATGAAGTGGATGTGGACCTTGCACTGGTCCAGGAGCTGTGACTACACTGAATTTGTAGAAACCACTGACCACAGCCTTTATGCACCTGTAACAACACCTCGCCCACCTACAGCTGCATTGCCAGGGGCAATCGGGGTGCCAGGGTGACTGGCCCCACCCCCACAAACTGTGGAAACGGTTTTTTTACAGGAGAAGGTGATCTTCAGAGCCCTGGGGTAATCTTCATGGTGTACAGTGACCACAAACCTGCACCACAGCCACTCAGGAGCAGCTTTGTGAATCTGTGAGCATGAGGAGGAGGCTGGCTGTAGTACCTCTGGGATGCTATACAGGGGATCACCATAAAGGTATTGGTGTAAGACCTGAATCTGCATTAATGTCTTAAAAGCTACCAATTACATTGCATAACTCACTTGAACTCCATCCTGCCAAGCTGTGCCACATCGCAGAGGCACCCTCAATACCAGGTCAAACAGCCAGAAATGCCCAAAAGAGCCTCTTTTAATAGGTGGGCTTTACCAGGATCTGACAGGTGGCAACAACCCTAGGGTCCCCGGGCCTTTTTCTAAACAGCCTCAGGACCAATATAGGGTATAGCCAGCTTCAGTTCACATGGAGACCATTCCCACATGACTCCAGGTATAGTATGGGCAGCAGCCAACTGCATACAGCCTTGAGGCACCTACCAGGTAGCTACGGACCAGGAACAGGCAGGTCTGAAATGGCTGTGAGTGGGAGCCCCACCCAAGAGATACCAGAACCAATACACCCAGAGGCCAGTGTTAGACAAAACTAGAGCACTACCTCGTTGAACCTACAAGTGGCACTCTCAAAGGACATTTTCCACAGGAACAAGAACCCACATTAGCCAAGCCTCCTCTGAGGAGATAACCTCCACAAGCATCTCATACACTGTGAATAGAGCTAATTCTCCCAGCTGTGGAGAATTAGTCTGTGGGTCAATGCCACACTCTGACAAGCCAAAAGCAATTAAAGAGCAACTTCAACAGTGACACCTTTGGAACACATGGGACAGGAGAATACAGACACTGTGCAATCTGAATATAAAGAACACATACTGCAAGAGAACACAGAAATAAATGAGGGGCATAGGTGATCTATCTAATACATTGCAATGACTGAGCAACAGCTAGAATGAAGAAACAAAGAAACATGTCCCAAGTAAAAGATCAGAAGAAACCTCTAGAAATGAAACTAAATGAAACAGAGGTATCCAACCTTTCAGAGACAGGGTTTAGAACACTGATGATAAGAATGTTTAAGGAACTTAGTGAGAACATAAAGAAAGATAGAGAAATCATAACAAAGCAACCAGTTAGAACTAAAGAATGCAATAACTGAAATGAAGAGCACACTCGAAGGAATCACCAGTAGATTAGATGAAGAAGAGGATCAGATCAGCGATTTAGAAGACAAAATAGCAGAAATCACCCAGTTGGAACAAGAACAACAACAACAAAAAAGAATAAAAAACAATGAAAATAGTTTAAGAGACCTGTGGGACAACATCAAGTGCAACAACATGCACATCATAGGAATATCAGAAGGAGAAGAGAAGAAACAAGGGATCGAGAATGTATTTGAAGAAATAATGACTGAAAACTTCCCTATCCTAGTGAAGAAAATCAATATAAAAGCCCAGGAAGTGCAGAGAGTTCCAAACAAGCTGAACCAAAACAGGTCCACACCAAGACACATCATAGTTAAAATGGCAAAGGTTAAACACAAAGACAGATTCCTAAAAGCAGCAAGAGAAAGACAGCAGGTTACATACAAAGGAACTCTTTTAAGACTAACAGCTGACTTTTCTTCAGAAACTCTGCAGGCTGGAAGAGAGAGGCAGGAAATATTCAAAGTGACGCAAAATAAAGACCTACAACCAAGGATGCTCTACTCAGCATGGCTATCACTTAAAATTGAAGTAGAGATAAAGAGTTTTTCAGAAAAGAATAAGCTTATGGAATTCATTACCACCAAGCCAGCATTGCAGAAAATGTTAAGGGAAAACAAGCTAACCAAGGAAGACCAGAAATACAAATAACAAAATGGCAATAAATATGCACCTATCAATAATCACTTTAAATGTGAATGGGCTAAATGTTCCAATCAAAAGACAGAGTGGCTGAGTGGATAAGAAAACAGGACCCATGCATATGCTGTTTAAAAGCGACTCATCTCAGATCAAAAGACAAACATAGACTGAAGGTAAAGGGATGGAATAAGATATTTCACACAAATGGAAATGAGAAAAAGCTGGAGTAGCAATACTTATTTTGGACAAAATAGACTTTAAAATGAAGACTACAGTAAAAGACAAAGAAGGACACTACATAATAATAAAGGGATCAATTCAACAAGAGGACGTAACCCTAGTAAACATCTATGCACCCAACATGGGAGCTCCTAAATATATAAAACAGATTTTGACAGACATAAAGACAGAGATCAACAGTAACACTGTTGTAGTAGGGGACTTCAACACCCCGTTGTCACCAATGGACAGATCCTCCAGACAGAAAATCAGCGTGGAAACAGTGGCCTTAAATGACACTTTAGAGCAGCTGGATTTAATTGATATTTTTAGAGCATTTCTCCCAAAGCAGCAGAATATATATTCTTCTCAAGTGCACACGGAATATTTTTCAAGATACACCACATGTTAGGCCACAAAACAAGTCTCAATAAATTTAATAAGATTGAAATCATATCAAGCATCTTCAACCACAGTGCTATGAAACTAGAAATCAATTATAAGTAGAAATCCAGAAAGTACACAAATACATGGAGGCTGAATAACATGTTACTAAATAGCGAGTGTGTCAAAACTGATATCAAGGAAGAAATCAAAAGCTATCTTGAGACAAACAAAAATAAAAACACAACAACCCAAAATTTATGGGATGCAGCAAAAGCAGCCCTAAGACGGAAATTCATAGCAATGCAGGCCTATCTAAAGAAACAAGAACAATCTCAAATCAACAGACTACCTTTATACCTAATGGAACTAGAAAAAAAACAGAAAAACAAGCCCAAAGGGAGTACAAGGAAGGAAATAATAAAGACCAGAGCAGAAATAAATGAAACAGAGACCAAAAAAAAAAAAAAAAAATTACAAAAGATCAGTAAAACCAAGAGCTGTTTTTTTAAAAAGATAAACAAAATTGGCAAACCCTTAGCCAGACTCACCAAGAAAGAGAAAGAACCCAAATTAATAAAATCAGAAGTGAAAGAGGAGAAGTGACAACAGATGCCATAGAAATACAGAACATTTTAAGAAAATACTACAAGCAACTATATGCCAACAAATTCAACAATCTGGGAGAAATGGGTAAATTTCTAGAAGCATACAATATACCAAGTCTGAACCAAGAAGAAACAGAAACTCTGAACAGACTGATTACTATCAAAGAAATTGAATCAGTAATCAACAAGCTTCCAACAAACAAAAGTCCTGGACCAGATGGCTTCACAGGAGAATTTTACAAAGCATTCAAAAAAGAATTAATACTTATTCTCCTCAAATTATTCCAACAAACACAGAAGGAGGGAAAGCTACCAAGCACATTTCATGAGGCCACTATTACTCTGATCCCAAAATCTGACAAAGACATTACAAAAAAAGAAAACTACAGGCTGATATCCCTAATGAACATAGATGCAAAAATTTTCAACAAAATACTAGCAAACCAAATTCAGCATCACATTAAAAGGATCATACACCAAGATTCATTCTTGGTATGCAAGGCTGGTTCAATATCCGCAAATCTATTAACGTAATACATCACATTAACAAAATGAAAAAGAAAAATCATATGATCATATCAATAGATGCAGAAAAAGCATTTGACAAAATCCAGCAGCATTTATGATAAACACTCTTAGCAAAATGGGAATAGTGGGATCATATCTCAACATAATAAAGGCCATATATGATAAGCCCACAGCAAACATTGTACTCGATGGGGAAAGGCTAACAGCTTTCCCTTTAAGATCAGGAACAAGACAAGGCTGCCCACTTTCACCACTTCTATTCAACATACTTCTGGAAGTTCTGGCTACAGCAATCAGACAAGAAAATGAAATAAAAGACATCCAAATTGAAAAGGTGGAAATAAAATTGTCATTATATGCAGATGACATGATACTATATATAGAGAATCCCAAAGAGTCCACCAAAAAACTGTTAGAACTGATAAATGAGTTTAATAGGGGAGCAGGATACAAAATTAATATTCAGAAATCAGTTGCATTTATATACACCAATAATAAACTATCAGAAGAAGAAATCAGGAAATCAATCTCTTTTACAATTGCATCAAAAACAATAAAATACTTAAGAATAAATCTAAGCAGAAAAGTAAAAGACCTGTACTCAGAAAATTATAAGACATTGAAGAGAGAAAGTAAAGAAGATACAAATAAATGGAAATACATACCATGTTCATGAATAGGAAGAATTAATATAGCTAAAATGTCAATACTACCTAAGGCAATATATAGATTCAATACAATTCCTATCAAACAACCAAGGACATTTTTTTTAGAAATAGAACATATAATCCTAAGATTTATATGGAACCATAAAAGACCCCGAATAGCCACAGAAATCTTGAAAAATAAGAACAAAGTGGGAGGTATCATACTACCCAACATCAAATCATACTACAAGCCTATATTAATCAAAACAGTATGGTACTGGGATAAAAACAGACACATAGACTAATGGAACAGAATAGAGAGCCTAGAAATAAACCCATCCACATATGGTCATTTAATCTATGACAATGGAAGTAAGAATTTACATTGGAGTAAAGATAGTCTTTTTAATAAATGGTGCTGAGAAAATTGGACTGACACGTGCAAAAAAATGAAAATGGACAACCTACTTACACCATATGTGAGAACAAATTCAAAATGAATTAAAGACTTAGATGTAAGACCTGAAACCCTAAAACTCCTAGAAGAAACATAGGGAGTAAATTTTCAGACATTACCATCAGTAATATTTTTACTGAGATATCCTGCTGGGAAAGGGAAATAAATGAAAAAATAAACATATGGGATTTCATCAAACTTAAAAGTCTTTTCACAGAAAAGGAAATCATCAATAAAACAAAAAGGCAGCCTACTGAATGGGAGAAGATATTTGCCAATGATGTATCTGATAAGGAGTTTATATCCAAAATATATAAAACACTCATGCAACTCAACACCAAAAAAACAAACAACCCAATTAAAAAATGGGCAGAGGATATGAAGAGGCATTTCTCTAAAAAGGACATAAAGATGTCCAACAGGCATAGGAAAAAATGTTCAACTTCACTAATCAGAGAAAAGCAAATAAAAACCGCAAGGAGATATCACTTCACTCCGGTCAGAATGGCTATCATGAAGAAATAAACAAAAAACAAGTGCTGGCGAGGCTGTGGAGAAAAGGAAACCTTGGTGCACTGTTGGTGGGACTGCAGATTGGTGCAGCCACTATGGAAATCACTATGGAGGTATCTCAAAAAACTGGAAATGGAACTACCATATGACCCAGCAATTCCACTCTTGGGTATATATTCAGAGAAGCCGAAGATGCTAATTCGAAAAATATATGCACCCCTATGTTTATTGCAGTGCTATTCCCAATAGCCAAGACTTGGCAACAACCAAAATGCTCATTTGTAGATGACTGGATTAAGAAACTGTGGTACATTTATACAATGGAGTATTATTCCGCTATAAAGAAGAATCAAATCGTACCATTTGCAATGATATGGATGGACCTAGAGACTATTATGTTAAGTGAAATAAGTCAATCGTTGAAAGACAAATACCATATGATCTCACTTATATGTGGAATCTAAAAAACTGAATGAATGAGCAAAGTAAACAGAAATAGTTTCAGAGATATAGAGGAAAAACTGATGGTTGCTAGTTGGGAGGAGGGTGGGGATGAGGGAGAAGAGGAAGGGATTAGACAGCATAAATAGGTAACTACAATATTGACCCAGGGATATGAAAAACAGCTTGGGGAATGTAATTAATAATGTAAATATTATGTAGTGTGTCAGATGGTCACATGTCTTGTTAGGGAGACCACTTCATGGATGGGGTAGAGGCTTGATCGCTGCACTGTACACCTGAAGCTGATGTTGTATCATATTGTATGTCAAGTATAATTAAATATATATATAGTCATGGGATGTGGAGTATAGTGTGGGAGTGGAGTCAATGGAATTGTAATAGATATATATGACATGGTGGGGGGAGTGGGGTGGCGGATTGGGGGAGGGGGGATTGTCACTTTGAGAGGTAAAAAGTGTAACTATTGCACTGTGTTGTACACTTGAAACTAATAAATAAAAAAAAGATACCACTAAATGTAAACAAATAAAATAAATAAAATAAAATATGACATGATAGTAAATTCATTGATATATGAAGACTGTCACTATACATCTGGTGAAAGGACAAGAAAACATAGGATTTATAATCCTATTTTGGTAAAAATTCTATATATAATCATATGTACTTAACTGCAGAACAATAAATACAATGATTTACTCATTAGTAATGATTCTCTATGGATTTTCATATTTCAGGTCATTGATTTTTTTGTTTTTATTATCTGAGTTTTCCAAAAATTCTGTAATAAACATTAGTTCCTTTTATTAGGAAAAAAAAGTAAGCTATTAGATGGCAGTTCTAGAAAAATCCACAAATAATACCACTCTTTCTTGACTAGATTTATGAGCCAACTGAGAAATAAGACAGAAGGGAACAGATGGAGAAACAAAACATGTTTTCTACCTCTTGTCAGTGGAGAGCTTAGCTGTGAGCAGTTGGAATCTTAAGAGCAGGGATGCTCTCCTAGTCCCGGCCTCTCACTGTCTGGGTGCGGGGCCAGGGGGTGGGCGTGGGGTGGGGAGAAGGAGAAAATCTACGTTGAACATGTGCAAGAGTGTGGTTGGACTAGTTCATCCCAGTTGAGAGCCATGGGTTAAAGACTCTCTAGGTGACATTTTCTGCCTCTCCTGAAGAAGAATGGGGAAGGGGAATGGAGAGAAACCAGGTGTGTGATGCTAAAATGGTTTTTTCCCTGTGGAAGAAAAAGACTGGGGGTATTGACACCCTCTCTAGGGTGGTTATTGTCTAAAAGAGTGCTTCTAGCTTCAAAGTCATACTCTTACTCCTAGCTGGTATTTTCTGGATATCTTCTGGGATCCCTGGTGAGCAGTGTAGATTTTACCCCAGGAGGTGCTGAAATGAGACAGAAGGGTATATTAATTAAATGAACTCTGTGTCCAGTTTATCCTCAATGCTGAACAATCATTCCCATTCCAAATTATGTCTAGCCATATTTTCCAATATAGCCCACCAGAGCTAGTACCATAAAATTCAATGACAACATTCAGATACTCCCAATAACAAAATGTCAAGAACGTAATAATGCCCCAAATTGAATATAAACACACTCCTGTTATCAAATTTCTAGGGAGAAATTAGTACAAAAATTAAATTGCTTTGTGAGTTCAAGTGCAAAGGAATTAAAGTCAGAAATCAAATTTGCTTGCTTTTGTGAATTAAAAGTCTAGTGAAATCAAAGTTCTCCTCCAGTTCTTATTTTGTTCAGTTTTAGACAAAGGTGGTTTTTTGGAGTGTAGAACTGGGCTTTTTTCAGCAGCTTTTACTGGAACCATTATGATCTCTTCAGGAGTTGAGAGATTGAATTAATCCAATGTCAAATCTCTGATGAACCTTGCTTTTAAAAGACTCCATGTTACCAGGACTGATTATTAGCACTGGTCTTACCCTTACCACATTGAGAAAGCAGGCCTGTCCCCAGCCCTGACATCCATGATGCCAGGCAAAGTTTTGTTTCCAGAGCAGAGTACTTGGTGCTGCACAAGTGAGTCCATGGCAGGCTCAGCAGTCACGCAGAAGGGTGGCCATAAATCCCAATTTCTCGGACACAGTCCCAGGATTATGCCTCTTACCCCAAAGTAATGATCAGTAACAGACACTTTCACTCTCAGAATTGCCTTTTTTAGAAAGTAAATTATATGGCTATCTCATGATAAAGTACATCTAGATTTTTAACTTTATTCGAAAGTCACTCAATTTATGCCAGTTTTCTGGAGTCTACCACCCGTAAAGTAAACTCAACTAGGAGAAAATCTTCAAATGGTTGGTTAATTTGAATACTGTGCTCCTACATCCAGGAGTAGAAATCCACCTGCTTCTCCTGTGTCCTCTACCACTTTATTCAGTTTAGAAATTTGCGCTGGTGGTACATAAAATCACTGGGTCTTATCTGAGGTTTCAGAATGTTATTTATTTTTTATTTTATTTTTTTACCAAGGGTCAATCTACATTGACATATCATAATTACCCAAAGTTAATAGTATACGTTAGGGTTTACTCTTTGTGTTGTACATTCTATAGGCTTGAATAAGTGTATAATGACTTGTATCCATTATTATAATATTATAAAGAGTATTTTTACTGACCTAAAAATTCATCTTTTCTCTGCCTATTCATCTTCCTCCTCCCCTCAACCTTTGGCAACCACTGATCTTTTTATTGTCTACATAGTTTTGCCCTTTTCAGAATGTCATATAATTAGAATCCTATAATATGACAATTAAGTTTGTGAACTCATCCTAGAAAAACTGCTACATACCTCATTGCTGAATATCATTACGGTAACCTTCAAAGCACTCCCCTTGGGAAGATATGCACTGACTCCAGTGCTTAGTCCACCCTTCAAAGAAATGTTGGAACTCTTTCTGGAATGGCCATCAGAGCTATTGTCATATTACCCTTGATGTCCTGAATGTCATCAAAATGTCTTCCTTTTAATATTTCCTTTATCTTTGGGTAAAGAAAGAAGTCATTGGGGGCCAGATCAGGTGACTAGGGAGGGTGTTCCAATACAGTTATTTGTTTACTGGCTAAAATGTCCCTCACAGACAGTGCTGTGTGAGCTGGTGCGTTGTGGTGATGCAAGAGCCATGAATTGGTGAAAAGTTCAGGTTGTTTTCATCTACCTTTTTCATGCAGCTTTTCAGCACTTCCAAATAGTAAACTTGGTTAACTGTTTGTCCAGTTGGCACAAATTCATAATGAATAATCCCTCTGATATCAAAAAAGTTTAGCAAAATCGTTTTGACTCTTGATTTAGAGTCAAATGACTCTAACTGACAGAACTTTTGGGGTAGTGGAGAATTGGTTGACCTCAATTGTGCACTTTGATGCTTTGTTTCAGGGTCGTATTGGTACACCCATGTAATCATCAGTGATAACATGGCGCAGAACATCGTCTTGCCTCTCCAAAAGGTCTTGGCAAACTTCAACTCTCCATTGCTTTTGTTCATCAGTGAGCTCCTTCGGGACCATTTTTCACACACCTTTCTCATGCCAAGGTTTTCAGTTAAGATTTTCCTGTTTCTCTCTCGACGTTTACTTGGTCTGCTATGCTTCTCACAGTCAGCCAATGATTTTGATGCACAATTCAACAAATTTTTGCAATGTTTTCATCAGTTCTACTATTACTGGCCACCCTGACCTCTCTTCATCAGTAATTCATTCTCTCTCCTCAGAAAAACATTTAATCCATTTGTACATTGTCGTTTTCTTCATGGCATTATCCCTATAAACTTGGACTAAAATGTCCTTGATTTCACTTCTACTCTTGCCAAGTTTAACAAGAAATTTAATGTTTGTTTGTTACTTTAATTCAAGTTCAGTCATTCTCAGGACAGCACACAAAAACACGCAACAATAATGAATGCCAGTCAGCAAGACACAGCCACACGTTGACACAACACAGCTGTGAGACACTGATATACCAAGGTTATGAAACCTTACCAAGCTGTTTGTACAGTGCTGCCAATGTAAGCACATGGTGGCAAGTTCGTGAACTTAATTGTCACGCCGCATATAGTCAATATTGTGCTAGTGTGGTATGGTGTCAGATGGTTGCTGGACTTATCATGGTGATCACTTCTTTAGGTTTATAAATGTTGAATAACTATGGTATACACCTGAAACTAATGTGATATTGTACATTCACTATATTTTAATAAAACTATTTTTAAAAACCCTCTAAAGCAATTGGGTTTGGAGAGTTTCCAGCCTGGTGAACACATTGAGGTGCTAGGAAGGTGTTGTGTCTGAAGAAGGCATGGAAGCTTCACGCCCCTTACCCCACATCTTGTCCTATGTATCTCTTACATGTGGCTGTTCCTGAGTTGTGATCTTGATAGTAAAAAGAATTCTTTGTATATTTTGGAAAAAAGTCTTTCATCAGCTGTGTCTTTTGCAAATATTTTATTTCAGCCTATGATTTATCTTCTTATTCTCTTGCTATTGTCTTTCACAGATCAGAAGTTTTTAATTTTAATAAAGTCCAGTTTATCAATTATTTCTTTCATACGTCATGTCTTTGATGTTATACCTAAAAAGTCATCACCATAACCAAGGTCATCTAGGTTTTCTCCTACATTATCTTCTAGGAGTTTTATAGTTTTGTGTTTTAAATATAGGTCTGTGATCCATTCTGAGTTAATTTTTATGAAGGATGTAAGGTCTGTGTATAGATTTATCTTTTTGCAGATGGATGTTCATTTGTTCAGCAGCATTTGTTGAAGAGACTACCTTTGTGTCATTTTATTGCTTTTGTTCCTTTGTCAATGATAAGTTCACTGTATTTGGGGAAGTTCTATTTCTCAGCTTTTTATTTTGCTCCATTGATCTATTTGTCTATTCTTTGCCAATACTGCACCATCTTAATTACCGTAGCTTTATAGTAAGTCTTGAAGTTGGGTACTGTCATTTCTTTAACTTAGTTCTTCTTCTTCAATATTGTGTCGACTATTCTGGGTCTTTTGACTCTTCATATAAACTTTAGAATCAATGTGTCAATACCTATAAAGTAACTTGCTGGGATTTTAATTGGAATTGCATTGAATCTATAAATCATGTTGAGAAGAACTGACATCTTCACAACATCAGTTCTTCCTATCCATGAACATAGAATATGTCTCCATTTATATAATTATTCTTTGACCCCATTCATTAGTGTTTTGTAGTTTTCTTCATATAGATCTTGTTAGATTTATATGTAAGTATTTTATTTTTTAGGTGTTCTTTTCAGTTTTAACTATTCTTTTCCTCTTTGCTCTGCCTAGTATAATACTAACAATATATACTTAGAACCTTAGGAAAGATACTTTGTGAGACAGAGCGTAACTTCCTTACATTTTAAAAACAGCAAATATTATTTGCACTATAAGTCTAAATAGCAAGTATTGGAACGGATTCTTCTCTATCATTAATCTTTTATCTTATATGGACTACACAGGAAACGTTAAGCCAGCATAACTCAGAGGAAGCTATAGCAACCACACCTTATGCTGACTGACCCTGCTAAAGGCCCAACACAGAGTTTTTTCTTGCCAGGCCCCACATGACCAGCATCTGTGGAGATAATCTTTGGCACCAGGGCTTGGCTAGGCTCATCTGCCCCCACCTGTGGCTCGTGTCTTTGCTGAGGCCTGGTGTTCCTGAGGTCAACTTGCTTCTGTTTTTTTAGTAAGGCCTTTGCAAAACCCTCTAGTTTAAAGCCTTGTTGTTGCAGTTACATTCTTCCTGAAATAGTCCTCACCTGTGCACCAATTCAGTTTAACTACAGACACCCAAAAAAATAGAAATTCCAAGGCCCCTGGCTCCTGACCCTGGCAGAGCTGACAACAGTAAAAAGCCAAATACTCAGTGGTGTGCTGGTAAATGTTTAACAGCTGGCTCTCTGGAAATCAACCCCCCACCCCGGTTTGCTGTCTCTATTTTTCACTATCAATTTCAGGTGACAAACATGAGATCCCTAAACCTGAAGTTGGGAAGAGAAGAAAACAATATGTTCTTCAAGCCAGTACGAGAGGCTTCAGCAGAACTGAAATTGCCCAACTATAAATCTAGTCTCATAACCCAGAATAAACTCTACAACTAATGAGGTTAAAACCCTTTATAAACTAGTAAAGGACCAACAAAGCTTAAACAATCTGCATCCTGACACATGAGAAGCCACAATTACCCTTTATCTATTTTCTCCCTTAAATTTTGCTTCTTTTTATTTTAAAAGTGAGGTTTATTAAGGTAAAATTTATATCCAGTAAAATTTATCCTGTTGAGTGTAGTTATGTTTTGACAAATATATACTGTTGTGTAATCACCATCAAAATCATAATCTAGAACTCAGAAATTTCCCCCATGTTCCTGTGCAATGAATTCCTTCCCCAACCCCCAATTCTTAGCAATCACTGACCTAATTTCTGTTCCTATAGCTTTGTCTTTTATAGTGTTATATAAATGGGAATATATAGTACATAGCCTTCTGTATATAACTTCTTTCATTTAGTAAAATAATATTTTTGAGATTTATTCACATTTTTATGTTATTGATAATTTGTTCCTTTTTATTACTCAGTAGAATTTAACTATTGGATGTACTACAATTTGTTTATCCCCTCACCTACTGATGTGCATTTGGCTTGCTTTCAGGTTTGGGCAATTATGAGTAAAAGTGCTATAAATATCCACATGTAGGTCTTTGTGTGAACATATATTTTCATTTACCTTGGGTAATTCATTTACATGGGAGTGGGACAACTGAATCTTGTAGAAAATGTATGTTTAACTTCATAAGACACTACTTAACTGTTTTCCAAAGATGCTGTGCCATTTTGTATTTCCATCAGCAATGTAAAAGCAATCCCCTCCGTAGGCCGGCCGAGTGGCTCAGTTGGTTAAGAGCTCGCTCAAGAATTTGAACTCTGAGCAACAGTGGTTCGAGTCCAGCCCGAGCTGAGCAGCCGCTGAGCTGCCAACAAGTAGCAGGATGGCTCAGCTAAAAAAAAAAAAAACAACAAAAAACAAAACAAAAAAACAAATAAAAGCAATCCCCTTGCTCTGAGCTAGATGACAATTGGTATTGTCATTTTCCCCAAGTCATTTTAATAGATACATAGTTGTATCTCATTAGGGTTTTAATTTGCATTTCTCTCATGTTTAAAATTATTAAGCATTTTTCATATGCTTATTTGGCATTTGTTTCTCTGGTGAAACATTTGTTCAAACCACTTCCTTATTTTTTATTGGATTGTTCTCTTATGATTAAATTTTGAGAATTATTTATATATTTTGGATACAAGTTGTTTTTCAGATAGGTATTTTAAAAATATTTTCTCCTGTTTTTTTTTTCTTTCTTTTTTTAATGAGAGTTATTTGAACAACAGGTATTTTAATTTTGGTAAATGTAGTGTGTGTGTGTGTGTGTGTGTGTGTGTGTGTGTGTAGTTCATGGTTTATGTGACTAACCCAAGGTGACAAATTCTATATTTTTTTCCTAGTTTTTTTTTATTTTTCATTTTCTCTCCTCATCCCCACTGCTCTTTTTCTCTGGCTTTTGGATGTTCAGCTATTCTAGCACAATTTGTTGAAAAGACTTTCCTCTCCATTAATTTTCTTTGAATTTTGGCAAAATGTATTGCCCATACATGTGTGGATCTACTTCTGGGCACACTATTCTGTTATATTGATCTATATATCTGTCCTTATGCTAATAGCACACTCTTGTGACTACTGTCTGTTTATAGTAAATATTGAAATCAAGTAGTATGAGTTCTCTAAATTTCTTAATCTCTTTAAAAATAATTTAGATTTTTCCAGGTTCTTTGTTTTCCTACATAATTTCAGAATCTACTTGTCTTTGCTCCTTTTTGTTCATTTCCTAAACTCCCAGCTCAACGTTTCAGAAGCTGGGGCTGGAATTCATCTCTGACATATCCTGGTCTTATGATTCTTGTGCCCGGAGGGGAACAACTGTGCTCTCTATAGGAAGGCGGGCTTATAATAAAGAAAGGGAAAGAGAGGACCTGCTGGTGTATAAATCAAATAGATTCCTAAAACCAAAACTAGGCAGATTTTCACTTAAGCACTGGATCAGGCAGGCCTTCTTTCACAACCAGAACAGGGAGGAAAGCATCTTGTTCCAAAGAGACAAAGAAAGGGTCTCAGCTGTGCATGCTCTTTTACCATTTCTACCAATTCCCTAATCACCTGAAAGAACGGGGAATAAGTGAGAGGATGAAGAAAGAACAGGAAAGTGTGGTGGTGCGGCTGCTGCTACATGGAAGTTATGGGGAAGCTGCATTCTCCCCACCAATGCTGACTTAAGCCGTTAGCATTGGGTGGGCAGTCTTAGTTTTCATCTCCATGTACATGAGGAACCTAACCCTTGTCCTTATGAATCTCTCATGAAACACAGACTTGTGTGTGTGTGTGTGTGTGTGTGTGTGTGTGTGTGTGTGTGTGTGTGTGTACAGTGTGTGGGATTGTCCTTTAAGAAGCAAGTGAAGTTGGTTTGTAGAAGATAATTGCAAAGAATTTTATTTTATCTGAAGTCAGATGACATCTTCCTAAGTAATTGTCACACAGAAGGACCTCCACAATTTTTAAAGCAGTTTTTAAAATAAGACCTAGCTGTAAAATGCCAAGATTAATTTTTTTAAAAAATACACCAGGGCCGGCCCAGTGGCGCGATGATTAAGAACTGGCTTGGGACGCCAGAGGGCCCTGGTTCGGATCCCACATATGAGGGTCAGTGACACTGCCCTCTGCAGCTAAGATGCTGAACAACAGCTCAACCTGGAGCTGGGATGCCATGAGTCACCGGCGACGGTGTAGGCTGCAGCCCCTGTGGCAGTGGGTTGCCATGGGCTACCGTGTGTAGCCAGCAGCCAGTGTGAGCGGCCCTCAAGCTGCCGTGAGCGGCCGTCCAGAAGCCGGCGACTGATCTGCCTCGCCAGGGAAGAGCGCAATGATGGTGCCAACTTGGGCCAGTGAAGCGATGTCCTCCACAACTAGACTGAAGAACAAAAGGACAGCAACTTGTCTGTTCCCCTTCCCCCAATTCCCCAGCACTGTTCCCATCCCCCTAATTCCCCAATAAAAATCTTAAAAAAAAAAAATACACCAGCTCCTACTTACAAAAGTAGTTATGGTAAGTTCATAATATTATCTCAAATCAGTTTCATTTCTCACAACACAGCTCTTCCTGTGACTATCCTCCCAGGTATTTCTGGTTTCTGATGGGTGCCTGCTGTGTTTCAGCTCTGGCCCCATGGATGCTTTACCATGGAGCTGTGGCTCCATGGCATCTGTGAAGATGCCAGCACATGGGCCAAGGGTGCCACCCATGATTGTTCCACAGCTGGCTCTCACCATCCTGAGTTATGCACAAGATAAGGGCAATGCTTGTTTGCTCTGAACTTTGTCTTCTTGGCCCCAAGGAAATTTTCTCCTATATATTTCCCAAGTTGTTTTTATGAAAGCAGTTCTTTCAATTCTAGAAGCTACCTTTCTTTCGTTAAAGCTCTCCAGAAACTCTTCTATCTTCTCTCAGCACTACCCTGTTCCCCTCAACAAAATCCTAATGGATATGTACTGTTCTCTTCACATAGACTCTGTAAAGTTCACAGTCCATCAGTTTCTAAAAAGACTTGCTCTTTAGGCTTGGATGAGTAACTTTGCTATAGTTAATTTCTCTTTTCTTTCTACACTCAAAATAGGGAACAACTAATGAGCCTTAAGTGTGTTGATTTGTTTACAATTTATTCTTTTACAGCAACTCACTCTCACTAAGAATGGTACCTCAATGAGACATTTGCATTTTAAGCCTCATCATGAATTGAAATGAAAGAACATTTCTTGTTCTTATGTTTTTAAGTGGCCCATGGGTACAGTTGCCTGCCAAAAAATCCTGGAAAGGCTCATTCTCTGTCAATGTAGGTTTTGGCTCAATTTCTTTCTCAAACATGAACAACTTGTGGGAACTCAGATATTGGAAAGGAAAAAGGATAGATGGTAACATTTTGGGAGGTATTTACAATAAATCGAGAAATGACAGCCTGTATTTGGTGCTTATCAAGGGCCGAACACTGAGCTAAACTCTTTGTTTAATTATTCCTTGCCTGTTTTATTTTTCTTCATAGAATTAATTGCTTTCTCAAGCAATACTATATAAGCTTATTCCTTTATTTTGTTTGTTTGCAGGCTTACCTTACTAGAGTATAAGCTTGATGAGGACAGAGATTGTTGTCTTTTTAATTTCCTATTCTACCCCTAATTCCTAGATGATGAGAGTCACTAAAAAGATAACTATTATATTAGTAAGTCTTTTACCCTATGCAGTGGGTGCTATGATTATTTGTGTGCTATTAATGAGAAAATATGGGTTTAGGCAGGTCATATACCTTGTCCAAAGCCATAAACTTAGAAAACAGTAGAGCCAAAAATGAAGCCAAGGTGTGACTCCTGAGTCCATCTCTGAACCACTTGTCTACACTGTTTTCCATCTCTCTTAATAACTCCATGAGACAGATACTACCCTTACTTTATAGGTGATGAAATTGAAGCCCAGAGAGGTCAAGTAAACTGACTCAGTTCACACAGCTAGTATATAGGGAAGATAGGTAATTTTGATCCTAAAGCCCATGCACTTTTCCCTGTTCCATGGTACATTGGTTGAAGGCTTTAAAAACTAGTATGGCTATCCATTTCAGGCTCAAATTACATTGTTGAGAATAATAAACACTCATATATGGCATAGAACACAAGCTCAATATAGTTCAAATCAAAGATACAACGTATTTATGTTTTATGAGTAAGGATCTGTAGTTTTTAGGGGTTCACCTCTCACCATGTGGTGTCTCAGGTAATAAAATGCTGTGAGTCACGCTTGTGTGCTCACCACCCATTGTAGCAGAGATCTACCTTTCCTTTTTCAGTTAGTGCCACTAAAGACAGATTTGTGTTCTGTACGTTTACTATGATGATAAGTCATTGATCCGAGTCCAGCTGGGAAGGCTGTACATTAAGCAGGCAGAATTGTGAAGGATGCCATAAAAATGATGAGGGAAGTTACTGAAGGCCTTTTCTGTGCCCTGAAGGTACTAAGAATGAATGCTCTGTATTCTGTTTTTGTACTATTATAGGCATGGGAAGATAAATATCAAGTGCTGCTAAAATCCACCTGTCCAGATTTTAGCAGACACAAGCTCTTTAGGGAATAAGGTGCTTAAAAAGTTAATAATGTTTAGAAATCCCTGAGCCTGTCAGAATAATGAATGCAGCTAATAAACATTCTAATTAGTTAACCTGGAGAAAAATCTTTGCCACTCTAAAGTGGACATTTTCATATTATCCTGAATGTAAACATTACCTTATCATAGGCTGCTGTTTAAATGTTACCCTATATCTTTTCTTGGGTTCAGACACTGTTATTGACTATGCAAAAAGCAGCAGAAAAGGACTTAATAAAAAGTGACAGCAGGCAGCTCTCCCTGCCGGCAGAGATTAAGCGCTTAGCTCTTGGCGTTTCAATTACCTAAAACTAATGGAATAAATATTTTACAATATTATTGCCTTGGGGGAGGGGGGGTAAAGCATTCAAAGAAAAAAATATACATGAAGTGGGATTTCATTCTTTTCTTAATGAAATAATTGAAAATGGATTTCGTATCTAAATGTGATCATTTAAAAAAAGATACTAGAACTAACATCAGTGTGAAGAGATCAGAACATTTCTTGTATGCACGGCCTTCGCCACTGTCATTTTGCCTCCAGCTTAACTTTAAAATAATGCCCTCTAACTATATCCATAAAATCATTTTAGATGAGCTCAGATGGTTTTATGATGGCATAAATTTATTAGGGTAATTTTTAAAAAAATATAAGCCTAGTCAAGAATTTCCATATTCAGAAAATATTGCATTTTGGGTGTCAAGGGGGTTGAGGTACAATTAAGTTTACTCTTTGAATTGGCTTTCAGTGACTTGGCTCTTAGTGATCTGGTTTTGTGCTTTCCCTTGTTCCCTGGTTTATTTAAGCACAAATAAGCAATGGCTGCCTGAAGAATGTGTGTTCTCCATAAAACGATACTTCTTTGTTCCCTAGTGCAGCGGCCTCCACGAAAACAAAATAATGGATCTTCTCCATTGATGTGAAATACAGGGCCCAAAGATCATATACTCTTAATTTCAGTGTTTGATGTCTTTGGAGACAGGGAAATGGTCTATTTTCCCTTTAAGTGTGTCATCGTTTTTACTAAAGTCAATAAAAACAATGCTAAATCTGAATCTGTAAGTGGCTGATATACTACTTATTATCACATTATATCTGATGGGGACCATTAGTTTATAACTATTGTTTATAGAATTTATCATTGTGTGTGTGTGTGTGTGTGTGTGTGTGTGTGTGTGTGTGTGTGTGTAAGTAAGAAAGTTTCATGATGGAGCTAAAAATTCAGAAATACCTATCACCTTTTAATAGATCTCTTTTCCTACTCAATCGACTTTCCCTATGCACATGGCATTCTCAAGAGGCCTCTTACAGAGGCATGGATTTTACATTTCTTTTATATTTGGTATGTCAGTGATAACAGCAGATGATTTGTTTACTGAAATTATATCTACATATAGCAAAATATCACTTCAAAAGGAGGCTCTTGATATTTTTTCCATTTTTTTAAAAACTGAGAATTTATGTATGCTGGCCCATAGAGAATAAGAATTATCTTTGAAATTAATTATTTAAAAAGGTTACTTGAGCACTTAGAAAAAATATATACACTTAAAGAAATAAAGGAACTGTTGCACACTGAAAAAACTGAACAACAATATTCTTGCCAAAGGATTTATTAAATTTTGCAAAATAATATTAACTAAAATGATTATGGGATTTTTATTCTTCAGATTAAAAACAAATGATCCCATTGTGGCCCAGATAGATTAAGGAATCATCTAAGATCAGTACCACAATCTAGACCTTAATGACCTAGAAATCTAAAGTATCAGCATGTCTTTTGAGTTTGCTTCCTAAAGCCTGTCCACTTTTCTGCAACTTGACTTCTATCAATCTAACCCTGCCTGCCATTTTCTCTCTTCTGAGTCACTGAAAGAAATGATCTCAGTTATTGCTCTTCTAGAATTATTTCTCAAGTTAATAGCCAAAGAGATCAATTAAAGGTGTAAATCCAATCCTTTAATTCCTCTGCTCAGACTCTTCAATGGCTTCCCGTTATTTCAAAAATTAAATCCAACCCATTATCATTTTATAAGCTTCTGCCTGATCTGGCTCTTGCTGTCTCTGCCACCTCATCCCCTACCACTCTCCATCTCATCCTTCCCAACCATTCTTGCCCCCTTGTACCTTCTACCTGGAATGCTCCTAGTCTAGACCTTGGAAAGTCTTGCTCCCTCATTTCTCTCAGCTCTCAATTTATCTCAGTTCTTCCATCTCCTCTCAGGGGTCTACCCGGACACACACTATCTTAGCACATTTCTTTATAAAAGTTCTCAATATCTGATATTTTATTGGTTGATTTTATTGTCATACTTTTATTATAGTACATGTAAGCTCTGCAAAAGCAAGTACCTTACCCGTCTTTTCATTATTCTATCCCCACTTCTAGAACAATGCCTGGCACTCTATTGGTTCTCAATGCATATTTATTGATTGATTAAATGAATGATCCTAAAATTTCTACTAGAAACACGGGGATTTTATTTCTCTATCTGAGTACATTACAACCCATTCCGAACTCACATCACTAGAGTATACTCTGTTCCCTAACATGTTGATCTGAATGCTTACCTAGGAAACATTTTTATCCAATTTAGAGTGGATAAATTAGACCTAACTATAAAATTTTTTAAAAGGATGATGTAAGAACTTTTGTGATATTTAGGATGAATAACATTTGTTTATTTTTAGTGACATGATGAACTAAGGATCATTCTAAATGTGTTCTGGGTTTCCCCTGGTAGCCATTATCCTGTGAACAGGGTGCACTTGATGTGTTTTGATTTCAAAGCTTCACATTGGACCTCATGGTTACCCACTGGATTCAGGGTTCATTGTCCCACATTAATTGTCTGGTTGATAGGATCAAAATTATGGCCAAGATTCAGTCCCAATATCACCCAAAGTGCAGCCTCACCCAAGGTGCTGCCATGCCCTAGGTACACATATGCTTCTCCTAGCTTATTTCTTTTTTATTCTCCCTATTTATAATCTAGGAACTTAGGTACTGAGAGGTCTGTCTGTTCGTTTTTTCATCTTTTCAAGTTCAAGACCATCTTCCCAGGACCTCTTTCCTACTCTTTGCTCAAGGCTCGAATTATCTCCATTTATTTTCAGGAATATCCCTCATGTATGTTTTTACACATGGGGCATTTGGTAGCTTTTACAACTGATGCTTCTTATTCAATACTGAGCATGTATGTCAAAGTGTCCTAAAAATTGAATGTCTGGGTTCTTAGATGGCCCAGCAACTTGGCAATATAAGGCAGAAGCACAGATTTTCTGTGAAGAATGAAGGGTAAAGAAAAGGGATCTTATCTAAGAAGGTCTAGGAAAGGATTATATTGCTGAAGCATTTCGAGAAAAATGATGATGCTCTTAAAATAAGATTGTATTTTACACCTATGGGAAATATAAAGTTATTACATTACATAAAGTTAAATATGAAGTTATGGAAGGGTTTTGATGAGAATTGCCTGATGGATCTTCATATAGATGGGTTTACACCTACTGCATTTATTGACATCCAAACATATTCTTTTAGATTCCTTTCCAAATTCACTGCATTAGAAGTCCTCTGTCACTGTATGGCTTTTTTACATGATCATGAGGACGTATGGGTGTTCTCTATGTTAATTCATGTCAGTAGTCTTCCACTTTCCTGGTTCATTTCATACCTCTGAATCCAGTAGGACTTGTTAAAATTTCTTGAATATTTTCAAATGATTCATTGATATTAAAAGATATTTAAACCACTTGTAGTAAAACCACGTGATACTGAGGGAGTAATAACTGACAGATAAGTGAAATAAAACAGATTCTAGAAAATGTTCCAAGAACATATGGGAATTTAGCATTCTAAGTGAGTGGAGAAAAAATGGATCATTTAATAACCAATTATTCAATAATTAATGTTGCAATAAGTGGCTAGATGTTGACAAAAGCTGAGGCCTTAAAACAATTCTAGATGAACCAATAGCTTAAACATCAAAATTATACCATATAAATACTAGATGAAAATGTGTATGTTATGGTTATTTTGAGGCTGAAGATGGGCTTATAAAGTGTAACACAACAGATAGAAACCACAAAAAAAAGGATGATAGATTTGACTACTTAAAATGATAAACTTTCATATGGAAAAAGTGTCATGAAACAATGTTTAAAGAAAAAATATAGGAAAGTATTTGCAGTATCTCAAAAATGTTTTTTTTTTTTTTTAAAACTCCTATAAATTATTGAGAATAAGATTGATATCCCATAGGCAAAAGGACATAAACAGGTAATTCATAACAGAATAAATAAAAATGGGCAATAAACACAGAAAATATGTTGAATATTTTATATATTCTATAAAAACAACAGCAGCTCTCCCCTAATTTATTATATATATAGATATATAGATATAAAATAATTGGTAATACGTCATGTAAATAGAATATAGAGAAATGGACATTTTCATACACTGTTAGTAAAGTACAAGTTTGGAAGAAGGCACTAAAATGAGAAAATTTGAATCCGTTTTGATCAAGCATTTCTGCTTATAGGAAATTGTCTTAAAAATAATGACAAAGATCAAAAGATAAATGTTTAATAATATTCTTGAGTGAACATTAATAAATGAACATTGCTTGTGATATTGACAAAGAAAATAAGAAGATTCCAGTTTGTGTCCATTAATAAGGAAACAGCTAAATAAATTATGGCTCATATATTTATTTTAGAATACCATCTAACCACTAATAAGGATGTCAGTCTAGATTAATTGACATAGAATGATACACAAAATATAAAATTGAATGAAAAATTTAGCTGCCCAATGGCATGTAAAATATAGTACCATTTTTTATTTGAAAGTATGCACATACACATATACATAATCAATATGACCCATTATAAGCTTGTGGTTCAAAGTAAGATGTCACATCTTCTTTTAAATTCTCAAATTAAAAAGCCCAAGCCTTAGGTTTGCCTGTAATCACAAGTCCTTTCTTTTCTCTAGGGCTCTCTCCCTTGATGGTCTCAGGAAGTTACTAAGGTTCTTGTTCATTCTCATAGGGTCAGTTCAGACTACTATTGGCTCACAGTTGGAGCCAGATCTCAGCCATGTTCCCTTGAGGCTGGAGACTACAACAAATACCACTACAAAGAGATTCCTTTGGACAGGATCATCAATTATCAAACCAAAGACTTGGTGGTTGCAGTTGTTTTTTTTTTCTGAATAGCTGACATTATCAGATCCACAGCTGGAGCACATCACAATTCCCATTAAGTCTGAGTGAGGTGACCAAGTCTGAGACTCTATTGCTGGTCACTGCTCCTGGCCCTGCAGCAGATTCATTCAAGAAAGCACAAGTGGTCCTCTGATGAGGGAGGGATGGAAGAATATTATCAGTGACACAACCTTGGATACCTGCTCAATGTGGGCCCCCACAAGGACTCAGGAGCAAGCCAGGTTTGGTGGGTTTCAAGGTCCACCAGTCACAGGCCCTATGTTTCTAGTACCTGGCAGTGCCAATGGTGGTCTGGTTTTTCCCTATCCCTATAGGAATTTCTTTACAGTGGTCTTGTTCATCTTACTGGATCAACCCAATAAGTTTCTGTATCTTTCAATTTTAATGAAAGGGTTTGAGCTTTGAAACTTCCCCTCCAGGGGCTCCATTTATAGCATTTTTCTTCACATATCTCAGCAGTATTCAAACTCTTGGTAGCAGTAGTACGTTTGGCAAAGAAAAAATTATAATAAAAGTTTTGCTTGATACCTTTCCCCACCAATGGGAGAGAAGGGTATTGGAGACACAATGAAAGATAAAGAGTTATTTAGGGGTGCATTTTTGCCCAAATTTCTACTGTATTATTTCTAGCTGGTAAGATTTCAGGTGATTTGTTTGTAATATCTTTTATATATTTCAGTTTAAAATACAAAGACATATAACATTTTAAAAATAAGCTATACTCACTTTTGGAAAATATGTAATTTCTCAAACCTCTTCATACAAACCCTTCCTATGAGAGCTTAGACAAGTCATTCAATGTTTGTAGGCCCCCATTAACCCATAGGTAAAATATCTACAGCTCAAAAGCTGTCCCATTTCCCTAAGCAAAATAACTCATAATGGTATCAATATGGCTGGGAATGCAGAGGTAGATCATATTTTGAAGTGTTCACTTTACAGAGGAGGTGGCAGAGCTCCAGAGGAGGTAAGCAACTTCTTCAAGGTCATCAGGGGAGAGCTAGGACCACACTTAGTTCTTTTTACCCCCTCCCCCAGTTGAGCGACACTGCATTTCACCACTGTCTGTGCTTGTGTTTCGGTTTCCACTTTAAAAATAAGAAGCTTGTAAGATACTCTTTAAAGACTATTTTGCCTTTAAAATTCAATGACCTTTGAAAAAAATAATGACTTGAAGACACATGAAACAACAACTTAGAATATATTGACACTATTAACTATTGACTTAAATGATCACATTTAGTTTGAGACATGTCAGAATAGGATCTTTTATTTGCCAGTTGGAGAGACTTATTTCCTTTATTTATCTAGCAAAAAGGCATTGGAAAAAATGAGACCAGTGCCTCATATTCAAGGGAGTTCTTATTTCCTTCCACTTTCCATTAAGCTGAGGCTGGTTACAGGTCTTTTTTTTTTTTTTAATATAGTTGACATACAATATTATATTAGTTTCAGGGGTACAACACAGTGATTAGGCAGTTATATAACTTCTGAAGTGATCACCCCGATAAATCCAGTACCCATCTTACACCATACATAATTATTATAATACTGCTGACTATATTCCCTATACTGTATACTACATCCCCACGACTATATTGTAACTATCAATATGTACCCCTTAATCCCCTCTCTACTTCACTAATCCCCCACCCCAATCCAGTAACCATCAAAATGCTCTCTGTACCAATGAGCTTGTTTCTGTTTTGTTTTTGTTCATTTATCCTATTTTCTGGATTCCACATATAAATGAAATCCTATGATATGTGTCTTTTTCCATCTGACAGTCTACTTGGCACAATACCCTCTAGGTCCATCCATGTTGTTGCAGATGGCAAGATTTCATTCTTTCATATGACTGAGCAATATTCCATTTTATACATGTACCACTTCTTTACTCATTCATCCATTGATAGAAACTCAGGTTGCCTCTATGTCTTGGCTATTGCAAATAACGCAGCAATGAACATATGGATGCACATGTCCCTTTGAAGCAGTGTTTTGGGTTTCTTTGGATAAACACCCAAAAGTGGTATTACTGGGTCCTCCATCTTGGTCTTCTGTTATAGCCTTTGTTTTAAAGTGTATTTTGTCTGGTATAAGCATTGCTACCCCACCTTTTTATTTTTACTTCCAGTTACATGATATACCATTTCCATCCCTTTATTTTCAGTCTGTGTATGTCTTTTAATCTGAAGTGAGTCTCTTGTAGGCAGCATATGTAAGGGTCTTGTTTTCTTATCCATTCAGATTTTTTGATTGGAGCAATTAATCCATTTACATTGAAACTAATTGTTGATAGATACCTAGTTAATTATTGATATCTATTAGTCATACTTTTTATCTTTTTCTCTTCATCTTCTTCTTAAAGAAGTCCCTTTAACATTTCTTGTAATACTGATTTGGTGGTGATGAACTCCTTTAGATATTTCTTGTCTGGGAAGCTCCTTATCTGTCTTTTGATTCTAACTGATAGCTTTGCTGGGTAGCGTAATCTTGTTAGTAGATCCTTGCTTTTCATCACTTTGAATATTTGTGTTAGTCCTGTCTGGCCTGTGAATTTTCTGTTGAGAAACTGATATCAGCTGATAGTCTTATGAGAGTTCCCTTGTAGGTAACCAACTGCTTTTCTCTTGCTGCATTTAAGGTTTTCTCTTTATCTTTAACTTCTGGCAATTTAATTATGATATGTCTTGGTGTAGGCCTGTTTGGGTTCATCTTGTTTGGGACGCTTTGCACTTCCTGGACTTGTATGTTTATTTCCTTTACCAGGTTAGGGAAGTTTTCTGTCATTATTTCTTCAAATAAGTTTTCAATTTCTTCCTCTCTCCCTTCTTCTGGTACCCCTATGATGTAAACGTTGGTACACTTGATGTTGTCCCAGATCTCCCTTAAACTATCCTTACTATTTTTTGTATTCTTTTCTCTTTTTGCTGTTCTGATTGTTTTCTGCTACCTTGTCTTCTAAATTGCTGATTTGATCCCTTGCTTCAACAAATCAACTGTTGATTCCCTCTAATGTGTTCTTTATTTCAGTTATTGTATTCTTTATTTTAGACTAGTTCTTTTTTATCTCTTTGTTGAAGTTCTCCCCTAGATCATCGAGCATCCTTATAACCTAAGATTGGTAGATTGCTTGTCTCCATTTTGTTCTTTTTCTGGAGCTTTGTTCTGTTCTTTTATTTGAGACCTAATTTATTTGTCCCCTATTTTGACTGCCTCCCTGTGTTTATCTCTATGTATTAGGTAGAGCTGCCAATTTTCCCATTCTTAGTGGAGTAAACTTATGTATTACTGTAAGTATCCTGTTGGGCCCAGTGGTGTAGCCTTCCTGGTCACCTGAGCCAGGTGCCCCAGGTACCTTGTTTGTGTTGTGCATACCCTCCTGATGTAGTTGAGCCTTGTTTCCTGTTTGTACATCAATTAGTGGGATTGACCCTTGGGCTGATTGGTTGTGAGGACTGGTCATGAGTACAGGGTAGGGGCTATTGTTCAGGGATTGACCCTATGGAACACGATTTGCTTTAGAAGTGCTCTGGTGCCTGCCCAGCCTGCTCTTTAGGTGTGTCTTTTGTGCAGTGGTTGAGTGGTGCTCTGGTATGGTCCAAAGCTGGCCACCAGGTGTGTTGGTTATGGGACCTTGTGGGAGAGGCTCTGTTGCAGGCCAAAGTCAGCCACTGTCTGTGCTCTGCCCAGGGCTACTTGTTATAGCCTACAAAGTGATATGCAGATTATTGCCATTTGTGCTGGACTTGGAGGTGCCTGAGAGAGGCTAAGCTGGGAGCCAATGCCAGTTGCTGCTAATACCAGGCTTGTGGCTGCTAAGTAAGAGGGATGGACCATGTTGCTTGTTTGGAGTTTGTAAACCTTTGAGAGGTTTTAGGAAAGCCTGCAGCAAAAGCCAAAAACCATTTGAATGGAAAAGCCACTGGCAGTGACTTGGGTGGGCCCAAAAGTTGGGTGAGGCAGGGTCCCAGGAAATCCCCAGGGTGGGGCGAATGGTGTTAGCAAGACTGATAGAGACACAGATATAGCAACTGCCTGTGTCTGCACACTGGGTGAGGGGAGGGCTCAACAAAGGAACAATGGCTTCTATTAACACTTCTCTCTGGGATAAAGCTGCTCCTGTAGACTGCACCCTGAAGCTCCTCCCTGTATGTCTCTGGCACCTTTTGCTCTGCTGCCCTAGTGCTGGAGCTCAGAAAGTATGTCTGTGCTGGACCTTTAAGTGGAACGCCTGGGACTCCAGCCACCTACTGTCTCACTCAGCCATAATCTCCACTGCTTTTCATAGCCAGATGTTGGGGGAACTTCTCTTCCTGGCACTGGATCCCTGGGTTAGGGATCCTGGTGTGGGGCTATGATCCCTAACTCCTCAGCGGGGACCTCCACAGATGAGGTATCTCTTCTGATTTTTAACCACCACACATGAGTGTAGAACCATCACATTTCACGTCTTCACCCCTCATCCCAGCCTTGATGTGGCTTCTTCTGTGTATCCTTAGTTATAGAACATCTGTTCAGCTAGATTTCAGGCAATTCACATTGATGGTTATTCTGTAGCTTAGTTTTAATTTCGATGTGGTCATGAGAGGAAATGAGCTTGGCATTTACCTACTCTGCCATCTTGACCAGAACTCCTTTTCTTTTTTGCTGTTGTAGGTTTTTATTTGCAGTCACTTAGGATGCTTTTACAAGGCATGTTTTAGCCTAGATTATTTCAATAAATCCTTCAACCCTCTCAGCAGTCATTAACTCATTTTCTTATCTTACCTTTTCTAACCTTCACTATCTGAGAGCATATTCAACTGAGCTGTTTGATTTGTGTAGCACTCACCTTCTTTCACTCATATGCTCTCCAGGGCCTTCATTGCATGAAGATTGTTTGGGAGAATTCTTTTGATCCATAATCTTCAACAAAAGTCTTTTAAACTTTTCATCTTAATAGTGGATTTCCCTCTAGCATGCATATACTTATAATATTAAAGCACATCATCCAAACTTTTAAAAAACAAAAGATATCAAAAACCACCGTAATAGTATTAAGATTGGAAATCCGAAGGCAGCCCTAAGTGGAAATACATAGCTGGACTGTAAAGTTGGTCACCCCTCCAGAATTTAGATGTAGCAAAATCTGGATTCCAATCCTATGTTTTACCTTCATCCATATTTCTCTCCTTCCTTCATCACTTCCTTCTTCCTTTAACTTATTTATTAACTTAAAAAACTTAAAACTATACAGCTACAGCCATTAACATTTTTTTATTTTTATATAGGGGACAGAGTCAATGGAATTGTAACAGCTATATACAATGCCAGAGCCACTAACATTTTGATGTGTGTCACTAACCATTTTACTATTTATGTCATATATGCTTAAGTGTGTGATTTATGTCATATACGCTTAAGTGTGTGTGTGTGTGTGTGTGTGTGTGTGTGTGTGTGGTGCCAAAAAACGTATACACATTTTAAGAAAGAAAAAACTATATTAATTGTAATGCTCAATATATGCCGATGATAAAAGATGAATACAAGTCATGTTTGGCTTCTGCAATTAAAAGAGTTGCTCAAAGTGGTTACCATCAGCATCCAGATACTTCTGATTATGACAAACTACTGCTTGAGCATAGATAGCATCTCTTAAAATGTGTATGATTATGACAAACTACTGCTTGAGCATAGATAGCATCTCTTAAAGTGTGTATGCAATTTTTTGGCACTCTGTATACATATATATATATATATATATATATATATATATATATATATATATATATATAAACTTATGTAGAGTCTTTCTCTTTTGAATTAAAGTAGATTATTATATATGTATAATTCTGTGACTTTCATTTAAAAAGCTCTGGATATATTTTTGGGTAAGTAGATATAGATATACTTCATAATTTTTAATCCATCCTATATGGATATAGGTATACCATAATATATTTAAACATTTCCCTAATAATGGATATTCAGCCTCTTTTTTAATTGTCTTGATAAGAGTAATACTACAATAATGTCTGTTAAGCACATTTCCTTACAATCGTGCTGGGTCAAGTTTATGTTCCTCATCAGTTTTGCTTGATCATAGTTTTGTGCTGGATGCTCTTGGGTGACCTTCCAGTTAGCCTGGCACTAACTATATTTTTATAGCACCAGAGGAAGAGGGGGTGCTCAGTCAAAGTTATGGAGCTGGTGAGTAAATTATTCTCCCTTCTTCCACTCGATGGTCTCTTGCCAGATGTAGTGTTTCTGTATGCCCTCTCAGGAGATGTGCTGTGACTGAGCTACCAGGTGTGCTTTCTGCTAACGCTGTTCTTTGGTCAAATTTATAATATGCAACTTGATATTTGCTTACCCTCCTTCCTCATCTCGTTGCCGTTTTTCCTAGTCCAGCTTCCTTGGGTTCATATCCCTGATAAAACATTATATGTATATTTTGCCTCGAGCTTTGTTTTCTAGAAAACTTGTGCTTAGAAAAGGATATATTCTAAAAACATGGAATTACTAGGTCAAAAGATATGTGGTTTTATGCTCATTTCATTACAACGCCCTACTTTTTTTTTTTTTTTTTTTTTTAAAGATTTTTTTATTGGGGATTTGGGGGGATGGGAACAGTGCTGGGGAATTGGGGGAAGGGGAACAGACAAGTTGCTGTTGTTTTGTTCTTCAGTCTAGTTGTGGAGGACGTTGCTTCACTGGCCCAAGTTGGCACCATCATTGCGCTCTTCCCGGGCGAGGCAGATCAGTTGCCGGCTTCTGGACGGCCGCTCACTGCGGCTGCTGGCCGCTCACGCTGGCTGCTGGCTACACACGGTAGCCCATGGCAACCCACTGCCACAGGGGCTGTAGCCTATGCCGTCGCCGGGGACTCTCAGCAGCCCAGCTCCAGGTTGAGCTGTTGTTCAGCATCTTAGCTGTGGAGGGCAGTGTCACTGGCCCTCATATGTGGGATCCGAACCGAGGCCCTCTGGCGTCCGAAGCCAGTTCTTAACCATCGCGCCACTCGGCCGGCCCACAACGCCCTACTTTTTAATTAGATACATCCAATGACAAACATATAGGTATTTTTGTTTTCATTTTTCATTAATTATTAATACTTCCATCATAAGAAGAACCATGTTATTATTATAGATTGTAATGTATTTTTACTGTTTGAACATTCAGTGGTGGTAAAGAACCTCCCTCTGTGTACATTCAGGTATAATGTCACATGAAATCTTTTAAGTGATGAGTTTCAGTGCTTTAATTTTGTAGCTAAATAAAACAAAGCCTGAATTAGTTCTTTATTCCCCTCTAAATTACACTATAAAACAGTTACTGCTCTCCACAGAAGCCATCTTTCAGAAAATATAAAGTAGCACAAAACAGCATCATTTAGGACACCCTATGTCACATTTGTTGTTGTTGGAATGATATTTGGTAGCACATACTTTCATAACTTTGTGATGGAGAAAGAACTTGATTAGCCTTTGCCCAAGTTTTAGCATACTGTGCAGGGAGGAGAAGGAATAAAGGTAGTTTTTCATCTTATTTAGTGTCCCAGAGTGGAGTGGGTGTAAGCAAGGTGAGACGTGTTTAGAATCTAGAATAAATAGAGTCTTTCAAAATCTGGGCAGCTGAGGCTGATCTCTGGCTTGTCAGCTCCCATGGTGTTCTTAGTACCCTTACCACCAATCCTGACCCATATCCACATTTGCAGCTCTGGCAACCTCCTGGCCACAAAGAACATATAGTTTACACCACCACATCTTTTTACATGGTTTAGCATTCATAGAGGGCAGGGTCTAGAAGTCCCTCTGTGAATATACTTTTAAATGGGCCTATATTAACCAGAATACTGCATTATCTTTGAGAATGTTGGAAATAGCAAGATAAGCCTTAAATTATGGATTTGGATCTAGAGTCTGACATGCTCAGCCATATTTCTCATTCACTCCTCCTGTATGTGTTTGCCCCTCATATGGAGATGGGTTCATAAAGGAAATTTCTGCTGTCCTGTTAATGAAGGCCAATATTCTACCTTCTCATGCATTCACTCAGTGGCTGTTCTTCTGAGTTGGCCCCACTGTTGGGACCCTGAGACCTCACTGGGCAGGGGGCAGAAAGAAGAGCCTGGATTTCTGGGAGAGTCTCCAAAGGAGAATTATTTACATCAGGAGAGTGGGTTTTAAACTTGGTGACTATATGGGAATTATGTTGGATTCCCATATTTGCTTAAACTGAGAAAATGGACCATGCAGTGCTTTGGTTAACTCCTGATATCAGTGCACTCAGGTGGCCATGAGTGTGGGGGTCTCACCATTGTTGTGAGAGGAAGGGAAATTTTTCAGGGAGTGAAATATATCAGCAATGCCTATAGTTGCCAGTGAGCCAGATATACCTGTGTTGGCTTAGAGTAAGATCTGCAAGGATTTGCAAAATGGAAACCTCATTTGAATTCTAACTAGATTAAATACACTGATGAGCCCAGGCCAATTTTATCCTGTAATTGGGAAAACTGGGGCTCTCTTCAGTACTTGTCTCCTGAAGAATGCTACTCTGCAGTGCTTTATTTATTTATCCTACTAGCTATCATCCTGGAAACTATGTCTTGAATCCAGGGAGTTGTCACTCCTTAAATTGCAGCTTCCTGCTGGTGACATAGCAAGCCAGGTTATAGCAAAGGAGAGGAAACTAAAAATATGTAAGCACCTTTTCCATGATTCTACATTCTCTCTGACCACTTCTTGTTTATGAAATAAACAGAAACTTGGTTGGAAAATATTAAGAAAAATGTCTTTATTTTTCTCACAATAACCCATGCACATGGAAACAGAAAATAGAATAGAATGCATAGTCTTATAAGGGAAAAGAACATTCTTCTTTGAGATATTAGCATCTGTGAACTCTCCTGGAATAATTATATGCAATTGAATATGATAGAAATGATTCTCTGGGTCAGTTCTAGGACCCAGGCCTTAAGAGATCATATGCTTCTACTTTCTGTCTCTTGGAATACTAACGTTTGGAACTCAGTTGCCACACTGTGAGAAAACTCAATTATCCTAGTGCAGAAGCCCATTTAGAAAAGAACTAAGGCCCTCGGCTGATGACTGTAGCTGAGCTTCTGACTCGTAGCCATCACTGTCTTGCAATTATGTGAGTGAGCTATCTCGGAAATAACTACTTTGCTTTTACATAAACTGCCCCAAGTGGAGAAAAAGAATTGCACTGACGAAATCCCTGATCCACAAAATTGTAAGATATAATATTGGGTTGTCAGAAAAGTCATGACGTATTTTTTCTATGTTTTTCATTGCAAAAATGTGCCATGACTTTTCCAACAACCCAATAAAATAGTGGCTGTTTTAAGCCACAGGATCTTGGAGTAAGTTGTTATGCAACAATAGATTGCCAGGAGGAATCTTGGTATGTGGAAGAATACTGATGTTAAAGACTTAGAGCTCTTGTTTCAAGTTCTAACTTCAATATTTAATAGCTATGTGACTTTGAGAGCAGCTATTAAGCTCTTCTTAGCCTCAGTTTCCTTACTTGTAAAATGGCAATAATGATATGTCTTTCAAAAGCAGTGGTGAGGATTAGAGATATAATATGTTAATGTGACTATTACATTTCTTGGAAGATGATATTAACAATGCAAAAGCATTTATTTGTTCTTCAGAGTCAACCCACTCCTCTGTTTCTTCTTCCTAAGCAGTTTTCACAGATCAGCATATTGCTGATGGAAATAAAATTTTGAAAATCAATTTGGCAGTTTGATTCAAAGCTTTAAAATGTTTATATAACTTTTATCAAGTAAGTCCATTTTATGACTCTATTCTAAGGAAATATTCTTAAATACAGACCACAATACATCCATTCATAAAATAAGATGCTTATGTAGCTTATTGATCTCTGCACAAAAGTTAAAGAAATTAATTCTGTATATCCATTGTTTCAAAGCCCATCACTGTGTTATGTAGACACATAAACCAAGGTCCTGGATGGCAATGGCTGAACCTATCTTCTCAAGATAACACTATCCCAAACACACTCATCTAGAAAATATCAACAACTATTAGGAAAGTTAAATACATATAAAATAATTGAGCAAGCAAGTGTAGATTTATAAAAGATGATTTTTATTAAAATATAGCTAACATACAATATCATATTAGTTTCAGGGGTACACCATAGTAATTCAACATTTATGTACCTAAAGAAGTGATCACCATGATAAGTCTAGCAACTGTCTGACACTGTACCACACTATGACAATATTGCTGACTATATTCCCTATGCTGTATGTTACATCTCCATGACTTATTTGTTTTATATTTGGAAATTTGAACTTATTCCCCTTCACTTTTCCCCCTTTTCCAATTTTCCAATTACAGTTGATATTCAGTATTATTTGATATTAATTTTAGGTGTACAGCATATGGTTAGATACTTATATTATTTAAGAAGCGATCCCCCTGACTAGTCTAGTACCCACCAGACACTGTACATAGTTATTACCATATTATTGACTACAGTCCCTATGCTTTATGTTACATCCCCATGATTATTTTGTAACTACCAATTTGTACTTTTGAATGCTTTACTTTTTTCACCCTGTCCCCCAAATCCCCTCCCATCTATCACCCCAGTAAATCTAGTACCCATCTGACACCATACATAGTTATTATAATATTATTGATTATATTTCTTATGCTATACCCTACATCCTTATGATTACTTTGTAACAATCAATTTGTACTTAATCCCTTCCTCTTTTTTACTCACCCCCAAACCCCCTCCCATCTGGCAACCATCAAACTGTTTTTCTGTATCTATGAGTTTGTTTCTGTTTTGTTTGTTTGTTTATATTGTTCTTTAGATTCCACATTTAAGCAAAATCATATTGCATCTGTCTTTTGCTGTCTGACACACCCCACTCAGCACAATACCTTTCAGAACCATTCATGCCACAGCAGATGGCTAGAACCCATTTTCTTCCATGACTGAGCAATATTTCATTGTATGTATGTATCACCTCCTCTTTATTCATTCATGCATTCACAGACACCCAGGCTGCTTCCACATCTTGGCCATTGTAAACAATGCTGCAATGAACATATGGATGCACGTGTCCCCTTGAAATAGCATTTTGGGTTTCTTCGGATAATTACCCAGAAGATTACTGGGTCCTTTTTTACCACTTGTTATAGCCTTTGTTTTAAAGCTTATTTTGTCTGGTGTAAGTATTGCCACCACAGCTTTTTTGTTTGTTTGTTTCCATTTTCATGAATTATCTTTTTCCCATCCCTCTACTTTCAGTCTCTGTGTGTCTTTTGATCTGAAGTTGAGTATCTTGTAGGCAGCTATGTAAGGGTCTTGTTTTCTTATCTATTCAGCCACCTTATCTTTTGATTGGCACATTTAATCCATTTACATTAAAACTAATTTTTGATAGATATGTAGTTATTGCCATTTTATTTTTCATATCTTTTACCTCTCTCTCTCTCTCTGTCTCTCTCTCTCTCTCTCTCTCTCTCTCTCTCTATCTATCTCTCTCTCTCTTTTTTTGCCTTAAAACTCCCTCTAACTTTCCTTGTAATTCTGGTTTAGTGGTGAGGAACTCCTTTAGCTTTTTCTTGTCTGAAAAGCTCTTTATCTGTCCTTCGATTCTAAATGATAGTTTTGCTGGATAGAGTAATCTTAGTTGTAGGTCCTTGTTTTTCATCACTTTGACAATTTTGTGTCAACCCTGTTTGGCGTATAAAGTTTCTGTTGAGAAATCAGCTGACAGGCTTATGAGGTCTCCTTTGTAGGTAACCAACTGCTTTTCTCTTGCTGCTTTTAGATTCTTGCTCTCACTTTAAACTTTGGTATTTTAATTATGATGTTTCTTGGTATGGGTCTTTTTTGGTTCACCTTGTTTGGGACTGTCTGTTTTTCCTGGGCTTGTATGTATATTTCTTTGCCATGTTAAGGAAGTTTTCAGTTATTATTTCTTCAAATAGGTTTTCAATTCCTTGCTGTCTCTCTTCTCTTTTTGCTACTCCTATGATGCAAATGTTGGTGCCCTTGATGTCATCCCAGGGGCCCCTTAAATCATCTTAATTTTTCTGGATTTTTTTTTTTTCTGTTCTGCTTGGCTTTTTTTGCTACCTTATCTTCTAAATTGCTGATTCAGTCCTCTGCTTCATCTCATCTACTGTTGATCCCCTGTCATGTATTCTTCATTTCAGTTATTATATTCTTAATTTTTGACTGGTTCTTTTTTATGTTTTCTATCTTCATTTTTATGTTTCTTATCTGTTAATATTCTCCCTGACTTCACTGACTTGTTCAAAACAAGTGTTTTGAACTCTGCCTCTGGTAGATTGCTTGTCTCCACTCTGTTTAGTTCTTTTTCAGGAGCTTTGTTCTGTTCTTTCATTTGGGACATATGTCTTTGTATCCCCATTTTAGCTGCCTCCCTGTGTTTGTTTCTATGTATTAGGTTGGGCTGCTATGTCTCTCACTCTTAGTAGGGTGGCCCTATGTAGTAGGTGTGCTTAGGACAAAATAGTGCAGTCTCCCTGGTCACCAGAGCCGGGTGATCCAGGTGTGTCCTTTGTGTGGGTACAGGACAGGGTTTGCTTTAGCACAGTTCTGGTACCTGCCCAGTCTGCCCTTTGGGTGTGTCATCCTTGGAGGTGGCCGGGTGATGCTCTGGCCCAGTGCGAAACTGGCCATTGCGCCACGTAGCCCCAGGGCCTCCTGGGAGATGACCTGCTGGAGGCCAAGTCCAGCTGCAGTCTGTGCTCTGCCTGGGGTGACCTGGCGTGAGTCACAAAGCAACCCAGAAATGGCTACCACCTGCGGTGTGCTTGAAGGTGCCTTGAGAGGCCAAGCCATGAACCAAGGCCAGCTGTCACTAGTGCTGATCAGAGCTGCTTAGCCAGAGGTATGGACACACAGAAGCCAAATGCTACTTGTTTGATTTTGTGATCCTTTGTGAGATTTTAAAAAATCTGTAGCATGAGCCTAGGCAGGCCGTTTATATAGAAAAGCTACTGGAAACAGCTTGGGTGTGCCCCCCATTTGGGTGGGGCGTGGTCTTTGGGAATCAGTAGGGCGGGGCAGAAGAAAGGTGATAGATAGTTTAAGGAAGACTCAGATATGTCAGCATCTGCATGCAGGGAAGGGGGAGGGCTCAACAAAGAAATAATGGCTCCCACCAGCTCTTTTGTCCAGAAGAAAGGTGCCCCTCCAGCCTTCACCCTGAAGCTAAATAATTCAGTTCCTCCCTGTATGTTCCCGGCACCTTTTGAGCTGCTCCCCCGGCACTGGAGCTTCGAATGAGTGAGTCAGTCAGTAAGTCAGTCCATGTATTGTCCCTTTAATAGAAGCACCTGGGAGTGCAGTCACCCTTTGTCTCACTCAACAATAATTTCTGCTGGTTTTCACAACCAGAAGTTATGGGGACTTCTTTTCCCAGCACTGAAACACTGGGCTGGTTAGGGGTGGGACCCCTCACTCCTCAGGGGGAACTTCTGCAGCCAACCTCCACAGCTGAAATCGTCCTCCCTGATTGTTAATGGTCAGATGCCGGTGTGGGACCAGCCGTTCTGCATTTTTGCTTCTCCTACCAGGTGGCTTTTTCCGTATGTTGATAGTTGTAAGGCTTTGGTTCAGCTAGACCTCAAGCAGCTCTCAACAATGTTTGTTCTGTGGTTTAGCTGTAATTGATGTGGTCCTGAGAGGAGGTAAGTCCAGCATTTACCTACTCCACCATCTTGACAAGAAATCTCTTTCACATATTCTTAATACAATTATATTCTCTTTCACAATCTGTATTGTTTCTTGGGATCTCCCAACCTCCTAAATGGAATTTTAAAATTTGCATACATTAAAGTTTATTTTTTTGTGTTGTAAAGTTTTGTGGGTTTTGATAAATGTGTAATGTAATGTAAATGTCTAATAATAAATGTGTACCGCCATTAAAGGATTATGTAAAATAGTTTCACTATCCTACAAATACCTTGTGTTTCACTTATTCATCCCTCCTTCCCCTTGTCTAAATACATAGCAAAAACTGAACGTTTATTGTCTCTACAGTTTTGCTCTTTCTAGAATGTCATATAATTGGAATCCTATAGTATGTATCCTTTCTCAGACTGACTTTTTTTCACTGAGCAATATGCATTTAAGTTTTCTCTATGTCTTTGTAGCTTGATAACTTGTTTCTTTTCATCACTGAATAGTATGCCATTGTATGAGGTGCCACAGTTTGTTTATACATTTACCTATTGAAGGACCTCTTGGTTGTTTCCAGTTTGGGGTAATTATGAATAAAACTGTTATAAAGTTTTGTATGCAGGCTTTTGTGTAGGCATGTTTTAAAATCATTGGAGCAAACAAGTAGGAGCACAATTGTTGAATTGTATGTTAAGACTATGTTTATATTTATAAGAAACTGCAAAACTTCCTTTCAAAGTGACGGTGGCATTTTGCATTTTCACCAGCATTTAATGAGAGCTCCTAATGCTCTACATTTTTGCCAACATTTGGTATTGTTTATTTTTTGAATTTAAGCTATTTAGAAGTAACTGATTGTTGCTTTAATTTTCTATTTTGTAGTGACAAATGATGTTGAGAATCCTTTTATGTGCTTATTTGGCATCTGTATGTCCTCCTGAGGTGTTCATACCTTTGCTCATTTTAAAATTGTTTCAATTTTTTTTTCTTGTTGTTGGAGTGTTAAGAGTTCTTCACATACTTCAGATATAAGCCCTTTATTAGCTTTGTGTTTTGAAAGTGTTTTCTAGCAGCCTGTGGCTTATCTTTTCAGCTTTTAAGCATCCATTGTATTTTTACTCCTGGGGTTATAAATGAGGGATGACCAGCTATCTGTTAATCTCCTAATAGCAATGGTAAACTGGAGAGAGAAAGCACTCAACCTTACAGTCTTATTAGAAGCCGCTGACTATGTCAAGTTTGGTAACATTGCATTGAGCAAAGGAAGTCCCATGGTCAAATCCTGCATTAATGGAACAGGGTCGTGTATACAGGTAAAGAAGAACAAGTACTGCTTAATATAATCTCTACACCATCCATGAGCCTACAATGGCCTTCTGTTACTTTATTCTGTGTTTCATTTAATGTTGAATAATTCTTCAATATTTTTGGAAGATCCTAATCTGGATAGTCAATTCTGTATTTCTTTCTTTTGCATAATTTTAATTCCCAAACAGTGTTCACATTGATCAATGTTATATATATGTACTAAAACTCATCCAAAACAAATGTCTGTTTGAATTCAATTCAGTGAAATGCGCTGGTTTCTCTCCACTACATTTTCAAAGTTCACATATAATTGTGTTCTATGATAATTTTCAGTTGCCTAACAATTCTATAATGGATTGGTTGCTTATTACCAGTTCTTTTTTTTTTAACCATGGCTTCTCTAGCATTCTGTTTTTCAAAATTATCTTATAAATTGACTTAGTTCTTATATATATAGAAATGTTGTCTGCTCCTTTCTACTTGAAAAAGCAACTTGGTTGGATGGATGTAACTTTTTGGGTCACGCTCTCTTGCCCTGATAACTTTGTAGCAGTTGCGTTACCATCATTATTATTGTTACTGTGGTTAATGTTAATATTACTTTAATGTTGTACTTTAAAAGTTAAAACTAAAAAATATAGTCTCTGACTATCTTCCCAATCAAATAAATTATTAAAAAGTAAACAATGCTATTAGCTTTGTGTGTTATTATACATTTTAGTAAGATATATATGTATTAATTTTAATGTAAATATGTTAATATAAATAATTTTTTTAGTGTTGAACTTTATTGTGGAAAACTCTAAGAAAAACAGATTTGGAACAGAACTGATTTTTTTTTGTTCATATGCCCACCTCCACCCACCAACCCTTAGGAATTTTTGTTTAATTATTGAAATTTGGTAATATCTCTAAAAGTATCACCATTGATTATTCTATATCATTTTCTTGGACCATTTTACACATACATGCACATGTAACAATGGAAGAATATTGTTGCAAAATATGCTAGAAGAAAAACTTTCTAAAAGCTTAATACACACACACACACACACACACACACACACACTATATACCAGGGGTGCCAAAAAAATGTATACAAGAGAACACTTTGTTCAACATTGCTCAAGCAGTAGTTCGCCGTAATCATAAGTGTCTGGACGCTGATGGTAACCACTTTGAGCACCTCTTGTAATTGCAGAAATGAAACGTAATTTGTTTTCATCTCGTGTTATTGGCATATATTAAGTATTACAATTTTAATACAGTTTTCCCTTCTTGAAGTGTGTATATGTTTTTTGGCATTTGGCTCTCTCTCTCTCTCTCTCTCTCTCCTCTCTCTCTCTCTCTCTCTCTCTCTCTCTCTCTCTCTCTATATATATATATATATATATATATATATATATATATATATATCTCCTTGTGTTCTGCATATATCATTCTTCCCTTAATTATTATCAATTGTTTTTCTAATTTTATTTTTCTCATTTTAGTTGTCTAAAGCTTGTTCCTTTGTCCCTAGATGTTTTGACCAGAGTTAATTCTATATTTTACTCTTCATAATTTTTTATTTCCTTGATCATTTTATTGTATCTTTCTTTTCCTTACTGACATCTGTCAACTTAGCATTCATTTTATGTTCTTTTCATATTTTAATTTCTTTTTATATTATTGTAATTCACTTTATATATTTTTGATTTATTTATCTTTTATTAACTCTGATTTCAAAGAAATCATACTTTTATAATTTATTTACTATCATAGTCTTTTAAGTATTTTCCTTCTTCTTGGTATAATCCCAAAGAGTAGTCTCCTTTATTTTTTGTTTATTATTTTCCTTCTTTTTTATTTATACTGGATCCTAACTTATTATAAATTATGTTTGTGTAGGCTGTTGGGAGTAGCTGTTGTCTAGGATATATACGATCAGGAGCTGGGGAAATGAACCCACAGAGAGGGCAGGTTAAATCTCTTATGTTGTTTCCAAACAAATTCTCATCAGCTAAGCTATTTATTCTGCCCCGAGAGTATACCTGCTCTGCATTCAGAGTGCTGCTGGCCCCCTCTGAGGAAGTATGGAATCTGTGCCAAACAGTTCAGCTCAGTCTTGTATGTCACAAGTTAGCCTTTCTCCGTTTCCTTCCCTTCTTCCTCCCCCCTCCCTCTCTCCCTTTCTATCTCTCTCCTTAGTGGTTTTTTTTTTTTAAGATTTTTTTATTGGGGAATCGGGGAAGGGGAACAGACAAGTTGCTGTCATTTTGTTCTTCAGTCTAGTTGTGTGGAGGCCCATGTTGGTATTATCATTGCACTCTTCCCAGGTGAGGCAGTCACTCGCCAGCCATTGGATGGCCACTCACGGTGGCTCACGGCAGTTCATGAAAGCTCACGCCAGCTGCCGGCCAGCCCTACTGCAGCCTACGCTGTCGCTGGCAACTAATGGCAGCCCAGCTCCAGGTTGAGTTGTTGTTCACCATCTTAGCTGTAGAGGGTGCAGCGTCACTTGCCCTCATGTGGGATCCAAACCGGGGCCCTGCTGCTCAGAGCTGGTGTCCCAAGCCAGCTGTTAACCAATGCGCCTCTCTGCCGGTCCTCCCCTTAGTGTTTTTAATGTTTTAAGTATTTAGTTTTCTTTAGCTGACTGTAAGAGGTAGATCTAAAGTAGAAAACCTACCCAGCCACACCAGAAGGAGGCCCCTTAAGAAGATAGCACTCCTGCAAATTTTCTGCTTTTGTCCCTCTCCCCTTACACTCACAGGAGCAAAAATTCAGTATTGCATCAATAGCTTCTCAAACCCCTACCCTTGCTGTCCTAAATAAGATAATTGTAACTTGGGCTTTTAAAGACCTTGCTTTGTACTGTAGAATTGCTCTGTGTATTTCATATAGTTGATAAAAATTTAACATATTTAACCTGTTGCAGGTTATGGATATTTGATAACTTCAATGAAGATGGCATTCTCTCCCCTTCCCACCATCACTGTGTTGCTTTTACTTGGTGGTAGACATATCTTTATTTCACTATTTCAAACCAGATATGTGTCACCCTATTTCAGTTTTGTTAACATATGGCTTTGTAAATTTTAAGAGTAAAAAAAAATCTCACACTAGAAACTTGGAAAAAACATTAAAGCACAGAGATACATAAATAAATAAATAAATAATAAATGAGATGACCCATTACCCACTATTTAGAGAAAACAGTGATTATCAGATGACTTTTAATACTTTAGTGGCCCCGTAAGTCATAAAAAAGCCCTGTAGATAGGAAGCCTGTTTAATTCTATTTAAAATGGTTAACATGATGAGAACAAAAAGACAAAATATTGCCAGTTATAAAAGTGATTAGTTAATTGATAAATCAAGAAACATTGGTCATCAATCATAAAGCAGGCAAAATTTGATTCCCTGATCCCTGCAAAAACCTGTAGCAATAGGCTGAGGCCATCACTCAATAAGTTTAGAGAATTCATTCATTTTTTTGATCAGTATTTTAAGTTCAAGGAATTCCAAAAGGAAAATAAAACAATAAAAAAACCTCTTGGCATTTGTGTCATTTGTTTGGTGCCCATAATCTTATTTGTTCCTGTCACAAACCATGTGAGGTAGGCACAGCAAGGATTATTACCCAGATGGGGTAACATGAGGCACAGAGATTGCATGACTTGCCTAATACCATGCAGCCAATTTTCACAGATGTAGAGTTAGAACCCAAGTGTTCTGTCCCTTTGGCAGTTTTCTCCTACCTGTTCCCACTGCTGCTCCTCAAATTCATTCACACAGAGGGCTCAAAGGCAGTGATATATATCATGTGCTTGGCCTAGAGCCTAGAGAGTTGGTGCTCAATAAACAGCAGTAACTCCTTTAGCTTTGGCCTCTCCTTTTCAGGCTCCTCGCTCTGTAATGCAGGCCCTTATAGAGTGGAATTTTTCTCAATGATCCCTGTAGGGAAATAGGATTAAAAAATGCACCCACCAGGAATTCTATTTGAGGAAAATATAGGCTATGGAGTCTGCAAAATTTTGTAACCAAGGCTAGCAAAACTAACCCAATTCTTATTTTGCCAGCTTTTGTTCTTAAGTTTTATTTCTTCCTACTTCACTAATGTGCTCATCAAATACATTCAAACAGGATATGACTATTTGCATTAACATTAACAAAATGTAAGTTTCCTCTTCCCAATGAGAGGAATCCAACCAGCATTTGCGTTGCTTAAACCTTACTATCAGTTATTTTTCAATCAAGTGCATTCTCCACATGTATGGCATAGATTTATTTTATTTTAATTTTTTCCCTCAATTATTTTATGTTGGCTTTGAGGCTGAGTCATAACACAATGGCACAATTAATTTTGTGGAGTGTTCATGAAATTAACTTTGCTGTTTCCTTCCCAGTAACGTCCGCTGATGAATATTTTATTTTTCTAAATTGCTCTGTGGTCAGCTTCGCTTGATGTTTTGTGGTACCTTTTCAAATAATAAGTTGCTCATGAGAACTTTCAGAGCCTCTGATGCAGCAGAGCAGAGCTCTATGCCTTCATAGGAAATCTAGAGGTCAGCCAAAAAAGCTCTTCCTGCTGACAGTACAGAAAATGCCAAATTTGGGGGACCACAGTGTGAGAACAAGATTCACCAGCCTCCCTCTCCCCACCGCAGGCTGCACTTAGAAATCACCATGGTATCAGCAGACAGAAGGACAAGTAAATGCATCCTACCATCATGAAGATCGAATTCTACGTCCTTTAGAGACTACACAGAACTTCAAGGGTTTCTTATTTATTCTCCCATTGCACAGAGGTAGCTCTAGAATATTCATTATAGAATTTCTCCTGGCAGTTTCAAGGGTTATGTAGCTACCTGTTTTTCTGAAGTGGGCACAAGCTCAGCAACAAGAAAGACCACACTGAAGGAGTGGCAGGTGCAGGTGCAAAGTAAGAGAAAGGAAAAGAGACGGAGCAGCTACTAACTGCCAGTGTTTATTACTTTAACATATTATCTAATTTAATTGTCAAAATCACCTCGCAATTGCGCTATGAGCCTCGTCATAAAAAAATGAGACCTTTGGTCCTCAGAGAGGTTAAGTAACTTGTCTATAGAGCCCAGTGTCTGACACTGAAATGTTTACTAAATAAATAATGAATGAATGAATGTTATTTAGCCAATATAGGGAATCAATAAAGGGAGCTCCTCTTATCTCCATTTTCCAGGAATAAGTATTCTCTGTGGCAGAAGGAAGACATAGCAGACTGGGCCTGGGAGCTTATTGAACAAAGTTGTTGGCAAGAGTGGCTGGCACGATGAAAGGTTGCTGTGCCGCTGCTTTCCCAGTTGTGCACTCTGTAGTCTGTCGTCCACAAAACCCAGAGTACTCGGCTCTGCCTGTCTTCCTTCCCACCCCAATTCTGCTTTGCCAGGCTCTCAGCATTCAGCTGAATAACTTAATGTAATCTAACCATACGTAAGTCTGTGTCTGGTCAAAAACTGGGGGCAGGAATCAAGGACCTGAGTGTTTTCTGCCCTTTGGGGACCTAGAGGTAAGGTAAGGCAATAAACCTAGAGCTTCGGGGTTAAAGGATACACATAAGTTTCATATTTAAATGACATGGAATGTGCCCTATAGTCCTGCTTAGAAGCACTGTTTTCATTTTCAGGCCCTGTTTCTACTCAATCTCGTGGCTTTCCAAATTATGCTGAGAGCAAATCCCACATCCCCTTTGAAATGATTTGGTTTCTGCACTCAGAACTTCTACTAGTGTGCCGATGGTCTGGAGGGCCAACTGCTGAAAAAGCTTTTTCCCCTGGAATTATATGCTCTTGGGCTGGAGAAAAGCGTATGAATTGCCGTGCCTAGTGGAGAGCAGGCAGGTAGCTCCAGCATTCATATCAAACCTTTGGTGCTTGGTGACATCATTAATACATGACTAGTTTCATACAGATTTTCAACCAAGCAACATTGCTTTTCCTGTGATTAGGTCAGTTCTTGTGTGTGTCTGGCTCTAGAATTTCAGACATCTCCTGCCAGAAGAATTAGCAGCATGCAAAGCTTTTGCTTTGCTTACCACAAACAGTCTTTCAACCTAACAAAATAGAGTTTTCAAGTGAGTCTTGCTTATGAAAACCTTTCCAAGGTTTACTAATCCAGGAAACTGCTAGGTGGTCTTGAGTTCTTTTCTCTGAAATCAGTGGACCCATTAGATGGAACTGAGTAACAATTGTGATAGGTGTCCAAGTGGGGACTGAAAGTGGGGCGTGTGCTTCACCTCTCTGTCATAGCAGAGGGCAGTTGAAAAGAATTCCCTCTAGTTTCTCTCTATCCACACTGCCCTAGTGCAGTCCAAGCACCATCAGCCATCATCTGACCACTGCATTACCTTCCAATTTATTGTCTTTGCTTCCATTCTCTCCCTGCTCCATTTTAAGAAGCTAAGGTGAGCTTTTAAACAAATGCCAATCAATATGATTTACTCCCCTGGTTGAAACCTTTCAATGGCTTTCCATTCCACTTGGCATAAAATCTAAAATCCTACCCCCAGTCTACAGTGCTCTGCAGGTCCCTGGTCTCATGTCCGTGTTGCTATCCCTCTCCTTACTGTATTCTGGCCATGAACGCAGCGAGTTCTCCCCCTCTGCACAGTCCCTGCACATGCGGTCTCACTTCTGCCTTAACTCCCTTTCTCCCTCTCTTTGTCTAATCTCTACTAATCCTTCACATCTCAATTTAAGGTTGGCTCCTCAGAAAGACTTTCCTAATTCCAAAATAATAAATATACACTCATACTGTTTCCTGTATTTGCCCTTCATTAACTTAAGACTAAGGTTGTTTTTTAGTATATATTTTATACGTGTGATGATTGTTCTCTTTTATTTTTTGTCTCCCTTCCACCATATTGTCAACTCAGTTAAGTGAGAACCTAGTCTGTTTTATATACCACTGCATCCTTAGCACCTAACAGAGTCCCTGACACATAAGAGGTGCTATAAATATTTATTGAATGAATACAAACCTGGCTTCTTGGGCAGAGTATAGTTACCTACCCTCATTTTTAAACCACTAGTGGGATGCCTAGTTTCAGCCTCGGATCAGTGGGGGCAGCCTTGTTGGGTCCTTGTGCTGACTGGCTCCTCTGTTCTTGTCTTGGTGTTCATGCTGCCTGCCCCCTCTCTGTAGGGCATCTGCTTTCCGTCTTGATCCAAGCCAAACCCTTGGAATCTGACCTCATACCAATTGCTCAAAATCAGATTCCTGATTGTTCCCACCTAGTGGTCTGAGCTTTTGCTCAAAGCCTATTTAAAAGGAAGCCTTCAAAATCTTATATTCTTCAAGTAGTAGCATCCTGAGAGACTCCTCTGAAAAACAGCTATAATTCTTCATACACAGCACCATGAGAGTCAGCCCAAGCCTCACTCTTGTCTTGGCTTATATAAGTGTGAAATCCAAGTAGAAATATTTATAAATTAATATCATGGAAAATATTATGACCGTTGAAATTTACAATAAGTAAGGCTTTTGGAATTCCCCAAAGTCATGAAACTTAAAAGTGTAAATGATGCATTTTGGGAATAAAAGTATAAATAGAAGAATAATGGATATACCAACTGTGAATTCATCTAACATTTCTCTTACCAATACTGTTGCTGAAAGTCAAGAGTCCTTGCAATATTTTGACTTATAAGAGATATGTTTTGGTCATTCAGATGATTAAAATATATTTCTCATATATATTTGGTCTCTGTCCATGGTTTCTGGCTCACAGCTTCCAAAACCCTTGGAATTTTTTGAATGATAAAAGCAAGGGAACATCTTTTGTTATGTTTAGTCTTTTGTCCTCAATTTCTGAAAATGCTTAAGAGCCATAAAGGTTAAATGGGTGTCTTATTATTAATGACAAGCCCCTTTCCACCACAACTAGGTTTATCTTAACAAAGTGAGTTTTCAAAAGCATGTAAGGATGGAGGCTGGTTGCCAGGGAACCAACCATAAATAGAGGGCTAGAGCTTTCAGTCATACCCCTTGATTTCCTGGGAAAAGGGCTAGAGGTTGAATCAATCACCAATGACCAATTACTTAATCAATCATGCCTATATAATGAAGCCTCCATAAAAACCCAAAAGGAGGGTTTCAGGGACCTTCCAGTTTGGGAAACCAGAATGCTTCTAAGTGCTGCTGTGCCATGCTCCAAACTCCATAGGGACAGAAGCTGTTTTGTTTAGGACATTGCCCTATGTATCTCTTCATCTGGTTGACTTGAATCCTTTAATATCCTTTGTAATAAACTGGTATCCTAGTAAGTAAAATGTTCTCTGAGTTATGTGAGACACTCTAGCGAGTTAATGGAACATAAGGAGAAGGTTGTGGGAACCTCTGATTTGTAGCCTGTCTGTCAGAAGCACAGGTAACAACTGGGGCTTGCTACTGGCATCAGAAGTGGAGGGCAGTCTTTCTGTCTGACTTATTTCACTTATCATAATAATCTCAAGATCCATCCATGTTGTTGCAAATGGCAGTATTTTATGTTTTCTTATAACAGAGTAGTATTCCATTGTGTATATATACTACATCTTCTTTATCCAATCATCTATTGAAGAACACTTTGGTTGTTTCAATGTCTTGGCCACTGTAAATAATGCTGCAATGAACATCAGAGTACAAATATCTTAATGGATAAATGTTTTCAGATTTCTTGGGTTGCTACCCAGTAGAGAACCATATGATTTCACTAATATGTGGGATATAAAACTGAAAGCAATAAACGAAACAAGACAAACAAACAAAGAAACAAAACCTCTAGACACAAACAAGTTTAGTGGTTACTAGGGGGAAGGGGGGAGTGGGGTGCTAAAAGTGGGTAAAGGGGTTCAAATATATGGTGATGGATGGAAAACTGACTCTGGGTGATAAGCACACAATGAAATATATAGATGATATATCATAGAAATGTACACTTGAAATCTATATAATTTTACTAACCATTGTCACCCCAATAAATTTAGTTAAAAAAAAAAAAAAGAAAGAAAGAAATAGAGGGCAGTCTTGCAAGCTTAGCCTATAGAATCTGATGCTATCCCTGAGTTGATAATGTCAGAATTGAACTGAATTGCAGGATACCCAGCTGGTGTCCAAAAATTGCTTATATGTGTTAGAAAAAAACCACATTGGAATGGGGGTGTCAGAACCTTTAGTCCTGATTCCAAACTTTGTGTAAACTTAGTTTTACCATGGACTCTCCATATTTCTCAAGAAGAGCCCAACTACATTTATTCCTAAAATATTTTGCAAATATTATAGTGTATTTAATACATACAACACCAAGTATACTGATTTTGTTGTAAAGAAGTCATCATCACCTTATGACATCATGAGGTAAAGGGCAATAATACAACATATTCAAAAGTGCTACTTTAATACCTTTTTCATTGTTAAAAATAAAACAGTCCCCAGCCTCTCACTAATAAATGTTATGTGCCTGTTAGAAAAAAGCTCTCTGGCTCTTATTCATCTGATGGCATTTTCTATCACTGTAAACAAAATATTAGTGAAAGGTTGAGTCTGCTTCTGCCTTCCCCTTTGCCTATTTACAAAATAATTGTTTACTAATTTGGTCATTAATATTTAAATTCTTGAACTGAAGACACATGGTTTTTGAACAAATATTGAAAAGAAGCTGATCAGAAATTCTCCCATGGCCAGAAGTTAAAACATTGATGATTATAGTTTCTCTTATCTGTCACCAGAGTCATTGGGGAAAAATCAGAGTCATCTAGATTTTTTTCAAGATGCACACAGTGTAGACAGGCCAACAGACTTTGGAAAACCTTTTTCTATGTGTTCTTCCAATTTATTGAAAAGGGAATCATTTCTGAGTTTTACTTTGTAAACTGAACTTTGCCAAACAAGTTATTGAAATGATGCCCAAGTCCCTGTTCATTTCTGGGATTCAGCGAGCATTACTTTGAAAACAAACCAACTTAATCATTGTGTGCACCACCAAAAAAGAGATTACAATTAAATTCTTCTTCTTCTTTTTAAAATCTATGTGAAAAAGGAGATGTGGTTATTAGGGGGGGAAATCAACACAGGGAATAAAAAGTATTCATAAATCTGAGGCCATTGAGCATCTAAGTGAAAGTATATGATGGAAGGGTGGAAATTTTCTTCAGGACTGCGAGTCATACTAAGAACCAGGTTTGTTTGGACAGTACACAGAGTGACTGTTTCGGTGCCGAAGTCATGGCTTAGGGCCTTACCGTCATTAATTAAAACCAAAAAGTTAACATCAGCACAACACAAAAATGTTTTTGGTGCTTAAAGTTCTACCATAAAGGTTCACACTTTAGGGAAATTCAAGTTTCTTGGTAGCTGTCTTGGTTTAAACTGTTCTGCCTCCTCCCCCCCAAAAAAAAAATCACAAAAAGAGTATGTATGAGTTAGTGAAAATAAGGGACAGGAACTGAGATGAGAGAAAGGGAGATAAATCTACAACCATGTCAGCCCTGTTTGGGATAGAAAAGGTGGAAAGGGGTAAAGAACTTTCTTGGTTTTTATCAAAACTAGAGATACCTCTCTGGGTGGGACAAGAAATTAATGCTATCCCTTTGGCCTCCCTAGAAATGTTCTAGACAACTGGCCTACAAATGTTGGGAAAAGACGCAGAAAAGAGGGATTATTCATATGGAGAGGTCATTGAACTTCATGTTTAGCAGAGAGCTTTATATACAATTTTACTATATATTTGAGTGAAATTTACTTCTTGAAATAACACTGCCCATTGAGGCCAAGATTTCTTAGGGGCATTTGCTGGCTGTATGTATAACACTTCCAAAGCACTGTAAGAGGCACAGGAGGAGGAGGGCAATGCCCTTAGACAACAGACCACAACAGGGTCATGCCCATATGCAGCCTTGTCTCAACTAGGCAGAGAGAGGGCGATTTGGAAAGAAAGGAAACACCCCAGGAGCTAAGACAAAGGGGATAGTTATATGAGTTCTCCCTTACTCCTGCTCTTAATTCTGTGAATATTTACAGAAAATTGCAATCCTATTCTGTATTTTGAGAGAGAATGTAAATCTATTGGCTCCCAACATGTCACAGCCACCATTTGCCACTGCCAACCACCTATGGATTTCCTATAAGCAGGGTTCATTCATTGTGAAAATTAGATAATTGAAACAATCTATCTGCTTCAGGCTGCTGGTTTCAGGGGTGACACTCGCCTGTTGCAATGACAAGTAATTTTCACAGTGAGATTTTAGCCACAATAACTCATTGAACAATATGTTGTTGCCCTGTTCTGTTCATCAGCAAGGCAGGACCTTTTTTAAAGGTAAATTTATCTATGTCTATCTATTATCTATCTATCAATCTATTGGCTACTGGAGATGATAAAGCAACCTCCTGCCAATTATTATTCTAGTCAGTCCCCCTTTCTTCCGCATTATGATAATCTCCCTTGCTGCAAAAGAAGGTATGATAAAAGAGTGCAGTTCTGTTGGTGGTGGTTATCTGGGATTCCTCAGCCATACGTTCTGGATGGCAGGATATTGCTTTTGGTGCAGATCTTGAAGGGATGAAATCAGAGCAGGTGGGAAATCCATAGCTTGTGTTGCTTCAGAAATTTACATGTGGCTTCTTCATCCAGAGGTTAATTATATTTCTGTATCTTTCTAATCAGAATGAAAAATCTGTGACAACAGTGACACAGTCTTGGAACATTCTATTGCTGAGATCTCCTAGGATTAAAAACAGTCATCAGTGCCAGAGAGGTTAGTGGAGGATGTGAGCTCTGTGAGAGCTGGGGCCCCAGCTGCTTTCTGCTTTTGATCTTCGCTTTGTCCTTGTGCCTGGAAGGGTTTGGGCCCCGTCAGGTGTATTTGATAGATATTTTCTGAACAAATGAATAAATGGAAGTGTGAAATTGCTCTCTGCCACTTTACTTCAGGCACATTGGATTCTGGTGTCCTCCCCCTGTTTCTTCTCATCAAAACCTGTCCTTTTGACTCCATTTCCATTTAAGCTCAAGCCTCTGCAATCTGCTCCATGTAAAGAGGGTTATATGTTCACATAAGTTAGGGAAATTTGTATGCCAGATTCTATTCTCAGTGATTGAAAATATGCATTGGAATACTAAATGCTCTTTCACCTCCAGTTAAAAAAAAAATCTCGTTAACTTTTTCTAACTCAACTTTTCCTCAATTTTATTCATTAATTTCTTTTCATTAGGTAAATATTAATTGAACATCTACTGTGTGCCAAGAAATGACGTATGCACCGGGAGTCTCTGCCCTGTGGAATTTACATGCTATTAGGGAAGACAGAGCACACACAAATACATAAAACATTTAGCCTATCAAATGGTGGTAAGTGCAATGGAGAAAAATAAAGAGGCTGGGCCGGCCGAGTGGCGCGTTGGTTAAGAGCTGGCTTGGGACGCCAGAGGGCCCCGGTTCAGATCCCACATATGAGGGCCACTGACACTGCCCTCCACAGCTAAGATGCTGAACAACAGCTCAACCTGGAGCTGGGCTTCTGTGAGTCGCCAGCGACTGGTGTAGGCTGCAGACCCTGTGGAGTGGGTTGCCATGGGCTACCGTGTGTGGCCAGCAGCCAGCGTGAGCGGCCAGCAGCCGCCGTGAGCGGCCGTCCAGAAGCCGGCGACTGATGTGTCTCGCCCGGGAAGAGCGCAATGATGGTGCCAACTTGGGCCAGTGAAGCAACGTCCTCCACAACTAGACTGAAGAACAAAAGGTCAGCAACTTGTCTGTTCCCCTTCTCCCAATTCCCCCGACGCTGTTCCCCTCCCCCAATTCCCCAATAAAATCTTTAAAAAAAAAAAAGAGGCAAGAGGGATAGGGAGGATTGTGATGGGAAATTGCAATTTAAATTGAGTGGTTATATTGAGGAGATGTTTGAGCAAAGACCTGAGGGAGGTGAAGAAGCCAGTGACTGAAAGGAAGGGCATTCCAAGCAGGGGAAGCAGTTTAAGTGCAGAAGTCCTTAGAAAGGAGGATCTCTGGAGTGAGGAGGAAACCAAGGTGACCAGGGAGGCGACAGGGGCTGGGGGGGGGGGGGCGATCTAGGATGGGAAAAGTAGGAAGAGAAAAGGTCATGAAGGTAAGAAGGGTGGGGGTGGGAAGTCAGGTTATCTAGATCATGTCTAACCACGGAAGTGTTTAACTGGTTTTAAGTAGTATCTCTTGAAATGCTGAGAAGTATTGCCTTTGCTCAGAATCCTTTTTGGTTTCTTCACACACAATCATACACACACACACACACACACACACACACACACACACACACACACACACACGAAAAAGAAAAGACCAGGACCAGTTTTCTCATTGTTTTCCTTTCAAAGTTATCTTAAGCTATAATAAGGTATATAAGATATATATAATATCTTATATATCTAATAAGATATATAAGAATTAAGAAATATATATATATATATATATATATATATATATATATATATATACACACACACACATATATATATAGTTATAGTTTCAGGCATTTCATTTATGCCCAATGAGTGTTAGATCTCTGCTTTCTTTCTCTCACCCCATCTCCCACAAACCATGTTGTCTGCCCACCCTATTATCATGCTGCTTTAGTGTATAAGCAATAAGCATGAAATGTAGAATCAGTCATAGGAGAGCAAGCATTGGAGGTGGACCGATAAATCCCAAAACCTTAGTGGACAAAATGCAGTAGATTTCACTAATGAAAATCATGAGAAGAAACTAAGAGGTCCCACACTAGAGGATCAAGAAAGCAGATTGGACAGCAGGGATCGGGATTCTGGACTATCAGTGTGAGTAGAGCTTGCTGACACACCACCATGGAGCCATAAGGCACAAATAGTGAGGATGGCTCCTTGTGTACATCAGAAGGTTTCTTGGAAGAGGGATCATTAGATGGTTTCTGGGCAATAAATGAGAGGAGGTTATGAGGCATTTCTGACAGCCCGTGATGAAGAGTAGTAGATACCCTGGTTGGATATGTGGGAATGTATCAATTCTGACAAAAGATTGTCGAATCGCTGCTTGAGAGTTCCTGTTTCCCTGTGTTATAACCAACACTTGATATTATCAGACTCTGTTAACCTAATGGACATAAAAATATCTCTCATTGATATTTTACTCTATATTTCTCCAGTGGTTACTGTCATTGAACATCATGTCATATGTTTGTTGGAAATTAGTGCTAAATTCATTGATATTTATTGAGATCACATATATCTGGTCTTGTTTCTTTCATATAATGTTTTTATTTATTTTATTGTGTTCTTATTGATGGCTATTCATATTTTGTCAGTTTTTTTGGTATTACAAGCAATGTTTCAATGAATAACCTCCTACCCATATTATCTTGCACATATTTAGGTTTATTTGTTGGATAAATCCCTATAAGTAAAATTGCTGAATCAAAAGTTATGTGATTTGGATGATGTTTAGATTATCTTTGGACTTTAGAATTGATGCTAGTTATACCTTTTGGAGCTACTGCAATTGAACAAATGTATTTTGCATATAAGGACGTGAATTTGGAGAGGCCAGGAGCAGAATGTTCTAGGCTAAATGTTTGTGTCCCTCTTATATTCATATGTTGAGATCCTAATTCTCAATGTGATGGTATTTGAAGATGGGGCATTTGGGAGATAATTGGGTTTAGATGAGGACATTAGGGTAGAGCCTCATGATAGGATTAGTGACCTTATAAGAAGAAGAAGTGATATTTTAGCCTCCTTTCTCTCTACCATTGTGGATACAGTGAGAAAGTATCTAACTGCAAGTCAGGTAGAGAACCCTCATCAGGAACTGAATCTTCTGCAACATTGATCTTGGGCTACCCAGTCTTCAGAACTGTAAGAAATAAATTTGTACTGTTAAACTACCTAGTCTATGACATATTTTTTTAGAGCAGCCCATGCTGACTAGTAGAGAGGGTGTAAAATTAGATGTTAAATTTTAATCTACCATCTTAACCTCAAACTTTCTTCACATGTCAATTTTCTGGGGGTAGCAGGAATTGGGTAAGATGCAGAGCATACGACATTGTTCAGAGGAGAAAGCTAAGGTATAGTTAGGGTAGGGTGCTCTGGATAGCCTGAATGAAGCATGATGGCCCTTGGTATCTTTCAGGTCCTGGAGAAGGACCTGAAAGAACAGTGGGACTCATTGAAGGCAAAGCTCACCTGCTTCAGTACTTAATTTGTTAGCATTCCTGAGCCCAGGCAATACTCAGAATATTCAGAAAACAAGAGAGACAGGATGTTTTCTACTGTGATGAACATGTACCAAAGAAGATTCCATTGTTACTCCATTGTAAATATGAAATAGGACTTGTTTGATGTAGGGCTTGTGTTGGGTAATGAATGGTTCGGCATGTAATCTCACAGCTCTTTGTGGCATATTTTAAAGTACTGTACTTGCAGATGACCTTTTACAGAGGTAAATTGCATATAAGGAGCGGTAAGTGCCACATTTAATAATGCTTCAGAAACATTAGGAGGAAAGTAACAGTTATTATTTGTTGATAGGGTCCCATTATTAACTTACAGTCTGCTTGCTGAGCAGTGAATCCAGCTTCAGCAACAGATGTCTCCTTATCAAGCTTTAAAAATTGATTCCAACTGGCAGAACTATGCCCAATAAGTTAAGGGAGGGAAATTAGAAAAAAACAAGGTATGAAAATAAAAATTCTTGAACTAAGAAAATCTAAATGGCTCCCTTTAAAATATATATTGATAAATGATTCACTTTTACAGAGAAGCTGTAATTTTAAAACTGGGATGATGTACAAAGGAATCCTAGGTTTTACATGCGTAGGTCCATTTACAGTCATCCTGAAGGCAATTTTTCTGAGAATTTCCTGTTTAGTTCACCTCATATACAGCTGATAAAATGTGTCTTACCACATTAACAAAATGAAGGGTAACAGCCATATGATCATCTTAATAGATTCAGAAAAAACATTTGACAAAATTCAACACCTTTTAGTGATAAAACCTCTCAACAGGGTCTGCCAAGTCGCGCATTGGTTAAGGGCTGGCTTGGGACGCCAGAGGGCCCTGGTTCAGATCCCACATATGAGGGCCAGTGGCACTGCCCTCTACAGCTAAGATGCTGAACAACAGCTCAACCTGGAGCTGGGCTGCCCTGAGTCGCCAGCGACAGCGTAGGCTGCAGCCCCTGCTGCAGTGGGTTGCCATGGGCTACTGTGTGTGGCCAGCAGTCAGCGTGAGCAGCCAGCAGCTGCAGTGAGCGGCCGTCCAGAAGCCAGCGACTGATCTGCCTTGCCCAGGAAGAGCGCAATGATGGTGCCAACTTGGGCCAGTGAAGCAACGTCCTCCACAACTAGACTGAAGAACAAAAAACGACAGCAACTTGTCTGTTCCCCTTCCCCCAATTCCTCAGCACTGTTCCCAACTCCAATTCCCCAATAAAAATCTTAAAACAACAACAACAACAAAAAACCTCTCAACAAACTGAGTATAGAAGGAATGTACTGCAGAATAATAAAGCCCATATATGACAAGCCCACAGCTAACATCATACTCAGCTAACATCATACTCAACAATGAAAAAGTGAAAGCGTTTTCTCCAAGATCAAAAACAAGACAAGGATGCCCACTCTCGCCACTTTTATTCAACATAGTACCAAACATCCTAGTCAGAACAATTAGGCAGGAAACAGAAATAAAAGACATCCAAATCAGAAACGAAGAAGTAAAATTGTATCTATTTAGAGATGACATGATATAATATATAGAAAACTTTAAAGACTGTACCAAAAAACTGCTAAAACTAATAAATAATTTCAGTAAAGTTGCAGGATACACATTCATTATAAAAATCAGTTGCATTTCAATACATTACCAATGAACTCTTGGAAAGAGAAATTAAGAAAATAGTTTCATTTACAATAACATCAAAAATAATAAAATACTTGTAATACATTTAAATAAGGGGGCAAAAGTTCTGTATCCTGAAAATTAAAAATCAGTGGTGAAAGAAATTGAAGAAGACACAAATACATGAAAAAGGTATCTGGTATTCATGGATTGAAAGAATTAACATTGATAAAATGTCCATACTATCCAAAGCAATTTAACCCAGATTCAATGCAATCCTTATCAAAATTCCAATGGAATTTTTCACAGAAGTAGAAAAAAACCCCAAACCCTAAAATCATTATGGAAACACACACAAACACACACACACACACACAAACACACACGAAAAGACAAAGCAATACTGAGAAAGAAGAACACAAACTGGCAGCACCACACTACCTGATTTCAAACTATTTTACAAAGCTATATTAATCAATATAGTATTGGCATAAAAACAGATTAATACAACAAAATATAGAGCCCAGAAATAAACCCATGCATATGTGGTCAATTGATTTTTGACAAAGTATCCAAAAATATACAATGGGCAATGCACAGACTCTTGAATAAGTGGTGTTGGGAAAACTAGATATCCACATGCTAAAGACTAAAACTTGATCCATATCTTATACCATATGTAAATATCAACTCCAAGTGGATTAAAGGCTTGAATGTAAGACCTGAAACCATAAAATTCCTAGGAGAAGAAAGCTCTTAATAGGGGCTAATCTCCTTGACACAGGTTTTGGCAATGATTGGATTTCACATACAAATCAAAGGCAACAAAAGCAAAATAAACTAGTGGAACTGCAACAACTAAAAAACTGATGCATAGCAAAATAGACACATAAACAAATTGAAAGGCAACCTATGGAATGGAAGAAAATATTTGAAAACCACATATTCAACAGTGGGTTAATATCACCATACAAATAATTCATAACATTCAATAACAAAAATAAATAAATAAATAAAATATCTGATTTTAAAATAGGTAGAGGACTTGAATAGACATTTCTCCAAAGAAGACATACAAATGATGGACAGGTACATGAAAAGGTGCTTAACATTACTAATAATCAGGGAAATACAAATCAAAACCACAAAGAAATGTCATCTCACATCCATTAAGATGTCTATTATAAAAAAGAACAGAGAAGACAAATGCTGGCAAAGACATGAAGAAAAAGGAACCCTTGTTCATTGTTGATGGGAATCTAGCCTGGTAGAGCCTCTATGAAAAATATTATGGAGGGTCCTCAAGAAACTAAAAATGGAACTATTAATACCATATTTTCCAGCAATTCAACTTCTGGGTATATATCCAAAGGAAACAAAATCATTATCTTGAAGAGATATATAAACTTCCATGCTTATAGCATCATTATTCACAGTAACTAAGGTATGGAAAAAGATTAAGTGTCCATCAAGAAATCAATGGGTTAAAAAATGTGATATAGAGAGGGTGCCAAAAAATGTATACACATTTTAACGGAGAAAAAAACTATTAAAATCATAATACTCAATATATCTGTATACTGATAACAAAAGATGAATACAAGTTATGTTTGACTTCTGCAATTAGAAGAGGTGTTCAAAGTGGTTACCAGACACTTCTGATTATGGCAAACTACTGCTTGAGCAATGTTGGCCAAAGTGTCCACTTGTATACATTTTTTTGTCACCCCCAGTGTGTGTGTATATATATATACACAGAGGGTACCAAACAAATGTATACACATTTTAAGCAAGGACAAACTGTATTAAAATTACACTGATGATAACCACTTTGAGCACCTCTTGTAATTGTAGAAGTCAAATGTGACTTGTATTCCTCTTTCATTATCAGTATATATTGAGTATTACAATTTTAATACAGTTTTTCCTTTCTTAAATTGTGTATACATTTTTATGGCACCTCTGTATATATCATATATACCTATATATCATCTCTCTCTCTCTATCTATATCTATATAAAATGTGATTGTTATTCAGCCTTTAAAAAGAAGGAATCCCTGCCATTTGTGACAACATGGATGAACCTAGATGGCATTATGTTAAGTGAAGTATGCCAGAAAGAGAAAGACAAATGCTGCACAGTATCACTTATAAGTAGAATCTAAAAAATATAGTTGAACTCATAGAAACAGACAGTGCAATGGCGGTTGCCAGGGGCTGGGAGGTGGGGGAGTTAGGGAGAAGTTGGTAAATGGATACAGTCTTTCACTTATAAGATCAATAAGGTCTGAGGAGCTAATCTAAAACGTGATAACTATACTGTATTGTATAACTGAAAGTTGCTAAGAAAGTAGAACTTAAATGTACTCACCAAAATTGAAAAAGATAAATATGTTCAGTGCTGAACATGTTAATTAACTCAATGGTAGGAATACTTTCAAAATGTATATACGTATATTAAATAGTGCTATTGTACACTTCAAATATCATACAATTTTACTTGTCAATTATAGCTCAATAGAGCTGAAAATAACAAATAAAAATCCCAAATTTGGCCCTTGTGTTTCACCAATGATGTACTCAAGTCCCATATTCTCTGAGAGGCTGTCCTCGACACATTTTTCTTTCAATTTCTGACAGTGCCAAAATTTTTCCCTCATAGTCTTTATGGTTGCTGCTCAGAGTTAGCCTGGCTACAATATACTTCTCACCCTTCAGAGGGTATGTTCTTTCTCAGTTTCCTGGTCTTATGTGAGAAACTGAACCAGAACTGGAACTGAGGGTGTTTATTTGTTTTCTCCCATTCTCTTCACCACATCATGTTACTTAGATATGACAAGCTGAATCAAATCACAGGAAACTGAAATCACTCTTCCAAGTCCATCATTCATTGTAGTTAATTCTAAGCTCAATAGTCTTTCCTCACATCAGACACTAAGAATCAAGAAATAGACTTGCATAGGGGTTCCTGAGGTCTGACCCAGAGATCAAGTGAGGGATGGTGGCGGAGAAAAATTAAGGTTAAAAAAAAATCTCTTTTCCTCATCCTCTTTGAATTAAACAAAAACAACAACAAAGCAAACATGAAATACACAAGAAAACTCTCACCAAATCTCTTTTTGAAATAATACTTTCTTCTGTGCTTTCCTCTGTTACCTGAGAGAGAGAATGCTTGCATTAATGGGTCATTATTGACCAGTAGCAATTATTATGGATGCATTTAACTAAGCCAGGATTCTTTGTGATTCTGGGATTCTAATAAAATATTTAGGCTTACATTTCCTTGTCTTGGTTCTCATATTCTTATGTGCAAATCCGGAGTATTTGAACTCAGGTAGTAGGAAATGTTATGTTTGCTGGGTAAGACACTTGATAGAAGTGGTTATCACTTGGGAAACTCACCTTTACATTCTTAACTTCACATTCTTCCTTTTATAAAGCTCTCCAGATACTCTATGAGAACTTACGGAAAATAAATTTCAATAAAGACACACACACACCCACAAAATTTAAAAACAAAGTATAGACATATGAGAGTTAAAAATGATTTATTCATCATTTTAGCTGTTAGATAAAACATGAATGTTAAATTAGCAAATTAAATTAGATTGATACCTCATTTGGTAAGTAACACAGTATTAATGGCTCAGTTAAGTACATCAATTATTTTTACACCCCATATGACTAGTCACTGTTTATAAGATAGTCTCTAAGGGAAGGAAATACAGACCCATCCATTACCAACAGACAGAGCTTCTGTGATTTTTTAAGCACTGAATGGAGTCTATGAGCCACATTAACATCTGATCAGGAGAGTTTTGGGTCATAATTAAAGTCCCTGAAACAGGGTGTGCTCTACAAGAAGGATAGCCTGTTAAAATAATAGGACAAGGCACAGAAATCCCTCTGCTGACTTCCTCCTGGGTGTTTTCTACCCAAACTCCCACCTGCTGCCTCACATTTTATCATATCATTACTCAGAAAAATGATTATAGTGTGACTTGAGGTGAAGCCTTTTGAATTTTTATTAAAGGAAGAAAAATGGTATGAAAGAAAAAAATCACTATAATGTCAGTAATACCTCTCTCACTTTTTTCTTACGTGACAAGGATCTGAGTAATTTGGGAGAAACAGACTGATTGTTTCATACTGGGATTTCAATATTAAATTATATCATGTTGAAACCATATGGAATTGCCAGTTTTGACAGTCAAAAAGAGTAGAATACCAGCATTTTTATATATTTCAACTTAATAATGAGAAATTCTTCATTGATTTTTTATGTGTCAGACATTCTGCTATGCAAAATCCATATTTTCTATTAATCTTCATAATAATCATTCAAATAGTGGTAGCAGATCTCCATCAGCTTTCACTGCCCCCCCACACACACACCTTTGCCAAAGCCACCTCAAATGGACCTTGACCTTGTGAAGCAAATGCAGTTTCAATATCAATCCCCTATCCAACTCTCCCTTGCTGCACTTCCTAATACATTGCCTCTCCTAAGCTCTCTTTTGTAGAAACTTTTGGAATCATACTACTTAAGATACAGGCAGTGGTATCATCATACATATTTGACAGATGTGAAAATGGGAGCTCACAGATTTAAGGAACTAAGGTGGAACATAACAGGCAGGATTTGAACCCATGTCATTTTGACTTACAATGCTGAGCTCTTTCGCTGATGTCATGGTTATTTCTGTTTTGCAACTCAGTTGCCTGATACAAAGCATTATGAAGGTGACCTAACCCATACGGACCAAATTGCTTGAATTTGCCTTGTTCATGTCGTCAGTTGAGATGGATAGAGATGGTTTTTCTGCCCTTGTCTTCATGTGATGTCAAGAATAGAAGGGACCTCAGAAATTACCTGGAACAAGTGGCTTTCAAATGTTAGTATGTTTTAGTGTCACTGTGGGAACTTGCTACATGTGGAGTATTCTGGGTCCCTTCCTCAGAGACTCTGAACCCAAGTCTGGGATGGGTCCAGAAAGGTTTACTTTTCAATAAGTATCCCAGGTAAGGCAGGTGAGAAACCCCGGGGTGGCAGGGAATAACAACAAAAAAAACTTGGAGAGATTTAAACTAGTCCAGTTGCCTTATTTTATTGATGAAAAAAGGGAAGTCACTCCAGAGATGTGATGCTCCTAAACTTGTTTCTTTCTGCAGTTCCAGGACTAGAACCTGGGCCTTTGGGGTCCTAATCAAGTAGAATGATTCCTAAACTTTAGCCACAACCCCAGAAATACATATATAATGTATACAATAGCATTACTATACATTAAATAACATGTCTCACACATGCAGTGTTTATCAATATGCACATGAATGCTTTTTAGCCAATAAGTTCACCTAAAAGCACTAATGAATTTATAGTAGTGTTTTCCTTACATATTTTCACCATAATCAGTCTTTAGAGTTACTTTAAGTGTTAATTAAAGTCCTGGTACCCGAACAGAGTGGGAACCATGGTTTAAGTCCCTTTTAGTAGCTCTGGCTGCTGCTGTATCCTTTATCGTGGTCAAAAGTAGATGCTGTAATTAGGATTCCAATTGCCAGCTTACTTAGATCAGCTGGGGACATCAGAAACCAGCCAAAGCCCAAAAGCAATCAGACGACTGAAGAGTGGATGAAACTTCTGATGATATCTTCAAATAGAACGTTTCCCAGAAGTCACCATTTCCAGATTAGCCAGAGTTAGAAACCACAACTTCAGCTATTTAGAATAAACATATATTGTACATCATGTCATCTGCAAGAATAGGCCTACAACAAGCTTGATCTTTGGCTCCCTTAAAGAGATGCTATACATTTAAAAAGATCTTAGATTTACCCAACCAAATTAATACTGCGGTGGTTTTGTTGCAACTCCATGCTTGTGACGAATAGGCTGACTGAACAAGAATCTCTAGATGAGGAATATGGAAAGAGGGGTATGGGGATTGGACAGGAAAGTACAAAAAAATCCCCTCCCCCCACACCCACACCAACACCATGTGTGTGACAGTGAGATCTCCTTGCACTCAGTGAAATTTTCACACCATGTAGAGTGCAGTACCTGCACCTACACAGAGGACTTATAGAGCTGGGGTATTTGTACCTCCATCTGGGAGCATGTTGTGTTGTCTTCTGCCAGTGTAACTATCTCCATTACTTTTCACATGCTAGTTCACAGAATATTTGCTCCCTGTAACTGTGCCAGTTGGTATCTTTCCACCAATCATGTCCACAGTCCTGTTGTGACGAACATACACTCACATTCTTCAGGTCATTCCAGGCAGAATACAATAAAAGGGAGGGAGTAACAAGAACAATTATGAGTAAAAATGATGGTCATTTGGACATGTCACTTCTGCCTATTTCTGCAAGTCTCAGTATGTCCAAAGCAAGATCTTAAAATGCCTCCTGGATCCTTGCAGAATTCTCTTCTGAGGCCATTTCTCCAATCTCCAAATGTGTTTAATTTCTTTGCCCTGTGTTCTCTTGATGCCCACTTTCTTTATCGATATTGATTTGCTATTCTATTCAATGGGCATCTAATGTTTAGGCTTCTAAGCTTACCTGGAAAGCCCTCCCCCTTCAAGTTGACTCAAATGAGGTAGATCCCTTTCATAATGCTTTAGATCAAGCAATTGAGTCGTAAAGCAGAGAGATACTATGACATTCGTGAAGGAGTTCAGCGTTTTGAGTCAAGATAACCCAAATTCAAATCCTGCCTCAGTGATGCTCCAACTCTCCTCCTTCTCCAAACACCCAGCTCCCATTTTCCCATCTGTCAGGTCTTGAAGAACTGCACCCACTACCAGCGTTCTCTGTGGTGAAGCACCACAAGACTTCCTGTTCTTATCTGCTTCCCCCTTCCCTGCTTCGTTGGCTAATTGTGCTTAGTGACCCACCAAGGTAGAGGTCTTACATGTCCTGATATGCTCAAATTCCCTTTCAATGAAGACTTCAATACAGCATGAGGAGCTTTGAGGTGCAGTTACAACTAGAAAGAAAAATTACCAGTGCTGGTGGGATGGACTTTGATAAGGTTTTACATAAAAATCTGCCTTTTTCAACTCATATGTGTTAGATTGCCAAGCAAATTAGTTATTTGTTAGGAAACGAAAGACTACTTTTGGTGGGACCTCAGGAATGACTCTGATTTTCAGGTGGAAATTGCTTGAAACCCTGAACTGACTGCTTACGATGGACACATTCCAAAACTCTAATCAGAAATATAATTTCATCCACTTTTTAAATATGTCTCTGTAGTCTTTAGCATTGGGTCACTTCAGACCAGCAGTGTAAAGAAATAAAACTTTTTTTTATTTAATGCTGATGATCTTTTCCTCAACTTTGCTCTTATGCACCATATCTTCCTCTGATTCTATGTGTTTTAGGACACTTTCCAAGCCTTTTGATATTTCTTGGCCCTGAGTCTACACTGTCTTTATGTGACTGCCTACTTAAAAACAAACCAAAAATTGAATTCATATTAAAGTATATTAAGGACAGATGACTTACTCAGTTATCAGGGGATTATTAACCAAATCAAATCATATAGATAAACATATAAAAAAACTCAGATTTAATAGGTTTGGAGGCATGATTTTGACTTTAAGTGGCTTGAAAAGATTAGTATAAGCATTAATGACTATTTTTCTATTATTGAATGACAACATGATTTGTTGATTTCATTGTAGGCACCCTAGATAGACCCATTAAGGAGCAAAACTATGCACTGACAAAGTGAATCAGACAGCTTTCAAGTATGAAAATAAACACATGGCTGGAAATATCCCAACTAAAAAGTCTATTTCTGAGAGATGGGGAAGAATTTTTGAGAACAAATTTCTTTGAAAAACAAAATTGTGCTAAGGAGAAGAGATGTCAGAGCCTCTTGAATTTCTGGACTCAGATATAAGTCGATTGATCTAAATATAGAGAAAGTTGCTTTGTAATTTGAAAATGCATTAGGATCTTTTATTCCCATTCTCATGAGAATACATTGTTTCAGAGAGATGTGTCTGGGGCCACATGTTATTTGGTTTAAAAGGAGGCTGAAGGTCAGAGTTGGTTCTGCTTTGATTATTGTAATGCCAACATACTTTTATTTGACACAAGCATGGTGACTCCTAGTCAGGAGGGAAATGTGCTTGTGTAATGAGAGATTTTTCTGGATGAAGAAAGGAACACATGGCAGCCTCATGTCTTCTGCCATATTTTGAAATGAGTGTAAAAATATATGTTTTTTAGGATGCTACATTGACTATTGGTATTCAGATGCAGTTTAGACAAGACACTCCTAATGTCAATGAACTTGAAGAATGCATTATATCTTAATTTAGGGTTACACTAACAGGAAGGGAGAAAAAAACAGATGGGCTTACACAATGGTCAAACTGGATGACTGTGATGCTGAAGGGGAATTTTTCTTTTTTGGCAGTTTAAGAGGCATGTTGATATGAACTAATGACTGATTCCAGTCCCATGGATCAATAAGTACCATTTGATTTTCTCAGCAGATGAATTAAAATTTCCCAACTGGGAATGAGAATTAAAAGATTTTGAAGCTTTGCAGGGAGAAAAAATTATATAATTTCAAGACTAGAAGGAAAAGGGGGAGAAACACATTGATTAGGCAGCTAGCATACATCAGCAAGTAAGTTATATCCTCATAACTTACTTAGTAAGTTATATCAGAACCAACTATTATATTTAATTCTCACAACCACCTTACCAGCTCCGTGTTATTATCCTTATTTTACTGGCGAGCTTGAAGGTCAGAGTAGCCTTCCCAAGGTCACAGAGCTAATTAGCATGTGAGAAGACCCTTCTTTCCTTATGACTTCTGTCTTATAGGAAGTAAGTCAAACTCAGGGTTAAGTGGTTCAACCAGGCCTGTTGAGAGCTTTGGGTTTTTCCCTCTCAAACAAACACACTGGGTTTGCATAGCCAAGGAGACCTCCTTTGGGGTTTAGGATTAAGTCCTTGGTATCTGTATGTCCCAAGCACATGGCTTCCCTAGGTGGCCCACTCACAGGACAAAAGCTTCCAGTTAGGTTCCTCCTCTTTAATTAAGTTTATTAACCTTGTCGAATACTCTGGTCTCAATCTGCGCATTATTGAAGGGATCATGGTTCCTTGTCTAGCTCTTTCACCTCTCCTATCTCCTTGCTATCTTAGTGTCTTTGCTCTGCTTGATTCCAAACACCCCAAGTTTCCACTGCAGAGCTCATAACGTCTTGAGCCCTTGCCTAAGAACCTCCAACATCGAAATGTCTCCCACGGAAAATCTCTATCATCCAAGTAAGTTTACTATGCACAAAAACTTCCAGTAACTAATTCCCTTCAGAAAATGAGAACATTTGTGTTTGAGCACTCTGGTCTTTGGAAATTGCTTCTGGAACTCAAATGTTTTGAGTTTCCTAAAAGCTTTACCCAGTAGTCCTGGTTCTCAGAGAACTTCACTGATTCTTTTCTTTCTTTTAACATTTCTTTTTATCTTTTCTTTTTAACTAAAGTTTATTGGGGTGACTGTGGTTAGTAAAGTTACATAGGCTTCACGTGTACAAGTCTCTTTATAATACATCGTCATATATCACATTGTGTGTTCTTAACTGATTTTTTGCAAAGCCTCACAGCAGGTAAGTGAGAGTTAACCATCATTACTCACTGCTGCAAATGAGAAGGGTTTGGAATAGAGTCACGTTTCCAGGCTCAGACTGACATTCATTCATTCATTCATTCATTCAAAATACACTTTTTGAGTTCCTAATAGATGCTGAACACAGTTCTAATTGCTTGGAATTAGTGGACATCAGTGGATAGAAGCCATGAGGAATAATCTAATCTCTATTCCATAAGAAAAAACCTTGAGATCTTTATCTTTTTACCACTGAGTAATCTTCAGGCTTATGGGCTTAATATATCTAGTTCTTTCTGTATATGTTATGATGTCATCATCCTTTATAAGGAGCCTCATTAGCGTATAAGTACCAAAAGGGCATGGACATGTTGTTTCACTCATCATTACATCCCAAATATTTAACGAATAGTAACAATAAATAGTTGTTAAAAATAATATGAAGACATCTTGCTTATTTCTGGAACTTTTCTAATTTGGTCTAGAATTTTAAATTGAATTCTTTTAGTAGGAAAGTTGGAATTTATAAGTTTACTTCCCAATTAATGATAGAAAACTTTTTGCATTATGGGAAAAGATTGATCACAAGTTGTTTTTTTAAGGAACTACACAAAGTTAGTCTAGTCAGGTCAAAGGCAGACATTGTAAAAAAAAAAGCTAAGCTTACAACTACAAGCAAGTCAGAGATCCTGGAACCAGTGAAAATGAAGACTGCAGCACATCTGAAAACAGTTCGATACCAGGACCTTTAGGTTTATTTGTCCAAGTGACAAATTTCCCAGAAGAGCAAACCCCATTACAAATGATTTTATTATTATGAGCAGTGTATCTTGAACTGTAGCTCTCACCAGCAGAACCTACCATTTCTATATAGATATATATTAAATATTTATGCATTTCCCCCCCCCCCCCCCGTTTTTTTCCTTTGAACTCATAGCATTTAGTGCTGATGCCAATTATTTGTTACTCTTCTACTATTGTCTGGTATCTCTTAAAATACATTTTTACATATTTTGTGTTATTTTAATTTTTTGCACGTGTTCGTTCTGTTTAACTAAGTTACTTTTATAAGAAGTGCAATGTTTTTCACTTCTCATGGGTATCATAAAGGTTACAAGAACATTATTATATTAGTCAGGCTGGATCAAAATGTTGTAACAAATAGACCTACAGATATATAATGACATAATGCAATCTACCTTATATCTTATGTCTTACTCATTTTGCCAAGCTTGGTGTTGTTGTTTATAAGCATGTGAATTCACGGCCAGCTCCGTTTGGCATGCAGGTTCTCCCTCCCCAGGATTTTATAGCCTCCTACCTCAAGCTTGCAGAAGCTGAAGGAGTCTAGAGGAGCCACATCCCATTCTTAAAACTTGGCTCACAAATGCAACCATCATTTCCAGTCAGTGTTATTGAAGAAGGGATTCAGATGGCCACACCAGAGTCATGGGGTATGGGCTCCCCTGGGATGGAGTCTTGTCCTGAGCAGACACTTCCTAGACACAAGTATGTACTTGAGAAGGCAAAAGTGGATTTTGATGGACAGATAGCTGTCTCTGCTAAGCACAAAGTGGAGTTTAACAAATATTTGTTGGTGCTTTTATATCAGCAGGAAAGATTAAATTGCTGTTATTTCTCCTTGGAACAGTGCTATTATACATCGCTTAGAAATTTTAGAAAATCCTGGAGTGGTGTGCACAAGATTAAATATTTCTTCAACAATGATTTGAAAGATTGCTGATGTTTATCTAGGGAGATGTGAAGCAATTTAATATTATTAATTGCTAACAAACAGATAAGATTTACAAGAATTGTCAAAGCTTAAAGCTCCAAATAATCATTCCTTACACAAGAAAATTTATTAGGCCATTATGCTTATTTCTATCAGGGTTCCTATAGTGCAATCGCTGTAAGCTATTAAATTTTTATTGCATATTTAATTTATCTTTCCCTCTAGTGGGGAAATGTATTAGAGAATTCATTTACGCGAGTATCATCTTCTCTTTTCTTTTTCTCACTTTTGCTTCCCCTGAAACAGATAGGAATATATTTGTATCTTGGTATTTAATTATGCAGGAGCCAAGGAGAACAATGCTTGCTGCTGTCTGAAAGGAATTATCCAGCCAGAATTAGCTTTATGGAGAACCGAGTGGACTTCCATTATAAATATCCATTTTCAGTGGTTTATAAAGAATTCTGGAAAAGATCCATTTATAAGTTAAAGCCTGCTTTTCATCGAATAACATAGAAAATAATTTTGGTTTCCAAATATTAAAGGTAGACAGCTTGTTAAAGGTTGAGGTTGGGAGCTATTTAGTTTATAAAGTGCTGTATTGAAAATGAACTTTTATGTTTCTGAAGGTATACCTTTTTATGTACATAGCTTAACAATCTCCTTTCCTATCCCTCTGCCTGCCCCAAGAGTTACATATAGTTGGATCAAGAGGAAAATAAAATACAGAACATAGGAGACATCTCTTCCATCAGTAATGCTTTTTTCTTAAAGGGCCAGCTTCAGTGGAAAGACCCTCAGTTTTGGTACAATGGACCCATGCTCTTGACTTTCAGAACGATTTCTAGCTCTTGGGCCTAATTTACTAAGACAGGGTTAGCTGATATTATTGATTAATCTGAAGCTTTGGTCCCTCACAGGATTAGATAACAGACCACAGCTATTTTTCTCACATTGAACCACTTCCAAGGTTCTGTTTGTATTTTGGTAAGAGACTGCAACATGGCAAAATATCAGGAATCTCATGTCTAGTGCCTAAGTGAGGTTCTATCTTTTTTCCTCCACCTTAACAGGACAGTGAGGCCTACTGAACTCAGGAGGGAATGTATAGCTGTCCTATCCTCCTGGAAAAATCTCTGAAACCTCCAAAGACTGGCCGTTGTGCATGTGTCTTCACTCCCACTCCACAGAGAGCACTTTTCCCCCTAATCACACTAAGTGTGTTTAATCTACATACGTATTTACCAATGACTCTATTTGTCTGTTTCCTTATAGACTTTGACATTAATGCCCTGGAGGACAGTGTAATTAGTGCTCCGGAAGACACAAGATTTAGTTTTGACAGTTCCAGGGTTTTGTTGCTGTTCAGCAGCTTGGGGCTTAGCTTCTGAAAAATTTTTCCATCTTTCCCTTATTACCTGAATGTAACAGCCAGTCAAGGAAGACTGAACACCTCACAAAAAGCGAACTGCCTTCTCCATTCATCTTCAGAGGGCACTGCAGGGGAACCTTATGAATTATATTCAGCCTGGGCACACCATTTAACGCGCTTCCACTTTGGCCATAGCCTACTCTGCAGCCCTGTTCTCTGAAGTCTTCTTGTCAGTCTCAGAACCACTTGGAGCAAACTCTTCCTTTCTTTACTGGTCACTGTCAGGCAGAATGTCAGGGCATTGGCAATACTGGCCTGAATGGGCTGCACCTTCTCTGAGTGCCAACCAGCACACGATGCTTAGAAGGTGCTCAGTAATTGTCTCTGTGTTGTTTAACACTGACTGGTTTGTTCCAAACACCTATCTGACAGCCCTGTTCCTTCAACTGATTCCCTAGCTTTCTCCTCCAAGATCCCCTCTCAGACACACACACCTCACCTCAAACTTGTCTTTTTTTTTTTCAGTTACAGTTGACATTCAGTATTATTTTATGTTAATTTCAGGTATACAGCATAGTGCCTATACATTTATATAATGTATGCAGTGATCCCTCTGATTAGTCTAGTACTCACCAGGTACCATACACTGTTGTTGCAACATTTTTCACTGTATTCCCTATGCCATACTTTGCATTACCATGACTATTTTGTAACTAACACTTTATATTTTTAATCCCTTCCCCTTTCTCACCCATCCTTCCAGCCTCCCTCCCTTCTAGCAACCATCAGTTTGTTCTCTGTATCTGAGTCTATTTCTGTTTTGTTTGCTCATTTATTTTGTTCTTTAGATTCCACATATAAGTGGGATCATACGGTGTTTGTCTTTATCAGTCTGACATATTTCACTTAGCATAATACCCTCTAGGTCCATCCATGTTGTTGCAAATGGTAAGATTTCACTCTTTTTTATGGCTGAGTAATGCTCCCTTGTATTCGCGTGTATGTACCACATCTTCTTTATCTAATCGTCTATTGAGGGGCACTTGGGCTGCTTGCATATTTTGGCTATTGTAAATAGTGTTGCAGTGAACATAGGGGTGCATATATCTTTTCAAATTAGTGTTTTGGATTTCTTCAGATAAATACCGAGAAGTGGAATTGCTGGGTCATAAGGTGATTCTACTTTTAATTTTTTGAGGAACCTCCAAATCATTTTACATAGTGGCTACACCAATTTGCAATCTCACCAACAGTGCATGTGGGTTCCCTTTTCTCTGCATCCTCACCAAACTTGTTTGTTGATGGGTTGTTGATAGCCATTCTGACAGGAGGAGTGTGATATATCTCATTGTGGTTTTAATTTGCATTTCCCTAATGATTAGTGATGTTGAGCATCTTTTCATTTGTCTATTGTCATATGTACACATATGTCCTCTTCAGAAAAATGTCTGTTCAGATCCTCTGACCATTTTTTAATTGGATAGTTTTGTTTGCTTGCTTTTTGGTGTTAAGTTGTATGAGTTCTTTATAAATTCTGGATATTAACTCCTTATGAGATGTATATTGGTGAATATCTTCTCCAATTCAGTAGGCTGTCTCTTCAGTTTGTTTGTTCATGATTTCCTTTACTATGCAAATTTTTTTCAGTTTGATGTAGTTCCATTTATTTATTTATTTATTTTGTTTCCCTTGCCCAAGGAGATAGGTCAGAAAAAAATATCTCCAAGAACAGTGTCAGAGAATTTACTGCCTATGTTTTCTTCTAGGAGTTTTATGGTTTCTGGTTTTACATTTAAGTCTTTAATCCATTTTAAGTTTATTCTTATGTATAATGTAAGAAGGGGGTCCAGTTTCATTGTTTTTGCATGTATCTGTCCAGTTTTCCCAGCACCATTTATTGAATAGACTGTCTTTACACCACTGTACGTTCTTGCCTCCTTTGTCATAGATTAAATGGCCGTATATAGGCATGGGTTTATCCCTGGGCTCTTTATTCTGTTCCATTGATCTATGTATCTGTTTTTATGCCAGTACCATGCTGTTTTGATTACTATTGCCATGCTGTTTTGATTACTATTACTTTTGATTAGTTTGATATCAGGTAGTGTGAAAGCTTCAACTTTGTTCTTCTTTTTCAATATTACCATGGCTATTCGGGGTTATTTGTGGTTTCATATAAATTTTAAGATAATTTGTTCTTGTTCTGTGAAAAAATGCCATTGGTATTTTGATAGAAATTGCATGGAATCTATAGGTTGCTTTGGGTAGTATAGACATTTTAACAATGTTAATTCTTCCTATACATGAACATGACATATGCTTCCATTTATTTGCATTTTCTTCATTTTTTTTTTCTTCAGTGTCATACTTTTCTGAATACAGGTCTTTTACCCCTTTGGCTAAATTTATTCCTTTGTTGTTTTTGTTGTTTTGTTTTTGTTTTTGTTGTTGCAGTTTTAAATAGGGTTGTTTCTTTAATTTCTCCTTCTGACAGTTCATTATTCATGTATAAAAGAACCAACTTCTGAATATTAATTTTCATATCCTGCTATTTTAGTGAATTCATTTATCAGTTCTAATAGTTTTTTGGTGGAAACTTTAGGGTTCTCTATATACAGAGGGGGCCAAAAATATGTATGCACATTTTAAGAAACGAAAAACTGTATTAAAATTACACTGATGCACCACTTTGAGCACCCTCTTGTAATTGCAGAAGTCAAACGTGACCTCAAAATCGTTTTTTATTGTCAGTATATATTGAGCATTACAATTTTAATACAGTTTTTTCCTTTCTTAAAATGTGTATACATTTTTTTGGCACCCTCTGTATAATATCAGTTTTACTTCTTCTTTTCTAATTATGATATATTTTTTAAAAGATTTTTATTAAAAATATAGCTAACATACAATATTACATTAGTTTCAGGTGTACACCATAGTTATTCAACATTTGTATGTCTAAAGAAGAGATCACCATGATAAGCCCAGTGACCTGCTGACACTATACTGTGCTATCACAACATTATTGACTATATTCCCTATATGGTGTGCATTACATACAGCCCCATGACTTATTTGTTTTATACTTGGAAATTTGAACCTCTTATTCCCCTTTACCTTTTTCCCTCTTATTTAATTTTTTAATTACAATTGACATTCAGTATTATTTTATGTTAATTTCAGGTGTACAACATAGTGGTTAGACATTTATATAATTTAAGAAGTGATCCTCTGGACTAGCCACCTGGCACTAGCAAGTTCTGACCCCCACATAATCTCCAAAAGCTATTTGTGAATCTGCCCAACTTCCTGTGTAAGGGAATTTAACCCTGGCTACCCTGAACTTCTGGCTGATGTTCTTTCTTAGTCAAGGGGACGCCTTAAATGGCAGCAAAGCTATCATGAAGAGGGTGAAGGAGGGGAGAGGTGGCCACAGAGCCCTGTTTGTTTCTGCCTGGATGCTGATGGTTGCCTTCATACAGTCACAGGGGAAAATAGCCCCTAGCCCTGAGCAGAGGTGATCGTATACCAGGCTGTGCTGCTTTTTATTTTGAGATCCTCCTACCATGATGCCTCCTGCAGAGCCGCATCAGGTTTTTTTATTTGGTTTGGAAGCATTAATCTAAAGAACATGTTTAATGGCCTAGGCATGGTTATTTGCATGGATTAATTAATTGATAAATGAAGGAATTTTTGGTAGCTGATGATCTTTGTTACACTGGAAGCCTTTGAGTTTGCTAAGGTGTCCTGTGTTTGCAGTTGCAGCTCACTGGGCCTGTCAGATGCATCCTAATTCAGGACAACTGCCAGCTGTCAGCATGGGTGGAATGAATGCATGAGGCCTCAGAGCGGAAGGCAGCAGCACCTCCCGGTGAGCTGTCTCCATTGCTAAGTCATGGTTGCCTCATAAGGTCAGACTTCTCAGGTCCTCAGGGCAGTGACTCTCCAGGAAAGGCAGTCTCAGCATGCGAGTGATAGTTTGCATTGTTTGGGAATTCCTGGCTGAAGTTGCTGTCAAGTGCAGAGTGCAAACTGTCATCCGTGGAGGGAGAGTGAGAGCCTTATAAGCGGGTGTGCTTTCCTTTCCAGATCTCGTGCCACTTGCTGTTAGCATTGATATCACATGATCATAGAACTTTTGCTACTCCTGGTTTCCCTAATTCTCTTACCCATGCTCATCTCCCAGGCAGCAGTTCAGATTTGGAGCCTTGATGCCTTCTTTAATTTCTCCTATTCCCACTGGCTTAATACCCACAGTCACTCTGATTTCTTCCTGTAAAACATTACTTTCTGGATAACATTTCTCTTCCTCGCCAAGGTCCTCTGTTCATCCTTCCCAGCAAGGACTGAAAAACAAACAAGGCAGAGCCAGTAAAATGAAATTTTTAGGTAATAAGCAAATGTCCACCTTTAACTCAGAGGATGACTCTGAAATAAGGCTTTATACCTATGGGAAGTGGGTCACGCCATTGTCAGTTTTGGTCCCAGACTGAATTTCTTTCTCTGATTTGCATAGTGGTTTCCTGAAGCGCTGCTGCCATGTACAGAAGTTCTAATAACTATAACTCCCCCAAACTTGAAGGGTTTTGTATTAGAAATCATGTAAAGAAAAAGAAAACCAAAATAAAACAGACTACAGAAGGATAATCATTGGAATGCAAATTCTAGCCACTCTACAAGGTTCATTTATCTCATCTCCATGAAACCATCTGCGGCTCTAACTCCACGCTTGATATCGTCCTCTCTAACATCCATAGGTCCTACAATTGTCCTGTGAACTATGTGACTTAAATTATTGTATAGCCTTAGGTCAGTTTCTAGGTCTTTAAACACTGCAAACCTTTTTCCTTTAAATTGGGATGTAGGGCTTTTGGAGCAGAGGCTGCATCTTACCTGAAACAACCTAAGAATGGAGTGGATTGAACCTTGAGCAGTTTTTCACAGATTCGATTAAAAAATCTAGAGCATGGGGATGAGGGCAAAGGTGAGGGGATTAAAAAGCACGAATTGGTAACCACAAGATTTTCATGGGGGGTATGACAGACAGTTTGGGTAATATAATCAATAATGTTGTAAATATTGACCACTTCATGAACGGTATAGATGCCTGACCACTGCAGTGTACATCTGAAGCTGAAGAATACTGAATGTCAACTATAATTTTACATATATGTATAGTCACAGGATATGGAGTACAGCATAGGGAATCGAGTCAGTGGAATCGTAACAGCTATATACGATGTCAGAGGGGTAGTAGATTGGGGGAAGGAGGTTATCACTTTGTGAGGGGCATACATGTCTAACTTTTACATTGTTTTGTACATCTGAAATTAATAAAAAAAATCTAGAGCAAGCATGAAAAATGCATACTGTTTGACTGAGTCTTACTGATGCTGTTATGAAACACATTATTGATTTATTCATACCTCCAAATCATTCTAGAAAGTGAAGTGAGGCAGATTATGTCTATATTTCTCTCTATTCATACAATGGGATAAATTTTAAAAAGGAAGGTGGGGAAATGGCAGCAAAGGGAAAATGAAATCATGAAAATAGGATAAGCAAAGAGAAAGTCTGATGGCGTATAATGAATACCATAAGGCTCTATTCACCTGTTGCAGGTGAGCATCAAATTATAAATTTACCAGCAACCACAACAAAGGGGAAATGCAATCTGCGGCAAAAATTATGGTTCCCATAAAATAAAAAGTAAGCAAAGGCAGGGAAAAGCCTGTTATATCTGATTCTAACTTCCCACGGAAGTACAACTCATGATTACTGAGAAGAGGCACTGACTGGGTGCTGTCACTGCCACATTTTGTCATAGCCAACATTTTCAAAAAGAGACAAGTTTCTCAGCATTCCCAATGCATGCCAGTAGCATGTTATTCAAAAAAAGTAGTTCTGGGAGGGCTCAAAACAGTGCATCATACAGCAGTATTTTTTTGCCAAAACCAAGAGTACAAAAATTTTATGTAGTTTGTATATCAGTAGGCATTGGTAATCAACCCAGTGGAGGGCAGCTTTGAAAAGCTATCACTAAAGTTATGGATATATACTTGAGTAGAAGGTCATAAAATCTCCTTCAAGAAGAAACCTGAATATGTGTGTAAATATATAGGTAGGAAGAGTACCTCATTTGAAACGAATGCAAACTAATGATAATGCAGAGATTCATGATTATGAGTTTCATTACTAGCAAATGAGGTCAAGAGGTCAAATCTTATCAATAACTCACATTTAAAATCATCTCAAGGGAAAGAGGAAAAGGGTAGAAAGTATTGGTTTACAATTTTCCATGAACCCACACCTAGGAACTGGACTGGTCATTTTATTCATTTGTTTTTTTGTGTTTTATAATAACTTGGTAGTGCCAGTACTGGGTGGTCTCATACGCTTTCAGAATGTGGGCTTGCTGGGGAGCTGGGGCTAGAAAAGGCACAACATGGAGAATATTTACTGAATGATGGTGAGTGAGGGGGAATAAGTTATTGCTAAAGAGAAGAGGGAGTAAGCCTGATGACAGAACAGAGGGCAAGAAGGAAGGAGGAGAAAGAAGGGGGAGCAAAGAACAAGGACAAAGGAAAGAGAAGGAAAGATATGGACACACAAGGGATACAGACAGAGAAAATGGGGAAGAAGAAAGCCTTTCTAGACCTTCATCAGTGGTCAGAAACTTGACGTCCATGCAAAAAGCTGTCAAGAGTAAAAAGCTTCCTCTTTGAAACAGGAGGTAAAGAGAAATAAGAGGGACTTTTTCTTTCTTCTCTTCATTAATCTTCTTTCTGCTTTATAGGTTTTTTTCATGCCCCGTGCTGCAATGGCACACTGCAGGTAGGGGACAGTCCTATCCAGACAGAGACCAGGGGACAAGACTTCATGTTCCAGAATGATGGAGACAAACCCCAGAGGTGCTGGACTACCCAAGCCCTGTGAGCTCTGACAAAGAGTTTGGATTTTGTTTCATCGTCTATGTGGCACCATTGCAGGGTTTTACATAGGTGAGCAGTGGGATCGTATTTTTATTTTAGAAATATTCCTTTCCACATTACGAAGGATTGACTAGAGAGGGCAGTAGCCTTAATTCTGCCTTCATGCCACCCTGAAGTGTTGATCATTTTTGCTCTGTCCACTGTTTCTCCAAGAACCATCAAAAGTACACTGTGACAGACCCCCCAAAAAACAACACACCAGGCTACCTTTTCTAAAATATTTATATCGAGTCATTTCCTTCTTAAAGACTTTAAGTTCCTCATTCCTAATAGGAGAAGGCTAACTCATACCCCATCACATGCGGACTCCTCACTCTGATGTCACCCAGTAACCAAGGTATTTCCCATCATCTTTGTCTAATTCTCTTCTCTAGTGAAATGTATTTTTTTATTTCTCTTTAGACTCCCTCTTTAGCTCATGGATTATTTAGAAATGTTTTCTTTAGTTTCCAGTTGTTTAGGGATTATACTATCTTTCTGTTATTGAATTCTAGTTTGATTCCATTGTAGTCAGAGAAAACGCTCCACATGAGTTAAATTTTTAAAATAATTGCTGAACTTTATTCTGTGGCCAGGATATAGTCTATATTGGTATTTGCTCCAATTTGAAACAAATGTGTATTCTTTGAGTAAATGTTTTATAAATGCCAATTTGATCCTGTTGGTTGATAGTTAATGTGAGTTTTTCTATATCTATGTTTATTTTCTGTCTAGTTGTTATATCAATTGTTAAAGATAGTCGTTAAAATCTCCACTTATAATTGTAGATTTGTCTGGTTTTCCTTTTGGTTCTGTTAGTACTTGCTTCACATATTTTGCAGCTCTGTTTTTTGGTGCAGACACTTTTATGATTGCTATGTCTTCTTGGTGAACTGAGGGTTTTATCATTATGTATGCCCCTCTCTGTCTCTGGTAATTTTCTTTGCTCTCAAATCCATTTTATCTGATATTAATATAGCTATTCTGTTTTCCTTTGATTGCATGACATACCTTTTCCCATCTCTTTAATTTCTACCTTCCTGTATAATTATATTTGAAGTAAATTTATTTTAGAAAACATACCGTTGTGTCAAGTTTTTTAATCTACTCTCCCAATATCTGTCTTAATTCATATGTTTGGACCATGTATACTTAATGTAATTATTGTAAGTTAGAGCTCATGCCTGCCATTTTATTTTTTGTTGTCTCTTTTTCTTCTCTCTATTTTTTACTTTTTGGTTTTGTTCTTTCTACCTTCCTGTGGATTACTGCAACATTTTTTTTAAATTCCATTTTTATTTGCCTAAGTTTTTTGAGTGTATCTCATTGTATTGCATTTTAAGTAATTGCACTAAGTATTATATTATATATACATAGTTTGTCATAATCTGAGAGGTGTCATTTTACCAGTTTTAGTGGAGTATAGAAACCTTACCTCAGTTTAGTCCCTTTACCTCCCCCCTTTTATAATATAATTGTTTTAAACATTTTTAATTGTTCTAAATACATTTAGAACAACATAAGACAGTGTTATAATTTTTATTTCAACTGTTGAACATAATTTAAAAAACTCAAGAGAACAAAAACTTAGTATATTTACTCATATTTTTGCTTAACATATTATTTTATCTTTCCTTCCAAGTTTCCTTTTTTATTGTTTTTTTTTTTTATTTACAAAACTTTCTTCAGCCATTTTTTTTTACGGTATGCTGTTAGTGAGAAATTCTTTTAGTTTCCATTCATCTGTTAATGTCTTGATTTTTTTTCTTTATTCACTAGGTATTTTCACTATGTTGACAGTTCTTTCCTTTCAGCACTTGAAAAACATTTAGCAGCCTCCTTCTTATCTCCATGGTTTCTGATGAGACATCCTCTCATTGAATTAATTTTCCTTTGTAAGTAAGGTGTCATTTTTCTCTGTCTGCTTTCAAGATTTTTTTTTCTTTTTCTTTACTTTTTAGAAGTTAAATTATGATGTCTTTTGGTGTGGATTTCTTTGGGATTTGCTTGGTGCCTTGAATCTGTGGGTTTATCTGATGAATTTGGGAAGTTTTCAGCCATTATATCTTCAAGTTCTCTTAAAATTCTGCTCTTTTTAAATTCTTTTTCCAGGACGCAGACTACATGAAAATAAGATTTTTCTGTTATATCCTCACAGGTCTCTGAGGCTCCGTAAGTTTGTTTTCAGTCTATTTTCTTTCCATTGTTTAGATGGAGTAATTCCTATTGTCTCTCTTCCAGTTCATTGATTGCTTCTTCTGTCCCTTCCATGCCCATCCCTTAAGCCTTTTTCTGTTCAGCTATTGTATTCTTTCTTGAATAAAATTTTGTTTAATGTAAAAATTTGTTGTTGTTTTTAAGAGTTATGTAAGAGCTGCAAACATAAGACATTTTTGTGTAAACATAAGGCCTATTTTTTTATTATTTTTTATTTTTTATCTGAGCTATCCTGCCAACAGGCAGCTCAGCTTGGGCCAGGACTCAAACCACTGTTGCTCAGAGCTCGCACTCTTGAGAGAGCTCTTAACCAACTGAAGGACCTATTTTTTTTGTGAATAAATACACATTTATGTTTATTTTTTATTATTGATAAAATTTTTAGAGCAGTTTTTGGTTTACAGAAAAATTGAGCAAAGTTATAGCTTCCATATACCCTCAGTCCCCACACATGCACAACCTCCTCCACCATCAACATCCCACATCAGAATAGTACATTAGTTAAAATTGATGAACCTACATTGACACATCAATATTAATATCTATAGCTTACTTAGAGTTCATGCTTGGTGTAGTATATTCTATGGATTTGGACATATGCATAATGATAAGTATCCACTGTTGCAGTATTGTACAGAATAGTTTCATGGCCCTAAAATCCTCTGTGCTCTGCCTATTTATCTTTGTCTCCTCCCAACCCCTGGCAACTACTTTCTCTATAGTTTTGTCTTTTCCAGAATGTCATATCACTGAAGCCATACAGTATGTAGCCTCTTAAAATTGGTTTCTTTTACTTAGTAATTTTTATTTCAGTTTTGTTCATGTCTTTTCATGACTTGATAGCTTTTCTTTTTAGTACTAAATAATATTCCATTGTCTGGATGTATAACAGTTTATTTATCCTTTCCTTGGCTGAAGGACATCTTGGTTGCTTTCAAGTTTTGGTAATTATTAATAAAGATGCTATAAACATCTGTGTTCAGTTGTTTGTGTGGACATGAGTTTTAAACTTCTTTGGGTAAATACCAAGGAGCACAATTGCTAGATTGTATGGTAAGAGCATGTTTAATTTTGTAAAAAACTGCTATACTGTCTTCCAAAGTAGTTGTATCATTTTGCATTCCCACCCGTAATGTATGAAACCTCCTGATGCTCCACATGCTTGCTAGCACTAGTGTTGTCAGTGTTCTGTATTCTAATGCGTGTGTATTTTGCCCACTTTTTTTGATTGAGTTGTTTGTTTTCTTATTGTTGAGTTTTAAGAGTTATTTTTATCTTTTGGACTACATCCCCTTATCTGACGTGTTTTCTGCAAATATTTTCTCAAAGTCTCTCTGGCTTGTCTTCTGATTCTCTTGACATAGTTTTGCACACAGTACTTTTTAATTTTAATGAAGTCTAGCTTATCAATCATTCCTTTCATGGATTGTACCTTTGGCATTGTGTCTAAAAAGTTATCACCAAACCCAAGATCATGTAGGTTTCTTCCTCATTTATTGTACTTTTCAAACCTAAAATTTATTTTTGGGTCTTCTTTACATTTCTATTTCTTTGTGGAGGCTTTATTTCTTTGCTGATGTTTTCTATTTTTTCCATTTGTTTGAAGCATGTTTGTAATATCTCATTGAAGCATCTTTTTTTTTAATCATGATTACTGTAAAACCTTTGTCAGATAATTCCAACATCTCTGCCATCACAGTGTTATTATCTATTGATTTTCTTTTGTCATTCAGTTTGAGATCTACCTAGTACTTAGTGTGATAAATAATTTTTTATTGAAATTTGAACATTTTCATATTTTGTTATGAGACTCTGTAATTTATTTAAACCTTTGATTTTAGCTGGCTTCCTCTCTGTCATGAAGAGGGAGTACTTCTGCCTGATTACTGCCAGGTGGAGGTGGAAATTCACAATCCCTACCTATTTCTTGGTAGAGTGGTCTTCTCGTTACTGCTGGGCGGGGTTAAGAGTTCCTGACATAGTCTGCACTGTCAGATCAGCGAGGTGGCTTTGTTACTACTGGATGATAATGAAGAACCTGATTCTCCTGTATGCCTCTGCTGAACCCACCTCATTACTGCCAGGTGGAGATGGAAGTTTAGGCTCCCTGCAAGATCTGCGTTGACACCCTGGTGGGAATGACTTAATACCACTGGTGGGCATAAAAGTCCAGGCTCTTGCCTGCGTTTCCCTGTCGTCACCTCTGGGGATGTCAGAGTGCTTTGTTATTGCCTTGTGTGGAAGCCTGGGCTCCCCTTTCAGCCTTTGCTTGTGTGTGTGTGTGTATGTGTGAGGCCAGATTTTTCTGTTATGTTTGGCTGGAATAGAGTGGTTTACTGTCTAAAATTGTACTGTCTTGATAGACTGCTTTTTTCCTCATGATTTGGCAAGAAATTTTTATTTGTTGATGCATTTTCCTCTGAGTCTATTGGTATTTCTGGGTTGCTGACTTCGTTAGCTCTAAGTTTGAGGTATAACAGACCAGAAGAAAATGCAGAGAACTCACTGCTGTAATGTTCCTTGGGTCCCAAGACCTTGGGCAGTGGGCCTTAATTTCTTAGTGTCTTATGTTTATTTTATATAAAATATTGAGGATTTTAGTTCTACTTAGTAAAAAGTCTAGGGAAATGTATATGTATTTCATCTTCCTAGAAGTGTAAGTTTCCTATGATAATATATATGAAGTGTCCATCAAATAGCAGGAGATAAACAAAAGTGTGGCAGGATCATTTACTGAAATATTGGCTTGTATTTTTTTCTTCCTGTATTTTTTATCTTCTTCCTTTCTTTTTTTATCTGATTCCCTTTTTTCAGATCACTGAGGGCCTCACAAGCTTTGTATTTAATGAGTGGGCTATAGTGCTGACTAAGAGCAGGGTCCATTGAGGAGTTTGTCTAGAATCTGAAAATCAACAACAGAGCAAATAATCAGAATGGAGCTTGATTTGAGGAGTCACGTTTTAAAAATTAACCAGACTTAATTTGTACAATGGAAGTTGGGGGAATCTGGCAATTGGTTTGCTTGTTCTTTTTCTTTCCTACAACAGATAATTTCTCCAATTTCTTGTGTTTTTAAAGTTTCCCCGGACAGCCTCTCCAAATTTTAAGAAAATGATTTTCTATTTTTTTAACTTATCCTGCATAATTATCACTTTTACTGCTGTTGATGAGAAAAGTTCATTTCTCTGTTCAGGATCATAACTCAAAATTAGTTTACCAACCTGATTATCAAAACTGGAAGTTGTCAAATTATTAGAAGCATACCTGAAAAGGGATTAAAAAGTACAAGTCAGGTTTTAGTGGGGCGTTTTTAACTTATTTTAAGTTGAAGAAATTTTTTTTTTCAATATAAAAAAATACAAGTATGCAGTGCATTACTTACATAAAAATATCATATGAGCAGCATGCCTTTTTGTGTTTCAATTCTGATTCAGTACCTGCAGTTTAAAATAATGTTATTTCTTTTAAAATTATAGACATCGTATATGCATTATGGAAGATACGAAAAATATAGAAAGGTTTCCAAAGAAAACATTTTTAAAATTCCTGATATTTTCACTAATTTGTTCCACAAAAAAAGACGCTTTTGTGAAAAGTAGGAGGCAGAGACATGATGTGTCGAATATGGCCAATGAGTCTAGCTCCCAGCCTTGAGATTACAAGCACCTGGTTTGTTAACACACCCAGGATGGGTCTGTAACCTAGGAATAGATTTTAATGAAATGTTCCCAGAAATCTGATGTATAAAATCAGAATCTCAGTGGACTGGTTTCCAAAAAGGAATAAACATAGAGAAAACTGGACACTTATAGGCTCTAAACAGAATGCTGTCTCCCAGTATGTTTGCTCTAAGCAGAGACAACATGTGAGCAGATTTCTTTGTGAGCATGGAGTCCAGGCAAAGGGTTTGAATCACGTGATTAAAACATTGAATGAAATCATGCTACACCAATCTGGTAAATCCACCCTTTCTATGTGTATACACTTGCAAGTGGTAAGAAAAAGTGGGTTTTTTTTGTTGTTGTTGTCTGTAGTTTTCTACCTGGAATATATTTTCTGTGTTTTGTTTCCCTATAAGCATTTGCAAAATAACATTCTAATTTATGTTACACTAGAAACAAAAACTCATAGACACAGACAACAGTTTAGTGGTTACCAGAGGGTAAGGGGAGAGGGGATGGTAGTAGAGGGAAAAGGGGGTCAAATACATGGTGATGGAAGGAGAAAACACTCTGAGTGGTGAGCATATAATGCAATATATAGATGTTGTTTTGTAATTTTGTTTTGTGTTTTAGCTGAGCCATCTGCCACCTGTTGGCTGCTCAGCCCCAGCCAGGAATTGAACCAGCGACCCATTGCTCAGAGCTCGCATTCTTAAGCGAGCTCTTTAGATGATGTATTGTAGAATTGTACACTTGAAACCTACATAATTTTACTAACCAATATCTCCCTAATACATTTAATAAATAAAAAAAAGACTTTTGTAAAACGTGAGTTCAAATCCAAAACTAAACAAGGCATAAAAAAAAAAAGGTAAATATGCGAGGTAATGGTTGTGTTAAGTCGATGTGGAAATTCCTTAAACTATGTATATGTATATCAAATTATCACATTGTACACTTTAAATATCTTACAATTTTATTTGTCAAATATATCTCAATAAACATTTTAATACACACACACACACACACACACACACACACACTTAGGCTTCCAGTTTAAGATAGTGTATTCAAAAACACATGTCTTTCACTGCCAGTTTGATTTCCAAATAAGATGGTGGCTACACACACCCATAACTAAAATTGAACATGGCACCTTGAGCTGAGTGGCTACAAGCTGCCGACGGAGCAGCGAGATGGTGACAGGACTTGGGTCTGAGCTAGCTGTGCCCTCCACAACTAAGACTGAAGGACAACAACTTTGCTGTTCCTCTTCCCCAATTCCCCAATGCTGTTCCCCTTCCCCAATTCCCCAATAAAACCTTAAAAAACAAGAACATAAACAAAACATGCCTTTCTTTCCTCCTTTCTGTCACTTCCATTAAAATTGTAGTAAAGAACAAATAAGACAGAGTGCCAGAGGAGTAAAGAGGTTCATCTGCTTACAAGAGAACTTAATAAGTTGCTGGGAGATAGAAAACAAATGAAAGAATGTTCTCTGATAGTGAAGTAGAGAAAGACTAAATACATGTAGGAGTTTGCCTCAAAAGTGTCTTTTTTGCCTAGTAGAAGTCCAACAAAGCACCAGGCTTTGAAATTTGGGAGGTAGAGAGAAATGAGACGTGATTTAACAATACTGAGCTTGAAGGTCAATAGGAGGACTGACAATTAAGTTTGCAAACTTGTTGCAATAATGCTCAATGTTGCTAACCTTTTTTGATATCAGAGGGATTATTCATTATGAATTTGTATCAACTGGACAAACAGTTAACCAAGTTTACTATTTGGAAGTGCTGAAAAGGCTGCATGAAAAAATCAGATGACCTGAACTTTTCACCAACAATTTATGGCTCTTGCATCACGACAATGCACCAGCTCACACAGCACTGTCTGTGAGGGAGTTTTTAGCCAGTTAACAAATAACTGTATTGGAACACCCTCCCTACTCACCTAATCTGGACCCCAATGTCTTTTTTCTTTACCTGAAGATAAAGGAAATAGTGAAAGGAAGACATTTTGATGACACCCAGGACACCAAGTTTAATAGGACAACAGCTCTGATGGCCATTCCAGAAAAAGAATTCCAGAATTGCTTTGAAGGGTGGACTAGGTGCTGGCGTCGGTGCATAGCTTCCCAAGGGGAGTACTTCAAAAGTGACCATAGTGATATTCAGCAATGAGATATGTAGCACTTTTTCTAGGATGAGCTTGTGAACTTAATTGCCTGACCTCATATGTGGAATTTCAAAATTGGAATCCCTCATTCATACCTGGTGTTCAGAGTGGAGATACCCCTGGAATTTCTCAAGGAAATTCTTTTCAAGTGACCAAGTGACTCACTTCCCTCCATTTCACTGTGAAGTCGTTTCTGCTGACCCACAGGTATGTGCTGAATGCCAGTCCAATTACTTGCTCATCTGTGAGCAGAGATCACAAAGATGGAAGCCAACCGAAGAAAACTTACAGCCTGAGCTAAAACAGGGTTCAGGAATGTAGAAGATGCCATGAATTAGCTAAATTCTTCTCTTTCACAGAGTGGAGTTAATATATAATATCAAATATTAAAGAATCAAGCAATAAAAGAATAGCATTTTCATTGAAAATATTTAGACTAAAAGCTAGGAAAACAAAACTGAAATAATTAAAAAGTAATTGCTCCTAGGTATAAAAATCAGGGTGAGTTGGGGGTGATGTTATTGTTTACTAAACCCTTCTGTAACTCTTGATTTAAAAAGAAGTATATGTCTTATTTTGGACAACAACCAACTAAAATATTTATTTGCAAAACAAATTTATAACAAAAAAAGATGTCAGAAAAAATCCTATTTCTAGTATATTACTCTAATTTTTGAAGTTTAAAGGTAAACCATACTTTGTAAGATGAGCATTTAAAAAAATATGTTGCACATAGTAGATGCTAAAAATATTTATTAAATTAATGAAGTTATTAGCCTTTTAAAACTTTTTCTCCTCTCAGTCACATATTTCTTAGTTTTTTGTTTAAATAATTTGAATTTTTAGATCTGAATTATTATTTGTATTTTTATTACTCTGTTTTATTTACATCTTGTAAACTCATTGGTTAACTCATTTCAGTGACCATAGATCATCCTTTTAAAACCACAACAAAAGCACAACTTCATTCTTGAGTGTTTAATTTTGAATCTTTTTCAATAACTAATCTATATCTTTCAAAAATTTTCTCAGAAAGGATATTTGGGTATTGGACTTTTTGGGCCCTTATGTCCCTGAAAATAAAAAATATGTGGCCTTTCGCTGCCAGGTTTGACTCCTGCATGGGATGGTGGCTACGCTCGCCCGCAACTAAGACTGAACTCAGCACCTTGAACTGAGCTTCTGCCCGGGTGGCTCAGTGGATAGAGCATGTGCTTTTAACATCAAGGTTGCCTGTTCAACTCCCGCATGGGATGGTGGCTACACCCACCCACAACTAAGATTGTAACACAGCACCTTGAGCTTAGAGGCCACAAGCTGCTGATGGGCAGCCAGATGGCGACTGGCGCCTTCCATAACTAAGATTGAAGAACAACAACTTCGCTGGTCTCCCTCCCTAATTCCCCAACACTGTTCCCCTCCCCCAATTCTCCAATTTAAAAATCAATCAATCAGTCAATCAATCAATCTGTGGCCTTTCCACATGGACAATATCTTGAACAAATATAAAAATCTTTAATTAACAGTTTTTTTTAACCCAGATCTCTACATTGTTTTCATTTTCATGTTGTGAAAGGGCAGTGTCAGTTCAGCTAGAATTCAGTTACTTTGTGGTCTATATGTTGATCCTAGGATACCTGTGGGATTCTTTCTCTTACCTGAAATTTCAAACTTTTCTCAGGAAGTTTATTTTCATTAAATTTTCCAAATTCTTAGTAAGCACCTTTTGTTCTCCAAAATGAGGTAGAACAAATCCCAAATTAAACACTCAAGAATGAAGTTGTGTGTTAATTTTGGTTTTAAAAGGATGAGCTAATCATTGAAAACAGTTAACCGATGAGTTTACAAGATGCAAATAAAACAGAATAATAACAAAAATACAAATAATAACCCAGATCTAAAAATTCAAATTATTTAAACAAAAAACTAGGAAATATGTGAGTGAGAGGAAAGTATCAGCAGCTGTTTATCTTTTCTTTTTTTTTTAATTAAAGTTTATTGGGGTGACAATGGTTAGTAAAGTTACAGAGGTTTCAGGTGTACAATTCTGTAATACATCTATATATCACATTGTGTGTTCACCACCCAATCAGTTCTCCTTCCATCACCATGTATTTGATCCCTTTTACCCTCATCTACCAACCTTCTCTCCACTTACCCTCTGGTAACCACAGAACTGTTGTCTGTGTCTATGACGCTTTGTTTCTTTATTTGTTTGTCTTGTTCCTTTGTTGTTTTCAGTTTTATAGCCCACATATCAGTGAAATCATATGGTTTTTGGCTTTTTCTGTCTGACTTATTTCATTTAGCATAATAATTTCAAGATCCATCCATGTTGTCAAAAATGGCACCATTTCATTTGTATTTTCAACTTGGAAGTGCCTTGTTTTCACTCTTAAGAGAAAGGGTATTTTTGAAAAAGTGAAAGTGGCTTTCCAATGTACTAAGGGGTAAAGAATCACCATGTTAATGAAGGATATATACTCTATAGATATGTTATATTACCATGGCTTACTAAAGGACAACTTTTAACTATCTGTGGAAGAAAACAACAAACAGAGAATAGCTGTGATTTATAGTTTAAGAAATGTATTCAAGGTAGGCCAAGGAATTTGACAACATGTCAGTATGTTGAAAAGATAAAGAACTTACACAGTTCCATAAGACTACAATCTAGTTGAAAACTCTATTTTAGTCTGAGTGTCCCTGGTATTTTGGTACTTTTTGAGTATCTTACTGCCTCTCACTGAGTCAAAAATAAATTCAACAAAGGCAGAGACAATACCCACTAATTGTCTGCAGCCCACAGAGTGGGATACATAGAGGGTGCTCAATTAGTTTTGACTGACAGGTATGATAATCATTCACTTGGATGGGTAGTCTTGAGGTGTCCCAGCATGAATCTAAGCTGTATTTACCTATAATTCAGGCATGTTTTGAAGTGTTATGTGAATGAATATGTTGAACCTTCTAGGCTTTTTAATGTGAAGTTCCTAGGTCCTTGCTACTCACAGTGTGGTTTGGGGACCAGGAGAATTGAGGCCACCTGGAAGATTAACAATGTAGAATCACAGGTTCTCTTGTGTTCTGCTGGATCAGAAACTACACGTTACATTTTGACAAACACTGTACTTGGAGGTTCTTGCAACATACATCCCAAAGAAAGAAGTGAAATATGCACAGGTTATTGTTGAAACTTGGGGCTCTTTCTGGCTCTGTCTTCATGGGTTGGATATGATGAGCTTAATAAGACAACTGGGAAAGTTAAAACCTGTGTGGGATTTCAATTCAGCATTCTCGCACAGCTGTGGTGCATGCAGTGTTGGCACCTACAGGAGACAGCTCCAGAGCTCTTGGCAGTGCTTGAGTACTCATAATACTGGTATTGGTGGACACACTGGCATCTGCACTGGGCATCATCTGCATAGCTGCTGATTTTGGCTTTGAAGGAACAAGAGGTTTCAACCAAGCAAGCTGAAGTAAGAGAGAGAATTGCTGTCAGCTTCCTTTGGCCAAGAAGGCACTAGTTGTTAGAATAAGGTCTCACTTCCTGCCTTACAGAGAAAAGGGAGCCATCAGATGACTGGTCTGTCATTTACAAAATTGCATTCCTCTGCATTCATTCTTTGCAGCTTGTCTTCATGTATATCTGTGTTCTGATTCCATGACTTTTTGCTCTCTTAAGGATAACATGCTGTTATTTATCCCCTTACTTTCCTGCATGTTTAATGTCTAGTTTAATACTGGCACCTTCTTATAAACATTTAAATATAACTACATGTTTCTCTTAAAAATAATTCCTTTGACCCCACCTTCTGCAGTAGTTATACTTTCTTTCCTTATTTTTTATTAAATGCATTTATTTTTAAGTGAGCATGAGTATTTTTATCTTCTTAATGTTATTTATTTATGTTTCTCCAGCTTTATTGAGATATAATTTACACATGACATTATGTAAGTTTAAGGTATATGACATAATGATTTGATATATTCCTCCTTTTTAAAGGTAAACATCTTAAAAAGTTGTTGTATTCATTGCTTTTGTTTTTCATTAATTTTATTGTTACTGATTTTTAAAGCCGTAAAATATAATATAAACAGAAAAAAATCACACAATCACCTATATATGACTAAACAGTGTAGTTTATTATTTCCCTTTTCCAGTTTTATAAAATAGAATCGTAGTGTGTATACAGTGAACCCTTGAACAACATGGGAGTTGGGGAGCCACCATCCATACAGTCAAAAATTTGCATATAACATTTGGCTCCCCCCAAAATTAACTACTAGTAGCCTACTGTTGACTGGATCCCTTACTGATAACATAAACATTTGATTAACACATATTTTGTATGCTATATGTATTGTACACTGTAATCTTACAATAAATTAAGCTAGAGAAAAGAAAATGTTAAGGAAATCATAAGGAAGAGAAAATACATTTATAGTACTGTACTATATTTATTGATACCATAAGTTTACATCGTATATTTATAAGATTAATCATCTTTCTGTCAGTACCTACATCAATATTGTTTTATGTGATACAAAGCACTGTAGATGTTATACATGTTACTAACATTAGACATCAAAAATGAAAAGATAATGTGAAAAGGAAATTCATGTTTATTTACAGGTATGACAAACCATGCATGATAATGAAGAAGCAGCAGTGTGATTGCGTTATGGTAGCCTCGTGTAATCTACACAATTTCTTCATTGTAGCCTAGCCTATACACTAATGAATGAATTGTTCTAAAATTTTTACAGTATACAATATTACAGTCATATTCACAATACAATATTGGAAACACTGTTACATTAAAAAAATACCTGTGATGATAGGCAGATATGCAGTTTCTCCATTTATGAGAGAGAGAGAGGGATACTGTATGGTAATGTAATCATTTGAAAACAAAGTTATAAAACAGTAAGAAAACTAACACACTATTCATTTTATAGCAAGGATCACTCACCGCATGCTTACATAAGGATAGGCTATCCACTTCCATACAGGACTTGCACATGATGTTCTGCACAATGAACACTTAGGTGATGATGATGGTGATGATGACACAAAAACATCTCATGCAGTTCTTGCCACACAGTTATTAGATTTGTCACACGACGATATACACATATACAACAGATGACTTTATTAACTGTGGGCATGATGATTATTTACTATTCATTAAGTGGAATGGATAAAGGCCTTCACTTTCATCATCTTCACATTGAGTAGGCTGAGGAGGAGGAGGAAGAGGATCGGTCGGTCTTGTTGTTTCAGGGCTGACAGAGGAGGGAGGGGAAGCAGGAGAGGAGGCACACGCAGGGCAACTTTATGGAAATCCATCAGAATTTCTGTCTGAACTTTTTGCTTTCTCATTTCTCTAAAAGTGTTTCTAGATGATATCAATCCTTCTTCACCATTTGCTTTAGTTTCGGTGTCTGGATCACAGAAAATTCCATGTCATAAAAGAAGTCCAAAGTAGCATGAAATAACTGGAACACTTCTGTCTGATTGCCTATGTCGATTTGTTTTCTGACACTGCTTCTTCCTCATCGGCTGGAACTGGTTCAGAATCACTTGATTCCTCTGGTGTGGTGCCTAGCAGCTATTGAATTTCCCGAAGACCCATATCTGGAAAACCTTCACCCTCCCCCACCCTTCTTGTCCTATCCACAATCCCTTTCATGAATTCCTTGATTGACTTTGTTGTCATGCACAACATCTGGACACGGGTTTTGTTGTTTTCTTCCCTCCATCAGGTATTTGTTGTTTTAGGCTTGATAGTTTTCATGACTTTTTCCTATAACAATGACATCTTCAGTGTTGTGGTCCTGCCAGGCTTTCATGATTTTAGCTCTATCATGGTTCCCTTTCATAGCATTGGCAATCCTTTCCATAGAGGACTACGTGAATGAGCTTGAAAGGTCCTTATGGCCCCTGACCTAGAGGCTGAATTAGAGACATTGTGTTTAGGTGCTAGTTAACTACTTTAATGTCTTTGGTGTTCAACTCATGGGGTTCTGGCTGGCCAGGAACATTGTCCAATATCAAAAGGACTTTAAAAGGCAGCCCCTTGCTGGCAAGGTACTTGCTGACTTCAGGGACAAAGCATTGATGCAACCAATCTAGAAAAAGTGTTCTTTTGTCCAGGTCTTCTTGTACAAGCAAAAAAACTGGCAGCTGGTATTTATCTTTTCCCCTCAAGGCTTTGGGCTTATCAGCTTTTATAGATAAGCGCAGTCCTGACCATAAAGCCGACTGCATTTGCACAAAACAATAGTTAGCCTATCCCTTCCTGCCTTAAATCTGGGTGCACGTTTCTCTTCCTTACTAATAAATGCCCTTTGTGAAATTTCTTCTTTTCTTTTTTCATTTTTTTTTTCCAGAATAGGGCACTTTTGTCTTCATGAAAAGCCTGTTCAGACAGATATCCTTTCCCCTTAATGATTGTCTTAATGGTACCTGGGAACTCTGCTGCCTCTTGGTAGGCAGAGGCTGCTTCTCCTGTTATCGTGACACTTTTTAAGCCAAGACTTTTTCTAAAATTATCAAACAATCCTTTGCTGGCATTAAATTCTCCAGCTTTAGATGCTTCTCCTCCCTTTTGCTTTAGGTTGTCATATAATTACTTCACTTTTTCTTGAATCATATTAGAGTCTATAGGTATGCCATATAGCAAGCCTGCACCCACATAAAAACTGCATTTTCAGTATAAGATAAAAAGGTATTTAAAAAAAAAGTGCAAGATTTTTGTGCCTGCTGACGCAATTGCAGTGATGACTTCACAAATTTTGTTTTTTCTTTCTTACTTTCTCTTGCTTTCTTTCTTTCTTTCTTTCTTTCTTTCTTTCTTTCTTTCTTTCTTTCTTTCTTTCTTTCTTTCTTTCTTTCTTTCTTTCTTTCTTCCTTCCTTTCTTTCTTTCTTCCTTTCTTTCATTTATTTTTACAATGGTTCTTAATTTACCTTGAAATGGCAGGCATCTGCAGTGGTTGACCTCAATCTACATATAGTACCTATCAAGCAATTCAGCTTGTCTTGTAATGTCATGACTTCGCTTCTTGGAAGCATTTCCAGCATCACTACTTGTTTCTATGTGTCCCATAGTGTTTTTTTAGGGTTTACAGTAATGCACTAAACACGATGAATAATGCTCATGAACTGCATGAGATTACTTATTACTGTGATATGCAATTTGCTGGAGAGACAATTGCTTATGCACAGCTATTAGTATCACACAGCATTTTAAGGCAGGGATTTGGAACACTTGAACTCACCGCAATAGCAACAGGAGGTGTCTACAAAGTTGTTATAGTAGTAAAGTATTACTACAGTTAATTTTATGCAGTTGTAGTTTAATATTGCATTTTTACATTTGTTTATGTTTCTCTCAACTGCAAATGGCACCATGTATACTCTCAAAGTTTTTGTGTGCATATGCATAAGTTTTGAAGCATTTTAACTTTTTATAATTTGTATATAATTTTATGGTAGCAAATTATAAAATAGACAGATATATTATGCATTCATGACATCTATTTTTAACTTTTTAAAATATTTCTAGGCTATATAGTTTGCAAGTTTTTTCAAACTGTAAATTTTTAAAAAGTTTTTCAACATATTTATTGAAAAAAATCTGCATATAAGTGGATCCACACAGCAGTTCAAACTTGTGTTGTTCAAGGGTAATATATATATATTATGTACACACAAATACATATATAAATATCTTAATTCTTTTACTCAATATTATGTTTGTAAGATTCATTCATAATGTTGGTTGCTGCTGTAGTTCATTTTCACTGCTGTACAGTATTCTGGTGTATGAATATATTATTATACAATTCACTTATTTATCCTTCTCTAAATGGACTTTGGGCTGTTTCCAGTTTAGAGTTATTATGAATAATGTTTCTACTAACATGTTGTGCAAGTATCCTGGCACACATATGTAAGAATTTCTATAGAATATATTCCTGAGGATGAGTCATAGGTCATATATCTTTCACATACTAGACAATGCCAAATGTTTTGCATCCTATCAACCACATCTGGTGTGTTTGTTTCTCAACATCGTCACCGATGTTTGACAGTATCTTTTGTCCAGCTAGTGAGTGTGCAATGGTACTTAATTATAGATTTAATTCCCACTTCCCTGATTGTACATGAAACTGTACTTTTCATGTGTATTGACTATTTAGACCTACTTTATATAAATGACTATTTAACCAATTTGTCCATTAAAACAATGGATGGTCTAGTTCTCATTGATTTATAGAAATTCTGTATATATCCTGAATACTCTACCGATCTGAACTTGTCTTTTTGTTCTCTTTATGAACATAAGTTTTTAATTTTAATGCATTTGAAAGTATCAGCATTTTTCTTTATGGATAGTACTTTTTGTGTCTTGTTTAAGAACTATGTTTTTAATTAGAACTCCTGAGATACTACCTTATAAAATCTTCATAATTTCACTGTTTACATTTAGATCTTTAATCTACCTGGGCCTTATGGTTATGTATAAAGCAAGGAAAAGGCTCAATTTCATTTCTTTTTGTATAAATATTCAACTGTCTAAGAACTATTCATTGTAATGTCTGTCATTTTCCCACTTACCTGCAATGCCATTTCTGTCATATATCAAGCATCTTTTACAGATATCTTTTTCTCTGGTCTTTATTACATTGAACTGTCTATACATGTTTGATTACCATAGTTTAAAAAATCATAATATATAGGAAAGAAAGTATTCTCAAGCCATTTGTCTTCTTTAAAACTGTCTTGGTTTTCCTTGGCTCTTTTGATTTTATTTTTAAAAATTTTAGGCCTGACGACCGCATTGTATTCCTGAAACTGATGTTGAATAATACTGTATGTCAACGATAATTATATATACATATATAACCTCGGGACATGGAGTAGAGTGCGGGAACGGATTCAATGGAATTGTAATACATAAGCATGATATCGGGGGTGGGAGGGCAGTGGATGGGGGGAGGGGGGTTGTTACTTTGTGAGGGTGATAAGGGTAACTATTGCATTGTTCTGTACACCTGAAACTAACAATAAAAAAAAAATTTAAATTAATTTCAGGTGTACAAACAAAATAATGATTAGACATTTACATGCCTTACAAAGTGATAACCTCAACAAATCTACTACTCACCTGATAGGTACATAGCTATTACAGTACCATTGACTATCCTCTCTATGCTGTACTTTACATCCAGTGACTATATATATATATATATATATATATATATATATATATATAGTCAATTAAGTTTGCTAACTTGTTGCAACAATGTTGCTAACCTTTTTTGATATTAGAGGGATTATTCATTATGAATTTGTACCAACTGGACAAATGGATAACCAAGTTTACTATTTGGAAGTACTGAAAAGGCTGTGTGAAAAACTTAGACGACCTGAACTTTTTGCCAACAATTCATGCTCTTGCATCACAATAATGCACCAGGTCACACAGCACTATCTGTGAGGGAGTTTTTAGCCAGTAAACAAATAATTGTATTGGAACACCCTCTCTATTCACCTGATCTGGTCCCCAATGACTTCTTTCTTTACCCAAAGAAAAAGGAAATGTTGAAAGGAAGACATTTTGATGACATTCAGGACATAAAGGGTAATACAACGACAGCTCTGATGGCCATTCTAGGAAAAGAGTTCCAAAATAGCTTTGAAGGGTGGGCTAGGCTCTGGTGTTGGTGCATAGCTTCCCAAGGGGAGCATTTTGAAGGTGCCCATAGTGGTATTCAGCAATGAGTTATGTAGCACTTTTTCTGGGATGAATTCGCAAACTTAATTGTCTGACCTCATGTGTGTGTGTGTGTGTGTGTGTGTGTGTGTGTGTGTGTGTGTGTGTGTTTGTATTTATTTATTTATTTAGAGTTGACATTCAATATTATTTTATATTAGTTGCAGGTGTACAGCACAATGATTAGGCATTTATACAGTTTATCAAGTGACTCCCCTAATAAGTCTAATACCCCTCTGACACCATACATAGTTTTTGCATTATTGACTATATTCCCCATACAGTATTTCATATTTTGTAACTACCCATTTATACTGCCTAATCACTTCACCTTTCTCCCCCATGCCCCCAACACCCCTCCTATCTAGCAACTGTCAGTTTGTTTTCTGTATCTATAAGTGTATTTCTGCCACCTCTTTCCAATTTTCTCTCTCTGGCTGCATCATTGTTTTTTATTGACTACTTTATACACTCACATTCCTCCACTTGGTTAAAAAAAGCTGTCTTTAATCATGGCAGAACAGATAAGGACTATTAAACCTTGGGATTGCTTCTGGAGACATATTATGGGCTGCTTCTCTGGAACATCATACTAATGTTATAGATTCTGTCATCACTTGTTCTTTTCAGAATGTGTTAGGATAGCCGGCATGACCTTAATGCCCTCTGAGATCAGTGTTTCTTAAATTCTGAATAAGATGATCAGCTTCATTCCTTCATGGGTGGATTTGAGATCTGGTACTATGGGATGAGGGGTGGTGGGTGCAGGTCAGTGAAACTTTCCTGGGTTCTTCAGCTACAAATAACTATTTCTTTCTTTGTAATCCTGCAGTGCTTTATTTATGTTTTGTTTTGTCCTAATCATAATCTGATCTGTATTATGTCTAGTTGTTGGAGAATACATCAACTGTTTTAGTCTACTCAGTACTACTTACAAATTCTAATTTCAACAGTTTTATTTATAAATTCCCTTCACCTACTACATGCCATTCTAACAGGGCTAGTAATTATAATATAAGGTTTCTCTCATCATAGGATTGGGTATAAGATTCAGGCTTGGCCAATCATAGTACACCATTATCTTGGCCTCAGTGATTGGCTCATAATGATATAATGACCTAAAGTGGCCAATCAGAGTTCTTCTCTATATTTTTTCTTTTATAGATACTGGGAGACAGATGGTTTTTCATTTCCCTTGGAATGCAAGCTGGACAAATGTGCTTGCAAAGCTAATTAGGGTTATGCCCCCTAACTTATGGAAGGGCCTGAGGGAATAAGTCTAATTTACAACTTTAAGCCAAGAGAGAGATAGACGAGGTGGAGATTGAGAATCACGATGCTATTTGAATCCCTCCATGCAGTCTTTCCTGAGGCTAGGTTCATTTTATTCTTGTAGTCATAATTATTAAAACAATTTTGTATTTTAAACTTAAACTAGAATATACATTCTATAAGTGAGGGCAGCATTTTTTATTTTAATTTTGTTTCACTGTTGTATTTCTAAATGCCTAGAATAGTGTCTGTCACATAGTAGGCACTCTAGTATTTGTTAAATGAATATTTGCAAACTAGATGATGTAAGGAAAATAAAGTATGAATGTCTTTTCAACCATTTTATGGGGTTCTTAAGAAAGAACCCATGGAGCAATTATTATAGAGTTGTGGGAATTGAAGCTAACTTGTGGGCGCTGTGGTGTAAATTTGTTGTTATTTTTATGTAAATCTTTTATTTTTAAATGTGACAGAGGAAAAGTATGTAAAACAGAAATAAACAGTGTAATGGGATGAATTATAAAGTGAAACCTGTGAGCCATCACACAGGTCAAGAAATAAAACATTGTCAGCATTCCAGAAGCTCCTCATATGTTCATTCTGGAATATCTCCAACTCTCTCTACCTGCTAGGGGTAACCGCTATGCTGAATTTTATGGCAATTACTTCAATGCTTTGCTTTATAATTTTAGCACCAATATATGCATCCCTTGACATTGCTGCTTAGTTTGTATTTTGTGACTCTAATATTAATAATGTATTATATTATACAATATGTATATTTTTTAACATTGTGTTTTTTTTCACTCATTATATGATTCATCCAAGTTGATTCACATTGCTTTAGTTTGATTGTTTTCATTGCTGTATTTTATAAATATTACATATTCTGCTGCTGAAATATTTTCCCTCTAGATTTTGACTACAAAATCTATGCTGTTATTAATGCTATTGTACCACTATCTGGTGCCTATGTATCCATGTTTTCTATGGTATATTTACCTAAGAGTGAAATTACTGAGTCATAGTGTATGCCTGTTTTTAAGTTTAGCAAATAATGCTTTATATTGCCACCAATACCAGGCTTTTTCAGATTTTTATGTTAGCCAATTTGATGGGTGTGTAGTTGTAGTTTGCTGGAGTTTTCATTTGCATTTATTTCCCAGTTATTAAAGAAGTTGACCTGGTTTTATTTGTTTACTGGCCATTTAGATTTTCTCTTTTATAAAATATCTAGTTAAGGATTCAGCCTACTGTTTTCATTGATGTGTCTAATATTTTCTTACAAATTTGTATTTCCTTGTGTATTCTGGTGATGCAGTTAAAAATATCTCCTCACATTCTGTGGCTTTTTCCACCTTATTTATAATATGTTTTAAAAAATAGTAATTCTTAATTATATTGTTGCCAAGTATATAAATATTTCCCCATATGTATAATATCTTTTGTGCGTTTTATGACCCATTCTCCAGTGTGACACACTAGCACTTTTTCCATATTAGTAGAAGCCTTCTGTAAGTACAACCCACAATTAAGGGGACAGGAATTGGGCTCCACCTTTTTATAGGAGGAATCTCAAAGAATTCTTAGACATCCTTTAAAATCATCACACATGACAAAATGAGTTGAAAGTTTTGAGAAAAAAGGGCACTAGGATGCATTTAAAGGAAAACAAAATGCTCAAGGTGAGAGAAAGAAATCATAGATGTTGGAAGGAGGGGAGATCAGAACACATAGGTTTTATTTTTCATAGGTGTTGCCTTTTCCTTTTGTGCCCCAGATCTTTGAGGGCAGAGGCTGTGTCTACCAGAGATGGACACATAATGGGTATTTAGTAATGACTTGTTGGCTGATTTATTGCAATAAATGATTCAATTGTTTCCAGATTTCCACAGTAGCTCTTCCAGTTGATCTGAGTAGTTCAAAAAATTGTTTGACCTGCTCTAAATACTGAATTTAGGGTCGGATGTTAACCTATATGTTAAGTGGGAGAAATTAATTTCAGGTCAAATCTGACTATAGTCAGGATGATTAGAAGCCTCTATTGCTCATCCCTTCAGCCATTTAACATCCTCCAAACTCTCTTCTACTTCTTCCCCTTGAAAATTTGCCCTCTTAGTTTCCTATTCTCATTCAGTCTACCATATCTGGGGACATCTGTCAAATTTATCCTTGATGGAGACTTATTCTTAACAGCTAATGGAAAATATTTACATCTATTTGCCTTTTGCATTTTAATAGTATGTTTTAGAGACATAAAGTTTTGATCTAAAATAATGACTTTCTTATGACTAGAGTAACATAGTGTCCATTTACTCATATACTTGTTAATACCCAAAGAGTTAGAACAATAAAATAAATAATAAAAGAGAGGAGCTGTTCTATATATTTATGGACAAGGGTTCCACCATGTAACTGCATTCCGCTCTGCCTGCTGTATTTGTTTGTCCTTGTATTTATCTAGACCCAAAGCAGCAACATATTTGGCTTTGTGCTTGTGTTTTCATGAAGTCTATGACTTTTCTTCTTTTCCCAATTAGCCACCTCTCTAGTCAATTTAATGCATCTCTGACAGCAAGCCATATTTTCCTAGCTTGTTGATGAGCATGTCATGTGGAACAGTGAGAAGCCTTCCTGAAGTCAAAATATATTATGTCTGTCCCTTCCTCTGTGCATACAAGGTCTGCCACTCTATCAGAGGAGGCAATTGAATTGGTCTAACATGATTTGTTGGTCACAAAGTCATACTGGTTATTACCCATCATTCTGAGACCTTCCATGTACTTGCAAATTGATTAGGCATCTTGATCTTGTGGTTAATGTACTTCTTGTCATTGTTTAGAGCTGGGGATGTTCATTGCAATCTTAGGCTGCTGTGAGCATACATTTACCATCTATTCCTCTTTCCTTAAAGATAAGGAGCTCATTTGCTTTTACAGATCAAAAATTCTCAAAAAGAAAAGTTAATGCTCCCAAGGACTCCTAGGATATCTTATTAGTAGCCTAGATTTGGTATCACAAGAATTGTAAGAAATTAGGCATTCTATCCTCATCAACCAGAGAGATAATAAATACTTATTGAATCCCTGCTATGTGAAAGGCAGTATGCTGCCAGGTTGTGTGAGAGGTACAAATGGTATTTAAGATGGTCTCAAATCTTTTGTTGTCTATAGAAAACATGAACACACAGAAAGATAATTGACAATGATAGTTTGTATGAATAAAGAAAGACCATAAATCTTTTTCATAGGTTGTGTGTGTCAGTAGTTATCACATTTTCTTTGTGTATGATTGCCCAGCAAAATTATTTTAAATGATAATCCAGACATATCATTTGCACGTTTCTTTTTGAATTGACGACTTCTTGGATTTTTACTCATTATTTTCCTACATCCTCAAAACTTTTAGTGGTAGTGAGGTTGATTCCTTTATATTCTCATTGTCATTACATGTTTACTATTGTTTTCTTTATCTGTGTATTTTTTTTACCTTCTACCTTTTATTCTTTATCAACTTTATTCCTATGTCCAGTTATGGGCTTGTAGGTATGTTCTTTCAAGATAAGGGAATTTTTCCAAAAATTGTTGACTGTAGGTTCTCTCAGGAACTCTCACTATACTGATCCAATAAAGGCTTGTTAATACAGTGTTATCACCATAAGAATATTAAAAACATAGTTCTTTATACTCATATTTATAAAAATCTAACACTTTATGAAAAAACAGCATAAATGATTGGTAAAAAATATCCAGTGACCACCTTTGTTTTTTATAAATTTATTTTAAAATACAATTTAGAATTAGAGAAGTAAGTTAAAAATATCTCATGACAGGGCCAGCCTAGTGGCGCATTGGTTAAGAGCTGGTTTGGGATGCCAGAGGGTCCCGGTTCAGATCCCACGTATGAGGGCCAGTGACACTGCCCTCTACAGCTAAGATGCTGAACAACAGCTCAACCTGGAGCTGGGCTGCTGTGAGTTGCCGGAGACGGAGTAGGCTGCTGCCCCTGCTGCAGTGGGTTGCCATGGGCTACCGTGTGTAGCCAGCAGCCAGTGTGAGTGGCCAGAAGCCACTGTGAGCGGCAGTCCAGAGGCTGGCGACCGATCTGCCTCGCCCGGGAAGAGCTCAATGATGGTGCCAACTTGGGCCAGTGAAGCGATGTCCTCCACAACTAGACTGAAAAACAAAAGGACACAACTTGTCTGTTCCCCTTCCCCCAATTCCCCAATAAAAATCTTTAAAAAATAAAAATAAAAATAAATAAATAAATAAATAATATCTCATGACAGACCAGAACTTTCTCATTATATCCAAGTATTATCAACCACTTTTCAACTAACTTGATTAAAAAAACTTTAAGGAACTATCTTCTATAGCACTTATTGATAGGGCTTCTGCCGTTAAAAGCTCCCAGATCTTGACAGTTGGGGAAAAGAATATCAGATTATATTATGTAATTATTGTTAATTAGATTAGATGTGATAATAGTATTATAGTTAGGTAGAGAATCATTAGTTTTTAGAGAAGGATGTTGATAAACTTAGGGGTTAAACGTAGTGATATATGTAAATTACTTTGAAATGTTTTGGTAACATAGCATGCATAAGTACGTGTATATATACAGTCATATGAATATATGCATATACATATAATATGTGAAGTCTCAAATCTTAGACTTAGAAGCACCTTTTTGAAAGTTTTGCCTCCTGCTTTTACTTATCAATGCATTATTTCATGGCTTCATTACACCCCAATCTCCTTTAGTGTTTCATCTATGTCAGTGGTTTCCCTCCTGCTACTGACACTAATAAATTTGTCCAGTGTATTCCAATGTGAGCTCAATTGCATTTCATATTGTCTAATGAGTGTTCTGAGCTTTGCTTTGTCCCTTTGTGTAACTCCTCTCCTGGCAACCAGGTGAAAATAAAAAGCAAAGAAGGAAGCAGAGGGACGCTTAGGTTTGCATCAAACCCTGAAACCCGTCCATGCTTTTCTGCTTTTGGCTTCTTTCTTCCCTTAAAATATACATGGGGTAGGACAATGAATATTTGGTAAAAAGACTAGTGAAAACAATCAATAAATGAATGCTTCAACCAGGTGGGTGGCCGTCAAAACAAGTGTATTGAATCTGCAACATAGGTATTTAAAATTTTGCCAGTCCTTCCTTGTTAGAGACATTTTGTAAAAGGCTTTTTTGAAAAGGCCTATGCTTTTTGCAAATATAAAATGATAGAGACATTTCAAGAGTTATACTGCAGTACAGCATGGCTCTTTTCTTGGCATAAACAACATTTCCCGGAAGGTAAAGAGTTAAAGTAGATCTAGTAACTTTACAATTTTATTTCGATAAAGCAAAATCAATTAGTATGATGTATATTGTTGAAACCCAAGAAAACACTAACGCAGTGTAATTGCACGAAAGTGTATCTGAGGAAAGAATGCAGATCAATAATTGATTTTCTCTCATTTAAATTTTTTATTCCCTGTCAGTCAGGATACAGACTAGAGGGAATGAAGACCTTTAGAAACTCCCTGCTTATTTGAAGTGCATGATGAATGGATAAAAGCAAGCTTCTCCAAAACATAGTTCTCTCGCTGTCTCATAATTTTAAATCTGTGAATGTGAAGTGCATAGAGGCTCAGTTATTGAAGTACATTAAAAACAACTACAAAAAAGATCAAACTCAAATTAATTAAGAATATAAATTTCAGCCTAAAACACACACACAAAAATACTAATCCTGATTATCATTTTTTCATCATCCATTTGTTCGTTAAAAATTTTGTAGCAGTTTAGAGATGGAAAAACTGTAGAGGTCTTTTAACTTGACATTCCATTTTCAGGACTCTTTAGTGGTGGCCATCTTGTCTCCAGGTGCTGGGATGTAGACCTCTCTGTTACTGGAGAAGTTAAATTAAAAAAAAATATTTTGGTTATATTAGACTACAATCTATTTTGGTAATTTTTGCTGCTGGACCCTGACTTTGTCTTTCAGGGCTACAGATACTAACTACCAAGGGAGGTATTATATTACAGGAAAGAGGTTGTCAAGTGTGGTCTCTTAGAAACCAGCATCAGCCTCACCTGGAAACTTGTGATAAATGCAGTTATCAGGTCCCACCCCAGAAATATTTAGTCAAAAACTTTGGGGGGTTGGAGCCCAGTATTCCATGTATTAACAAATCCTCCAAGTGAGGACTACTTTATCTATAAAATCTACTTTATCTTATAAAATAATAAATGTCAGTCTGGGATGGTTTCTAGAACTCCTGTTACTTTCCACTGAATAAGGTATTGGTTGAATACGTGAACAGAAGAGTCTATCCTATGTTTTTAAACATTCTAAGTCAAGTCTATCAAATTCAATTCAAGAAGCAGCAACCTCGTATCTTGATTGATGAGATCAGGAGACATGATAAAGAGAGCTATTCTCGTTATCTTTGTCATTTTTTGTATTTGTAACTTAAGCAAAACAGCCCTTTCTGAGTTTTACCAGTACATCGATCAAAAGTAACCATAGGGGGGCCGGTTGAGTGGCGCATTTGTTAAGAGTTGGCTTGGGATGTCAGCTCTGAGCAGCAGGGCCCCGGTTTGGATACCACATGAGGACCACTGATGCTGCACCCTCTATAGCTAAGATGGTGAACAACAACTCAACCTGGAGCTGGGCTGCCCTGAGTCACCGGTGATGGCATAGGATGCAGTGGAGCTGGCCGGCAGTGGGCATGAGCTATTGCGAGCTGCCGTGAGCTGCTGTGAGCGGCTGTCCAATGGCTGGCAAGTGACTGCCTCACCTGGGAAGAGTGCAATGATGGGCCAGTGAAGCAACGTCCTCCACAACTAGACTGAAGAACAAAAGGACAGCAACTTGTCTGTTTTCTTCCCCCCAATTCCCCAATAAAATCTTAAAAAAAAAAAAAAGTAACTATAGGGAAAAGTTCAAAGCAACAACAAGAATGAAACATGGTGGTGCATTTTTCTTCTTCTTATCTTTCTTTTTTCTTTTTGAAAATTAGGATTTATAATTTCTTTTTGATATTTTAAATGTCAGAAAAAGCCAATCCCTGGTGCTCTCCGAGTAACTAGGATTATAATACAACTTCTGGAAGGAATCTGAGATTGGATCTAATCTACTGTTGTTACTCTGCAGATAAGGAAGCTCAATCTTAAAGTGGACCCGTTAGCCACCCACATGGAACTGATGGTCAAATGCATCAACTTACAGCACCTTTTAGATCCAGAAACAGTCTGTGGATTCCTAATTCTCTGTGCTTTCTCATCCACATCAGGCTGCCTTTCTCTTCTTGTTCTGGATTTATTCTTGTTACCATGGAAGCCACAGAAATAGAGCAGCACAGTGCAGCATTTGCAGATTTGGAGCAGTTCATGGTTGTGAATGTGGCATGGTACATCAAGGTGCAAATGCAAAATTCAAAACAAACAAACAAACAAATAAATAAATAAATGCTCGAGGAATCTAAAAGACACAGAAATGCATGGTTCACCAGTCTATCTGCTTATTTGTTCATACATTCATTACTGCATTCATTTTCTACATTCAATAACTTAGTTAATAGGCATTTTCTTAGGACATATTATATGCTCAATTTTGAACTGGTAACTGTGGGAATATGGATGCTATGTACAGTTGAATGTCACTCCTATAAAGGTAAGGATTGGATTTTACACAATTTATAAACTTGACAGTGGTTGCGCATTGTCTTACAAATGTCAAATTAATATTTATGAGTACTTGATGGATCAGTGCAGAAAAACAATCAAGAAAGAGAATGTATAGTAAGTGCTCACCCCCATTGAAAGAAAAGAGTGGAAAGGCAGGAAAAGCTACCACAATCCAGAGAAGAGAGAGTCAGCAGAGGATTCAGGAGTAGAAAGTGGTGTGGGTGAGGCGGAATTTGAACTGAATGTGGGAGCAGAGGAAGTGCTTTCTAGGCTGCAGAGCATGAATAAAAGCTTCCAATTCAGAAGGGCCAATGGAGCATCTGAGGGACATTGAAGATGAAAGAATTCTTCTAACATTATAACTAGGGCTCCTTGAGGATCTTTGACCTGTAACACCCCCAAAAAATTTACACCTGGACGTTTTGAACTTATAGAGAAGAGGTGTGAAAATTTAAGTTCATAGGTGATGGAAGTAATTTGTGTGGGAAGGGGTTTATGCTATTTTGATATTCTTATGATATTTAGCAAAGCTTCTTATTGCTGGAACACTTGGCTTTTCTGATTTTCATTGCTGTGCACTACCCTCTCTGTTTATTTGTAAAACAGTCATCAACAATCATTTACTAAGCAACTTAGGATATAATGAACAGGATAAGAAACAGGGCAAATTAAAAACTTGACTAAATTAGCTTCCAGGCTTCACCCCTCTAACAGTACCCATCCCTGTTTCCAAATGATCTTCTCTAATTACAATAGATATGTTTTGTTAGATTATGGATAGCAAATTAAAATGTTAATGGAGCCAGGCAGGTAAATCAAGTGACAGAAGCAGGGGTAGGTGTATATGCTTTCATGGAGCAGCTGGAGAAGGTTTGCCTGTACAAAGAAGGCAGGTACTATGAGACCAAGGTACTTATTGCCATAAGGAAAGTCAGTCCAGATGCCATATATTCTGGTATTTTCAAGAGAACCTAGGGATATAGATCCCATGTGAAATCACCCAGCTTTTAATTATTGTCTCCATTTTATAAAACATTGTAAAGCCACACAGCCTTTATTTGGACCTGGACTTCAGTTTGTAAACTTTGAATCTAGGTGAATCTGAGGCACTTCCAGGAAGCAAGTCTTTGGAGGAATACCTGGACACTTGGTCTGGAATTTCCTGAATTTCCCAGATACTATAACCCGCCTCTGACTTCCTAGGAGCTCTTGTGTCTGCTCGATACTGTACAAAGTCTAATTTGCCAGATTTATGTCTAGTGAGCCTCCTGTTAGAGAATTTGATTTGGCAATAGGTCTCCTTCCAAACCTCAAATTGTGTTTCCAGCCAGACAATGTAATAATCGTGTCCAAGATGTCCCCAAATGCTGCTAAAAATTGCAAAGATCCACTGAGGATTGAATAAAAATGCTAAGCTTAATGTTATGGATTGGAAATATTCACCATCTCTGATCCAAATCATAAAATCAACCAATTATACATTTTGAAAGTGGCTGCACAGTCCTGCATTAGAGCATCAGCTGGATGAAACCTCCTGCAATGGGCCTTCTGCAGCTTCTGGAGCCTGTGTGAAATCACAGAAGGTACATTTATTCTGTATGTTTATTATTTCTCTGTGACTTCAGGTTAGACTGATTAGAAAGGCAATGATCTTCTAAATTACAAAATAATCATCTGTTGCAATTTTTCTACAGCATGTTTCTCGAATGTTTTGATCTATGACCAAATCTAAAATACATTGTTTCTTGCTTCCCAACACACACTCGCATGCACACAGAGAGAAATAAAACTTCAGGAAACAATTTTTACTCTTATTACATATAATGCACTATGATATTTTTATCTTTTCATTTCTCTTATAGACTAACCAGGTGTAAACTATTCTATTCTATTACATTAAGAAATCATGAAAAAGATGTTACAATCCACTAATGAGTTGGAACTTACAGTTTCAAAATAATTGTTCTAAAATATGTCAATGTTTATAGTAATCTTGGTCAACCTTACTGCCTGACTGTGCAAGGTCAATGCTGAACGAATCCTTATAACAGAAAAATATAAAAGAAGATTAGATGAAGAAAGGAAAATGTAACGAGAGAAAGAAGGAAAGAGAGGGGGACAGATAGAGAAGGCAGGAAAAACAATACCAATAGATGGTCCTGATTCTTCAGTTAGCTCTTTCATTTATCATCATAACACCTACCATTAATTGAGCAGTAATTGAGTATTAGTTGAATCCTAGTTGAGATAAGGATTAGAATAAAGTGAGGTGCCCAGGGTGTGACATTTAAGGAAACATTCACAATATTTCATATTGTCCAAAGAACAGCCCTACTCAGTGCAACATCCAAATATAACTGGGACTTTAAAAATGAACATGAATCAGGACAAAAATTGGAATTTCATTTCTGTGAAAGGATTTCTTTGCATTGTAAGTAATTTCAGGTGCATTAGAATAAATGTAGGATGTTTGGGAGCACAGAATATTATAGTGGGATTTGGTCTGGAACAAGAGGCCCTATCTGGTTCTTGAAAGTCTTGAAAGTTTAAATCATCTTGTGATTCATTTTTTTTTTTTGACAATTGCTGTAACTGGATCAGTCCTAGATAATACTATTTTTCTTGATCATGATGATGGTGATAAACAATGTAGCATTCACAGTGTCTGTCACTAGACTAAAGACACTCAACAAAATGTTGGGCTCTGAGTCTAAGGAGCTTTCCTCATACACAATACTTTGCATGTGTTGCCATAACTTGTTGCTAGAGAAATCAACCCTGTCCTGTGTGTTTCCACTGGGAGAGGATTCTTGTGCCGTGTTTCCTTCAAATTTCCCTCCATGTGTCTTTTCCTTTAGCTGGATTTGTTTTGCATTCCTTTGTGATAATAAGTCCTAGTCATGAGTACAACTATATTCTGCATCCTGTGAGTTCTTCCCATGAATCTTTGAAGCTAAGGATGGTTTTGAAGACCCTTTACATAGTCATCTAAAGTTAAATGTCCACAACTGAGCTCTTGATATTCTTCTTATTAATCAAATAAAAACAACAAACAAGCAAATAAGTTATTCCTCCTGTGTCTCTCTTCTTATAGTCTTTCATATCTTATATTAATGGAAATTTCATTCTTTTAAGTTATCCAAGCCAAAAATCTTATCACCATTTTTGACATCTCTTTCTATTACAGCCCATACTCTGTCAGCAAGTGTACCCTATAGGCAGTAGTTTCTAACTATAACTAGAATTCAAATAGTTTAAAGGCAAATTTTTATATTAGTTTCATGTGTACAAAACAGAATACATGAACAAACAAAACAGAAATAAATTCATGGATATAGAGAATTCAACCAGTTTTCACCAACTTCACTGGTACCATTTTGGTCCAAGCCAAGACCTAAGCACACCTCCTAACTGATCACCAAGGCTATTCTCAACAGTATTGTTAAAGCAATCAGAAGATCCTACTGAAAGTGGGAATCAGATTATGCAAATCTTCTGCTCTTAAACTCCAATAATTTCTCATTGCGTCTGAGTAAAAGCCCAAGTCCTCACTAAGATCTCTATGATCTAGACCACTTTACCTCTCCTCCTCCATACTCGAATGCTCTCTCCTTTGTCAGCTTCTCCAGCCAGGCACCTTTACAAATGGGGCAGGTGTTGCTCTGGGGCTCTTTAAATTACTGTTCCCCCTGCCTGAAATGTTCTGCCCCTGATATTCAGGTGGCCAGCTCCACTATTCAAATGTCCTCAGTGAGGACTCTTCTGCTTATTCTATCTACAATTTTGCTCTCTCCCCCACAAAATAGTTTATATATTGCTTCCTGCTTTTTTGTTACCATACTATTTTTATTTCCTAATATACTACTAATGGACTGAATTGTGCCCCCTCAAATTTGTGTCGAAGGCCTAATTCCCAACATGACTGTATTTGGAGACTGGGCCTTTATAAAGAGGTTGGTAAGGTTGCGTGAGGTCAGAAGAGTGGGCCCTAATCCAATCTAACATGACTTGTGTTCTTCTGCGAATCAAGGGAGAGGCATCAGGGAGATGTACACACAGAAAACTCCACATGAGCGAATAGCGAGAAGATGGTCATCTGGAAACCAGGAAGAGAGGCTTTGGGAGAAATAAAAAATTCTAACACCGTGATCTTGGGCTTTTAACCTCCAGAATTGTGAGAAAATACATTTCTGTAATATTTTCATGGCAGCCCTAGCACAGTAATACGTATCAATATAATATATATATATATATATATATATATATATATATTACTGTGTAATATGTAATATAGTATATATAATATATACTATATTGTAATTTCTTTTGTATGCTGCCTGTCTCCCTCGTTAAAATATAAGTTTTATTTGGTGAGGATTTTTATCTGTTTTATTCACCCTGGATTCTCAGTACCTATAAAGTGCCTGAAACATGGGAGGGATCAATTAAAATTTCTTTATAAATAAACAAATGATGAGAAATCAATTCTGGTTTACATTACTTTTCTTTTTATCTCTTGTGGAAATAGGTTGCAAAAACCATTCTAATTCTTCATCCTTCCCTCTACAAGCCCTTTGCAATGTGATTTTGCAGCGCTTACTATCAAGAGGTGGGGTCTGTTTCCTCATCCATTGAATCTGGCTGGATTGGTTTTATGACTTGCATTGGCCATTAACATACTGTGGAAATATCAGTGTGCCAGCTCTGGTCCTAGGTATCCAGAACATTTGCCTGCTTTCATTCTCTTTCTTAGAACTGTCTTTGTCATGAAAGCAAGCCCAAGCTAGCTTCTGGAGGACAAATGACTATGTGGAAGAGAGACAAATCATCCTAGGTGAGGACATTCTAGACCAGCCTGTCCCCAGCCAACCTGCTAGCTGACCAAAGACATACAAGTGAGATTAGGTTAGATTGGCCAAACTCACCAAGATCAACAGAGCTTCTCAGCTGACCTATCAATTAGTGGACAACAATAAATGTTTATTATTTTATGTTTACAAAGTTATAGTTATTGCAGTATTATAGTGGCAATAGATAATTATGTACTTGAAGTGACCTTGAGAAGTACTTTGTATGTCTGAGATGTCTTTTGCCTTTGAGAGACAGCCTAGCTTAAAAGAAAGCTCATGGGTGCTAGAAGCAGATCGAATTAGGTTCAAATCCCAGCTCCATCATTCACGATGTGATCTAGTGTGATATACTTAACCTTTTGAGTGTCTCCTAATTTGTAAACTAAAGGTAGGAATACCTGCTCACAGAGCTTTTGTGAGGATTAAATGAAAAACTTGCATGTCAAGCACCTGGCACCACTCCTGCTGTTGATCTAAAATATATCAGCAACCTCCCCAAATAACTACTTATGACTGAAACATCCATACATTGATCTAAATGCTTGTAGAAACTATTTATAATTTTCCCCTTAGGAGATGCATCAGCCTGGCGTACTTGCTATTGACTACTCAAAGAGATGCCTCCATTTAGCCATCTTAACTGATATCTTTCATCTGCAAGGGGTGACCTTACAGCTTATAGTCCAAAGTTTAATGACCTGGCTCATTTTTACTCAATTTGTAGCCTTCATAGTCTTAGATCAAATACCTTCTAAGTTTTCTATTTCTGAACTAAGGAGGCCTAATTTCAAAATATCAACTTAGAGTAAATGGGGCACTTCTGACTCAGTGCCTTATACCTGGAAATAGGCTGAGATATTCCCAGCAGCTGTTGCTTACTTCCCACAAGTCCACGTGAAATATGGGCTTCTCAGTGCGAGGACAGAGCTCCTTGAATTGTCCATTCAAAGTTCTACAAATCTGCCTGTTAATATGTAGGTAGCTAGTTTTGAATATTTATTGTTTTATTTTATGCAGTCCCTTCAGTAAAAGCTATAGAAGCAGATTTCATGCAATGCCTTGAGCATTAGATTTATTAATAGTTAGAAAAATAAATGCTAAGGAGAAATAAGGTTCTTTTTCTAAAATTTTACTTTAGTTTTTTAACAAGAAGTTAGCTTAAGCACCCCTTTCAGGTGAAAGCATTCTATAACTGACACCATTTTTAAGTGCTCTATATTGATTAAACACTTTATCTGTATTTGTAAATCCGATAAAAAAATATGGGCTGTAAATCAAGATGTGATTTTTTTTCTTTGATCCCATTTTAGCTTTCTCTTTCTCCCATGGGTCAGAGGATGAATAAAAAATGATGGTAACTTCTGATAAAATTTTGGAAACTAAAATCCATTTGATTGGTAATGATCTCTCTTGTCGAAAAGCTTAACATACAAATTTGTTAAATTACATGAACAGGGATTTATTGATACTTGTTTTCTAAAGCATAAAATTGATTTTCCATGTTAATCATCTTTTCAATAAACTGTCACTCTTTCAGGCAAGTCATTAAAATGATTCCATCTCAGGCACTTTTTAATCTAAATTATAAATTGTCATTTTAGAAAGAAAACTTCAAAAGATTAGGATTTCTTATTTGAAAGCAGAGACTTGATTTCTCCTTTATACTTTACTGGTAGAATATAAATTTAAGGCCCTAAGGCAGCCTCCATATTTCTTCAGTGTTATTTATTACACCCCTTGCACTCGGATAAATCTGAGCATGCCCCTATAAAATCCTCTAGTTATGTCAACAAGAACATTCAGTATTTGGATTACAACATCCAATTTTATTGCAGCAATGAGGACATTATTATGATTTGGGTCTCTGACTCTAGGCCAAGTCGACAATTGAGAAGAGGAATTGTTGCCTGGTTGATGCATACAAAAAGCCATTTTGCATGATAGTTTCTGCCTGGATTATGTGACAATCTACATTATTTCTATCTTCTGGGACTAGGTTTTCTTAGGCCACTGATTTCGAGTAGACTAAAGTTAAGAACACATTAACTAGTATCATAAAGGCTAATATTTTACTAAATATATGCAACATCCAAAGATGTAAAACAGAGCTAAAAAGTTGAAATTTATCCTGCCAACCTTCCTCCTTTCACAGGTGGCGTGGGTGGCCTATGTTTAGACAACTACACCCTAAAATTATCAGTAGATCCCAGATGTTCTTATTCCCCAGGCTGGTGCTTTTTCCTCCAGATGAAAGGAGAAGTGCTTTCTTCCTGGCAGGTGTTTGAGTAAGAGTTGTTTCTGAGTAGAGGAGTAAGTGTGCAGGGGGTTGGGAGAGACTCTAGACAGTTTCCTCTTCTCCTACCCCTACTGCCCCCACATTTTTGCTCTGAGGATGTATGTTTAAAGAGAACATCAAAGGCAAACCGGATCAATAGAATGGAGAGCTAAACGTTCTATAAAGCTTCAGCAACCCAAGGGAGCTACAAAAAGAGGAGGGTTTGCAAGCTAATGCAAATTCTATTTTATCCCTGTCATCTGACCTCACAGCAGGTACAGGCTTCTTTTTAGGCCATTGGCTAACTCCATACATACACAGTCTAACTGTAAAGCCCCGAGTGTACCTGTAACTATACCCCGGGCTGTCCACTCCCTAACTGCAATTTTCTATGGCAAAACGTTGCCAATTGATCTGGAACGGCCTGATCTTCAGCAAGTCCCAACTGTATCAGTTAAAAGTACTGGGGTTTATTGCTAATTAGCAGAGCTCATTTTAGGTATGTGTAATGAATGAGCAATGAACAAAGGGGATTATCCAAATATAATCCTGGTTATTTTTATCAGAGATTGAGAGGCAACAGATGGCTTGAGATGGGAGACATAGTAGGAAAAAAGAATAATCATCATAGAGATCAGAAATTGTTATTAAAAAAACATATATATATTTTTAAAGATTTTATTGGGGAATTGGGAGAGGGGAACAGTGTTGGGGAATCGGGGAAGGGGAGCAGACAAGTTGCTGTTCTTTGGTTCTTCAGTCTAGTTGTAGAGGATGTTGCTTCACTGGCCCATGTTGGTATTATCATTGCGCTCTTCCCGGGTGAGGCAGATTGGTTGCCGGCCTCTGGACGGCCACTCACAGCGACTCTTGGCAGCTCACACCAGCTGCTGGCCACTCATGCTGGCTGTTGGCCACACACGGTAGCTTATGGCAGCCCACTGAAGCTTCACTGCAGCCTACGCTATCACCGGTAACTCACGGCAGCCCGGCTCCATGTTGAGCTGTTGTTCACCATCTCAGCTGTAGAGGGCAGTGTCACTGGCCCTCATGTGGGATCCAAACCGGGGCCCTGCTGCACAGAGCTGGCATCCCAAGCCAGCTCTTAACCAGCGCGCCACTCGACCGGCCCCATAAAATAATATTTTAAAAATCATCATGACAACACTTGCACTTAGTAAAAATGAAAAAATAAGTTCAAATGAATATACAGTTATATAATAAAAATAAGTCTCTGAGCAACAGCAGTTCGATTCCCGGCCTGAGCTGAGCTGCCGCTGAGCTGCCAACAGGTAGCAGGATGGCTCAGCTAAAAAAAAAAAAAAAAAAAAAAAAAAAAATCTCCTTTTAATCCCACATTCTTCTACTTTCTTGGCATCTATCTTTCATCAAATTTCCCACAAATAGTCATTTATCTATCTATTGCTTCATCTAGTATTAATCTATCTTTTTATATATGGCAAACATAGTATTGTGATATTTCTGCACCTCAGCTCAATGCCTGGCATGTAGAAAACATTCGATGATGTTGTCAGTTACTATTACTTGTGCATTTTAGCTATGCCTCTCTCCGAATCTTCTTTTTCTCCATTCTAAGACAGGTCCTGCTTTGTGTCACTTTTCTCTCCACCATCTGCCCACCACTGCTGACAATCATGGTACTAACCCTTTCTTGAAGTGAACTTTGGCGTGATCTAAGGCAGTAGTCTGAACCCTGACTATGCTTTATAATTGCCTGGGGAGCATTTAAAAACTAGGGGAGCCTGGGCCCTGACCCAGACTAATTAAATTAGAATCTCTGAGGGGAGATCCCAGGCCAATGGTTGTCCTTTTAAAGCTCCCCAGCCCCTGCTGTCATGCAGCCTGAGTTGAGAATCACTGGTCCAGGGTTTTAGTTTGCTGGTACCACGTTGGGTCCCAGTTCTGTTGTATAGCATTTTAGCTCTTGTTCCTGGTTTTGTATTATGTATAAATTTGATAAGCATCCTTTCTGATTTCTTCATTCTTCTGTCACTGGCAGAAAATCTCTCTGCTAATTGTTCCTTTTTGTTTGTTTATTGTGTGAGACATTCAACTCTTTTTCACTAAAATCAAATAGAGAAAAGTTCTTGGTAAATTGAAGGTTTGGGGGTTAATTTCATCCTGTAAAGCTGAGGCATTATGTATTAAGAAATAACAAGCCCCCAGGTGATCCATCTGCTTTTGTGGCTGTAACATCAGTTTGGCTTATGCTGATTTCTCTTGATCTCTCTCCTTGTCTCTTGTTGGAAATTTCCAGGCTAGGTTTCCATGGTTCCATGGTTTTACTTAGAAATATACATTTATCTGCATGAGCAACACTCAACCATATTAACCAGGTTAATGAAATCTTCAATAGGGCTTTGGCTGATTGGTCATTTTTCTAGGTAAAAGTTTTACCTGCAGCCTATAGTGTCTATGTTACATCAGGCAGAATTTCCATGGGCGTAGCTATTTAAAGCGACTTAAGAATATTCAGTACGCATTTTTTTTTAAGAAAGAGGAAGTACTTCCACAAACTTGTTAACTGGTGGAGAGCTATGGAGAAGGTTTAAAGTCCTCAGATCACTTCTATCTCTGATCTCATGAGACAAGTCCTGAGAGTACAATAGAGCAAGTTTCTACTTTTACAAATAGAAACGCTAAAGAGATACCATTTTGGCAGCACAAAAGTGAGTGTTTAAAAAATGTGCTTCAAGTCAGAGTGGTGAGCAAGGGTGACAATTATTCCTCGATGTAGAGAAAATAGTAAACTTCTTTTGGTGACATTGGAAAGGAAGATGAGAGGTAGGGCAGAGGATAGCCAAGGCCTGAAAAAGGACGAGGTGGGTGGGTGTTGTTAGTTAGCAATAGACTGGATTATTTTTTCCCCCCAAAAAACACTGATTCACACAATTCCCTTGGACATCTCAATTTTTTCCTCCCATTTATTTACCCTGAAATATTTTGCTATTTAAAGGGACAGTTTTATTGGTTAGAGCTGTGGTTCTCAGCCCCTATCAAATCAGCACAGCATTTTTATAAAAAGTATTTTATAAAGTGCTCCTCAGTATTCTGAAATATAAATATCTATAAGCGTGTATATGTAACAACCTAACTACACACTAATTACAAGCATCATTATAATGTCCTAGCTATAATATAAAGAACAATAAAAGAAAAATAAATATGATGAAATAATATGTATTTCAATATTCAAATGCTGAGATGCACAGAAATAAACACTATTATGCATAATGAGTAGTCACTTCTATTGTCATTTTTTCCACATGGAAGCACTGTGAATATGGCAGCCACAATGCAAATTGATGTGGGTGTGTTACTTTTATTACAGACTCAAGGATGTTGCCATCAATAATATGAGTTTTCTGATAGAATGAACATCTCTTGGCAAAATTCAAAATAAATTAGAATACGGTCTTTCCTACATTTATCTAATAGTGGAATCCCAGAACAAAAAAAATCAGTAATATTAAAACTCGCAAATATACAACAGTTTGAAAGCAAATAGTATCTAGACTCCAATGCTTAAAATTAAAGGTATTCACTCATAAAAATGGTTTAAAACCATCAAACCTAACAATATGGTGTCAGGATATAGGGCAATGGAGTTTTCATACACTGCAGATGGAATTGTAAATTGGTAAAATCATTTTGGAAAATGGTGGCACAGTTTACTAAAGCTGAGCATATACCTTCTCTATGATGCAACAGTTCTACCCTCAGGTTTGTATCCTCAGCGGAAAGCAGCATATACAGTATATTCACAAAACTTACGTGCAGGAATATTCACAGCAACCCCAAGTAAAAACAAGGCATGTGTGAGTAGACTTATACTCCCTTCAACTTTGCAGCAAACAGTTTGATTATTTTTGAAAGAATTTATAAACAAGGGATTTAGCAGTTTTAGTAAGGACGAGGTCTTACATTTTACCTGGTTAGCAGTGAGTGTTAGGTAGGTGAGTAATTTAGGCCTAACTATGTCTATCAATACAGCAATTTGAAAGAATGCTAGGAAAATCAATAGACATAACAAGAAATCTCTAATTCTGTGTTGATTTTAGGTAAAAAAAATTACAGTCAGGGAACCCACTCCATAGAGACAATGGTATAAATGACCGTAAGTAACAGTGCTCCCAATTTCAGAGATATATCCCAACATACTAACATGCTTCAGTGTTATTTAATCCTCTATAGGGGTACCACACAAATAATCATATAAATCACCAAAATCACGTGTAATACTTCTTCTCACATGTTGAAAAACAGGACTCTAGGAAAAAAAGGGTCGATACTCCAAAGCACATGGGAGAAATGACCACATTACTAGGTTGAACTTGAACTATATACAGTTGAGGAGAGCTCTGTATGTGGGAATCAATAGTGTTTGTTTTTGTTTTGGCTATGGTATAATTAGCTCTATGATGTTATTAACCTGTTTTCATTACACTCGTATGCTGCAGTAGCATATAACTCCCAAATTTCAATGGCTTCCAACAGAAGTTTTACTTCTTGCTTGCATTTTACATCAGATGATGGTTGACTACAGCTCTTTTCCATGTCTTCTTCATTCTGTGACCCAGGCTTAAGGAGCAGTCCCTATCTGGGTATGCTGTTCTTGTGGCAGCAGGGAAAAAGAGCAAGTGACATGACTACGCCTGATTTAAGGGTTCCTTTCATAGACGCTTTACCCCTTTTGTGAGTTAAGAGTATGTTGAATTTTTCAAAGATGGTCACAATATTTAACATATAATAGTCTAATAAATGAGTATTAGACTTTTAAAATATTCACACAGTTCATCAAACTAAGGACATGTTTACAAAGCCAAATTAAATAAAAAATAGAAATAATTGTCTAACTTAACTTTTGACACTCCTTATTTCAGTTACCTAGATATTTAAAGGAAAATATGTTTTAAAGTATTCATTTTTTTACTCTTTGGCTTAAGGGGTACTGAGGTACAGATGCAATATTAAAATTTCCAGATTTCCACTACAGACAGTTTGACCTCTTAGAGTGGGACACTAGATAAAAATGGCCTCTTACTTTTCCCACCTGTGAACTACTTTCGATAAAATCTTGATGAAATTCTTGCACAAGGGTCCAAAGCCACAAAAAAAAAAAAATCATTGTATGGAACAGTCTTGAGCATTTACACATTATTGCCAACTGCTAAAATTAATATTCACAGCAGTACCATATTTTAAATTATAACTTTGAAATATTATTTAATCACTTTGATCTCACATTTAGATTGTCTTCTTTTATGAAACTGCATTCACCACTTTTTTTCCCCATATGTGCTAACAAGCTTAATGTGCCACTTTCTGAATTCTGAGGTAACTCCAACTTAAATATATTCAACGTCAATTGTCCTTTATTAAGGCAAAAGGTCTCTGCTTCGCAGCTGAATCTGAATGCTATTTGGAATGAGATTGTGTTTTTATAATAAACCTGCTATGGAAAAGCTGCCATTGGGCTCTTAGAGTGTTTTATTGTAGGAAAAATGTAGTCACATACATTTCACGTTATTTTCCATCATTCCTATCCTATTGTCTCAGTTTAATGTTTTCTTTAATTGTTGTTTTGGTTGTTTCCCCCAAGGGTAATTTTTTTCTTGTCTCCTTCATGTTTTAAAATAAAAGTGTAGCAAAATCTATTCAAGAATCCCTGGATGTCAAGAGAGCAGAGAAGATTTTATGAACCACTTTCTCAATGAGAAAAAAAAAAGGGGCAATGAAAGAAAGAAAGAAAAATATATTGTGTCTCAAAACCAAAAGGAGTTTGCCCTGGTGTTTGTGTATAATTTTATTTATTTTTTAATTGTGGTCCAAGCGGTGATAGTGAAAAGATCATCACACTGAGTTTCAAGAAACCCAAGTTCTAGCTTGGGGTCCTCAACTAACGGAGAGATGACCTGGGACAAATCTTTTCACCTTTCAATTTCCTTATCTAGAAAATGGAGGTGTTACATCAGTATATAGTTTTCTCTGTTTTCATTTATGACCTCCTTTGATTGTGAGGCCATCACTTTAGGAAGTGGAGCTGTTTGGTATAAACAGGGGACTTATCCAGTGTTTGTACAAAGAGACAGTCGGTCTTCAGAATATAGAGGTGCTGCTGCCAAAAATGCCTAAAAGTTCAGGAGATGAAAAAGAAAACCTAGCTACTTTCTAAGACCAAGGTGATGGTTAATGTTCCAAATGCTGCTGCGAGTGCATTGCTACTTCTATTTCTTAGGAGTTCAGCAAACTTCATTGGAAATCTCTAAAATAACCTTTCCTGGTTCCATTTTTATTTTATTTTATTTTTTTAGACCTTGAATTGTCAGCCACCCAGCATGAGATGTAAGGTGTTTTTTTTTTTTTAATACTTTTAAGGAAATATACCCATTCTGAACATTTCTGAAGAAAATGACCTCTCGCCTACAGAATTGCCAAGGCATTTGTGTTAAAAAAGTGTTCTTATCGCCTGGAGGCAATTTGGTGTGTTTTGATTTATGCCCTTGACATGTTTTAAAGGTTAAGAAAATGTTCAATGTATTTCTTCTTCTAAAGGTAAAGGACTCACTTCCTCAGATATGGCTGTTTAATGTTTAATACTCTAAAAATAATTAGAAAGCTGGGATTGGTAAAGGAAAGAGGCTCAATTTTTGCATGAAGTGCAAAGTGCAATAGTTGCTGCTGTTGCATACTCAATATTGTTTGGGGAAGTTGAGGCAGTTTCAGGGGGGAATGAGGTGAGGGTGGAAAATGCTTGAAAAGTCAAGTCACTTCTCTTGTGACTCTCCCTGAGGTACTGTCTATTTTGTTTGACAGGAGATGTAAAATAAGGATATAAAATAGGCATCCTCTGAGCCACAGCTTTATCAGGAATTTGCACCTTTTGCTGCTACAAATGAGAGCTCAAAGCTGGAAGAACAAAGCAGATTAAGTGAGAGCACTGCTCTTGGATTTTAGCTCACTGAAGTTTTTTAAATAAATGATGACTTTGACTGCAATGACATTTGTCAAAGTGACTTTGAGGTCACTGAGTCTGGGTCCAGTTGTAAAGCTGTGGTGCAATAGATGTATAAGAGCACTAGGCTCCACTCTGTCCTCTCAGGCTAAGTCACTGGAGGAAGCTTTTCTTTTTCTTTCATTTTTTTTTTTTTGGCATTTGATATAAGTTGTATTTATATTCAATAAATGCGTGACAATTGGCTCTCCATTTGGAAAATAAATAAGGTTATATCCTTACCCACACAAAAATCAACTCCAGGTGAAATAAAAACAAACACCAAAACAATGAAAGTACCAGAATAAAATAGAAAAGTGATCTTATAATATTGAAATAACAATGCCTCTTCTATGCTTGTCACAGATCATGGAAACCATAAAGAAAAAGTTAAACCAATCCAACACATAAAAATTAAAAATGGCTTTACAATGCAAGACCCCATTAACAAAAGGCATAAAACAGATCAGGGAAAAATATTTACAACATATAAGCTTAACAAAGGAGTTAATATCTTAACTATATGAAGACTTTCTATAGATCTACCAGAAAATGCAACCACTCAAACAAAAAAACAGATGAAACTAGGACTGGTAAATTCACAAAAGAAATAAAATCAATCAGTAAAAATATGAAATGAAAATAAGTTTCATCAATGATCAGATAAACAACAACCATACTCTCATTTTTGCTCACCAGGTGGGCAAAACGAAAAAGATCAACAATATCACATTATGGGCAAAGATGTAGAGGAAAGGGCACCATCATTTACTGTAATGAATGTAAGTTGAACATTGTAGGTTGTTTCCAGTTAAAAATATAAATTACAAGTGATGCCACGGTGGGAATCCCCACATGTGTGTTCATGTACAAAGTGCACTTGTGTTATTACCATAGGGATAAATGCCAAAGAATAGAATTGCTGGATCAGAGAGAAGGTGCTTTTGGAATTTTCGTAGATAGTGCCCAGTTGTTCTCCCAAGAGGCTTTTCTTTCTTTTCTTTCTAGCTCTCACTGTCGCACCCTGTAAAATGAAGGTGTTGGACTAGGTGATTTACAGTGTGCCTTTTTGTGACACTTCTCTGTTTTTCTGTTTGTTTTATTTTGTTTTCCCTAATGTTTCTATCCTTTCAGTTCTCTTGGCTTCTAGAACTTTACCCTCTCATGTTAGGAGACATGGATCTGGTGAATAGGACTTAATGTGCTACCTTCCTAAGGAATTTAATTAATTTTGTTGTTATCGTTGTGTGTTTTATGTTTAACATGATTTTTAACACCACAGAATTTTATCATTATTGATTCATGTCAATAGTCATTTTGATTTATCAACATTTTTATTATTTCTTTGCTCTTCATTCCTTCTTGTATGTCAGACTTTTCTTTGTGATCATTTTTCTTCTGCCCGAAGTCCATCCACATTGTTTCAGAATTTCCTTTAGCTAGGCTTTGCCTCAAGTTGTACTTGGCCTGATTATGTTTTTAATTGAAGCATAGTAAGTGCTCTATTAATATAAGCCACTATTATCATCTGAAAATAGATGGTTTATTTATTTGCTTAATACCTATTGACTCCACTAAAATATATACTCCAAAAGGTCAGGAGCTCAAACTGTCATTCCTCATTGTCCTCCATTGTCAGGCAAATTGCATAGCACATTAGAGGTGCTCATTCAAGGCTGAACGCCTGAATGAATTCATGCACCCACTCACTCATTCTTTTATTCCACACATTTTGAATGAGTGTCCACTGTGGGTCCGACATTGTCTGAGTAGGCTTTGGGACTACAAAGATTAGAGACCAATGGTGTCAACTCTCTCACGGGAAGACAGTTAAGTCAAGATGTAGTTAAAGTACAATATGGGAAATACTCTATTATGAGATATTGATAATTCCTGGGGACTGGTGATATGAAACAGAGAGATCCTTTTGAATAGGGGTTCTCTAGACAAAACTTTGTATTATTAACTTGTAAGATTGACCCAACATTTTGGCTCCTGGAAGTGATCTTGGATAGGTCAAAGTGAGAAACAGAAACTTGGTTATTTAGCTATTCTAGATCTCATCAAATTTCTACAGTGCAATGAAGGTGAATTTGTGAATCAACAGGCATATTCTACTGAAACTAATGAGTTGGAAAAAATAGCCTGGAATGAAAAGAACTGCTATGTTGAGAGTGGCCACTTTACACTCCACAGAATAATGATCATAGATCGCCATTACTTCAGGTTATGATGAAGGTACTTTCAGTTAAGCATGGCCCTACAGAGACAGAGCAATATCCTTGAGAGTTTTCATTTAAGGGCAGAACACCCTACTTAACTTCCAAGAGAAGGACCTTGAAAAATATTTTAAGTAAAGGGAAGAAGATAAGCACCGGGGTGTTAAGAAACAAACCAGAATTTTGAATAAAAGTATTAAATTCTAGTCTTTTTACTTCATAGCTGTGTGATATTGGGTAAGAGACTTAACCTCTCTTAGTATCTTTTTCTTACCTTTAAAATGGGGATAAAAATATCTATAAGATTGTTGTGAGAATTGAAACAATGTATATAAAATACTTGGTACATAGTAGGTCTTCATAGTCATTATTAAAGTTAATTGACAACAGCATAATTATTTATAACAAATATGCAAATTAACATGTGAATTAGTATGGAATTCTTTCTTTGTTACTATTCTGATTATTGCTGGTAATTTCTGCCTCACATGCTAGGGGTTTTAGCTTTCTCAACAATCAGTGACTCAGATAGGCCATAGTAGCAGCCCTGAATTGTTTATATTCAAGTTAATGTATTGCTGTCTACCTGATTTTGTGTGAATGGATTTTAGGAGTCCTGAAAATCATCTCATCAATTGCCAAATTCTATCCTGAAGTTTGAAATACTCTCAAAAGGGCAGTGCCTCCACCCACTCCAGTTAAAGATAAGGCTTAGATAAGGCTTCTTGAAAATTGTGCTCTCCGATACATTTTTCACTCTATCATCTCCCCTTTTTCACTCTATCATCTCCCCTACAGAACCTCCAGATAAAATTAATCACTTCTTACTCTATGATGTTTTCCACATTGTTTACATTTACCATAATTTGTGGAAACTAAAATGTTATTTATTGTAAGATGCATGTAGATATTAAGGATGCTACAATGTGAACAAATGTGAAATTGGTGAAATGTGATAAATTCCAAGCTGGGCTGCAAGGTCTTTAAATGGTAGAAACTATATTCAAAGAACTTGGCAAAACTCCAGGTTCATTGTGCATACATAACCAAATTAAATTTTTTTCCCTATGGGCTAATTTAGATAACTGGGTTAGGAAAAGGGTGGGAAAATCATGAGGGCATTTGGGCATTTGGAAGTATGTAGTTAGTGGCTGATGGGAATGAAAGGAGGGGGGAAATTATGCATGAAAAGAAGATAGGTATAACAGAAGGCAAACATCACCAATATCCAATATCCAGCTTCAATGAGGAACTCTTTTTATTTCTCTACTTGCTTGTGAAATCTTTATTTTAAAAAATTTGTATTAAATTTATTGGGGTGATATTGGTTAGTAAAATTATAAGGGTTTCAAGTGTACAATTATATAATACATCATCTTCTATTACATTGTGTTTACCACCCAGCATGAGCTCTCTTTCCATCACCATATACATGTATTTGAGCCCCCCTTTTCCTTCTTCTTACCCTCTGGTAACCACTAAACTATTGTCTGTGTCTATGAATTTTTGTTTGTTTCTCTTGTTGGTTTGTTGCATTCAATTTTATATCCCACATATGAGTGAAATCATATAGTTCTAGACATTTTCTGTCTGACTCATTTCACTTAGCATGATAATCTCAAGATCCATCCATGTTGTTGGAAATAGCACTATTTCATTTTTTCTTATGGTTGAGTAGCAGTCCATTGTGTATATGTAACACATCTTCTTTATCCAGTGATTTATCAAAGGATATTTTGGTTGTTTCCATGTCTTGGCCACCATGAATAATGCTGCAATGAATGTAGGGATACATATATCTTTACAGATAAATGTTTTCAGATATTTTGGATAGATAACCAGAAGAGGGATTGCTAGGTTATATGGTAATTCTTTTCTTAATGTTTTGAAGAAACTCCATAATGATTTACATAGTGGCTGTACCAATATACATTCCCACCAGCAGCGTATGAGGGTGCCTGTTTCTCCACAACCTCTCCAACACTCACACTTGTATTACTTGTCTTATTGATAATAGCCATTCTTATAGGAATGAGGTGGTATCTAATGATTTTGGTTTGCATTTCCCTAGTAACTAGCGAAGTTGAGCATCTTTTCATATATCTGTTGGCCATTTGTATATCTTCTTGGGAAAAGTGTCTATTCAGGTCCTCCGCCCATTTTTTGATTGGATTTTTTGTTTTCTTGTTGTTGCTGAGTTGTACTGTTCTTTATATATTTTGGATATTAGCCCCTTGCGAGAGGTGTTGTTTGCAAATATCTTCTTCCATTTAATCAGTTGCTTCTTTGTTTTGTTGATGATTTCCTTTGTGGTGCAGAAGCTTTTTAGTTTTATATAGTCCCATTCATTTATTTTTGCTTTTACTTGCCTTGCCTTTGAGGTCAAATTCATATAGTCCTCTCTGAAACTAAGTTCCATTAGTTTAATACCTATGATTTCTTCCATGCAATTTATTGTTTCAGGTCTTATGTTTAGGTCTTTGATCCATTTTGAGTTAATTTTGGTATATGGTGACAGATAGCAGTCTAATTTCATTTTTTTGCATGTGACTTTCCAATTTTCTCAGGACAATTTATTAAAGAAGCTTTCTTTTCTTCATTGTACGTTTTTGTCTCTTTTGTTGAAAATTGTCTGCCCACATATTTATGAGCAGGGAGTTGTTTCTGGATTTATTTCTGGGTTCTCAATTCTATTCCATTGGTCTGTGTATCTGTTTTTTTGCCAATACCATGCTGTTTTGATTATGTTGCTTTGTAGTATAATTTGAAGTCAGGAGGAGTGATCCTCTAGCCTTGTTCTTTTTTCTTTGGCTATTCTGGGTCTTTTGTGATTCCATACATTTTTTTTTTTTTTTTTTGGTTCTTGTTGTTCTATTTCTTTAAAAAATGCCTTTGGGATTTTGATGGGGATTTAATTATATCTGTATATTGTTTTGGGTAATATGGCCATTTTAACTCTGTTTGTTTTTCCAATCCATGAACATGGAATATCTTTCTATTTCTTTGACTTCTTCAATTTCTTTTAATAATATCTTATAGTTTTCAGTGTATAGGTCCTTCACATCCTTTTTAAAAATTTATTCCTAGGTATTTTATTCTTTAAGTTGCAATTACAAAATGAATTTTTCCTTTCATTTCTTTTTCTGAAATTTCATTGTTAGTATATAGGAATGTAATGGATTTTTGTGCATTGATTTTGTATCCTACAACTTTACTGTATTTGTTTATTGTTTCTGATGTGTGTGTGTGTGTGTGTGTGTGTGTGTGTGTGTGTTAAGGATTTCTATAAAAAAATCATGTCATCTGCAAAAAATGACAATCTGACTTCTTCATCTCCCTTATTTCTTTCTCTTGCCTCGTTACTCTGGCTAGGGCTTCCAATGCTATGTTGAATAACAGTGGTGAGAAGGCCATCCCTGTCTTGTTCCTGTTAGTAGAAAGAAAGCTTTCAGTTTTTCACCATTAAGTATGATATTAACTGAGTGTTTGTCATATATGGCCTTTATTGTGTTGAGGTACTTTCCTTTTCTACCCATTTTATTAAATGTCTTAATCATAAATGGATGTTGTATCTTGTCAAATGCTTTTCTGAATCTATTGATATGGGCATATCATTTTTGCTTTTATTCTATTTATGTGGTATATCACACTGATTGATTTGCGTATGTTGAACCATCCTTGTGACACTGGAATGAACCACACTTAATTGTGATGTATAATCTTTATAACGTATTGTTGTCTCTGATTTGCTAGTATTTTGTTTAGGATTTTTGCATTTGTATTCATCAGAGATATTGATTTGTAGTTTTCTCTTTTTGCATTATCCTTACCAGGTTTTGGTATCAGGATAATGTTGGCCTGATGAGGACCTTTCTTACTAGGTACATACTTAGTTTATTTTGCAACATTTTCAAAATTTATGGTTATTTCCAAAACGCCCTAAATAACTTGTTGGATATTTTATGTACATAAAAATGTGGTTTTAGATGAAAGAATACCAATGCATTTAAAACACAAATTCAAGAAAGCATGTTTGCATGCTGATGAATTCATTTTGTAAATAGATACTTATAATGAATTATAAGTAAGTATAAAGTAATTGTGTAAATTATTAAGTGATAAAGTTAAATGGTGTATATTTTAAAGGGATGAATTATTGTTGTTTAGCTTTTTGCAACACTACCAATATTAATTACCAAAACCTGTCTTAGAGTTTGAGATAAAAGTTTTGCTAACCTGCACCTAAGGATATCAGGAGCGAGTGAAAAATTTCAATCTGCAACCCATTTGGGTTAGATATATGGTATTTTTCTTGATGCATTGACCTTTTGTAAAAAGTAAATTAGGTTAGTTAAGCATAGCTTGGTCTTTGTGAGCCTGTGTTGGTGCCTAGTGATAACTTTCTTTTGGCAGAAATCTGGCATGGCTTATCAGCCATTGCATTAAACTATCTCCCTAGTCCCTGGAATGACCTTTTCCCAAGTACAGGAAGCAGGCCCATAATTACCTACCTATGAGCTATGACACTTCTCATTATTCCATCATTTCTCCAAAACTACTAATGTTGGTTTTGTGACCAGTTTTGCACGTTATTTTAGTGCCCTGGATATAATTATCATGGGCTTGCACACTTGCATTTTTTTTAAAGCAGCTAGTTGCTTTTATTCCAGCCAAATTTACCAAAATTTGCCCACCAATCCAAAATCTTTAGTCTGATATTTGAAACCTCCCAACCCTCAAAATCAAATTTGATGCAACTTTCTTATCTTTAATTAGGACTGCTAAGTCTCAAGGAGGTTTCTCCCAAAGGAGATCTGCTGAATTTACCACACTACTGAGTATTTTTTTATAAAAACCCTCCATAAACTTTCTTGAATCAGGAGTTAAGGTCTGGGAGAATGCATTTACAACTAGCACTGAGTAAGGGAAATACATTAACCAAAAAGCTTGGTTTAATTAAGCAGAAGCCTTTGTGCTAATGAAGAAAAAAGATTGAGGAACTCTCGCCCAAACCAGATTTATCATAATTAACATATATCCATTTTGTTTTCTCCCCTCTGTATCTGTGCTTATGCAAAACTTGCCTGAGAAGTGACAATGGAGATATAAATGAAAGATGACTAGGAGTTAAGAATTAACCAGGTGAGAAGTTGGAGAAGGCTGTTTTGGTTAGGTGAAACTACATATATGACCCATGTGAAGCCCTTGTAAAATGCTGTTTTGCATTGGAGGCATTTAGAGGTCAAAGGGTCTAGGATAATACAAAGAACAAGGTAAGACTGGCTTGAGATGAAGCTGAGGACCTGGTGTGACTGACAGGTTTTCATGGAAGAGTGACATGGGGCTGGACTGCTAGGATACTTCCGTGTTGTGAAAAGTTGTGTGTAAAATTCTAATGGACTTAGATTTTGCCCCAAAGTCTTTAAAAGTGTTAAGCTCCCAAGCAGAGTACTCTTATTTTAGATGATCACCCTGGGGGATAGTGTGAAGAATGGTGAGTGCAGAGAAGCTGGAGGCGGGAGGACACCAAGGTCAGAAATGCTCACTAGGAGGCAGATGTTGTCATCCAGGAAAAAGACTGTGGGAGCCTCAACCACCACAGCGAGAGAAAGGAGGAATTTTTGACACTTGGGGCTTAAGGAAGTTCAACGTATCAAGGGAAATGGCTGAAGTTCTCAGCCTGAAAGAGGGGAAATTAGTCACAGAAAAAAAAAAAAGAATAGGGATACTGTTTCCCTAAATTCTTTCAGCTATTTGCATAATATTTTAATTTCACCTCCCAAATTCCACTTATAATGGCACTCAGTGGGACTGTGGTGGCAGTAGATGCCACCACTTCAATGCGGAAGCCCAGCTCATACTGGGAGTCTCTACTTCCATGGTCATGACAATTTAGGGGATAACTGTATCACATGCCTGGGTTAGGGTATTTAATTAAATGGGTAGTGAGAATGGTAGTCTTTTATTAACACAGAAATAATAAAAGTGACCCAAACAAAATGAGCGAGTATTAAAAAAGTGCCCAGGAACTATAAAGAAGTCACCTCACTCTCAGACCACTGAATGCTGAATTCTGGTGAACTTTCCTGAGAGGTCCTGGAACTGGGCCATGAAAGCTGTCAAGGCAGCTAGTGGAGGGCAGTTGGTGAGTGCTTGGAGCATGCTGAGACTCCTGGAAGACAGAACCCTGCTGTCAATGGCTGATGTGGTAGATAGTTCTGCAGGTGAGGAATGGTGCTTATTAGTTAAAAGAACAAACTCTCTTCTTGCAAACACCAGTGGTAGGAACATCACACTGCTTTCATCTCTCATCTCACCTCAAGAGAGTGAAGAGACTCCCCATGGTATGGAGGGGAACAAATGGGTCGAAACTAAGATTAGGACATAATCCCTCAGCAGCACACTGTCCTTAGGATAGCCTTAGAGCAGTGGATGAACTTTTAAAGTTTATCAACAGATGAAATCTACTTTTAAAATTTCTATTCTAGAAAGAATTAAAAATTTAGCAGGTGCATACATTAAATGCTTTAACATCTTTAAAATTATCTTTATAATTTGTAATAGTATCTTTATAATTTAGTATCATTTCCCATGCTAATATTTCATTATTCTGTTTCTGTTTTCTAGCATATGCTATAAACTGGCATATCATTTTACACACACACACACACACACACACACACACACACACACACACACACACCTCAAATACTTGTGCCAGTATAAGATACCAGGGCCTTGGCTGGGTCAGGTGAGGGATTGTCCACTGGCACTACAAGCAGCATAGTCAGAGATGCCCATGCAGGAGGGAAGGCCAGCTCAGACCTTTGGAATTGTCTCAGTGCCAAGCACCATGAGACAGCAAATTAGGATCATGTCTAGAAATAGAGTGAGATGAGTTGAAGGCAATAGTTTAGGCCTGTGAGTGAGGTGAAAGTATCAGTTGCCTTTCCTTGTTAATGTTGGGTTTGTGGAGAGGGGTGCACCTGCAGACTAAAGGCAGAGGGCATGTTTAGACCGTAGTAGCAATTTGCCATGTTTATCATGGATAAACAAACACCTAGGGCAGTGATTCTCAGCATGTGGTCTCTGGACCAGCAGCATCAGCATAACCTGGAAACTTGTTAGAAATGCAAATTATTAAGATCTCTCTCCATATCTACTGAATCAGAAACTATGGGGATGAGACCTACCAACCTGCTTTGATAAGCCCTCCTGATGTGAGACAACTCGGAAATGTGTGCACACAGGAAAGTATGGGTTGAGAAGAGTTGTGTTTTCTTTGGAGCAAAGTCTGTCTCCCCTAGGTGTAAGTGATGCCTACTTCGTTCTCCTGATTCCCTGAAGGGTAGAAGAAAATATGGTAGAAATCCTAGCCCGTCAATCCTGAAGTTAATAAAGTAGTATTAATAAAGTAGTATGCCTTCCTTAATAAATTATCAAGATGGTACCTACTTTGTTAATCCTTTCATTCCTAATGCAAACCATGATTAATTAAACAAAAAAAACCTGCTACGTTGACAAGACGCTGCTTACCTCAACCACAACTGATTAGTATAACCACTTTGGATGTGGAGGCCACAGAGTTCTTAGGGGAGGGGCACCTTTCAAATCTTCTCAGCTAAAGAAACCCGATAGCTCCTAACTTTTGCCCCCTAGACCTTCTGAAGCTGTTTAAAGAGCTCATGGGGTTTAAGGTTTTTCAAAGCACTGTATTTGAATGATATTAACTTTAAATATTTTCTTCTGGCCCCCAAAGATTTAATTTTTTAAAAAACGCTGCTTTATCATCAGCACAAGTGGTGTCCTCATTAATAATCTGAGCTGCCAGCATCCATGTCCTGCTTACCTCTGTGCTCTGCTATTTACAAGCTGGTCGCAGGAGCTCATGCACGTCATTGCATAGTAATGAATTTGCTTTGCTTTCCTTCTAGATTCATTAAATTGTCTTCGAGGATGCCTATTAAGCATGCATTTCTCATCAACTAAGTGGTTCAAAATGAGGGCCTTTGAACATTTCTAATTAGCTGTGTAAAGTTTAGAACAAAGTTAACAGAGGCCCCCAAAGACTGTTGTTTGGAGTTTCAGGCTACAGATTGCTACTTGCCAACTAATACAAAATCAAGGGTGCAGTTTTTCTTCCCTGAAGATCTCTTTGAAAAACCAAGATAAAAGGAAGTGCACTATTTACAGTAGTTGTCACATTTGTGGCTAACAATAGTTATGTAGGTTAACTCACTTGCATAGTAAATATGTTGCCTCCCTTGAAGAGCGATAACTGACTAGATTTTGCAAGCTCTCTAGGCCTTTTCTGAGACTTAGGAGGACTAACATCTTAGAGATTGTGATAGTACTCCAGAATGGAAAACTTTTTTTTTCTTGGAGGGAAAAACTTTTTTTTTTCTTGGAGGAAAGGAAAATTAATTCTTCCTTAGCTATAGGAATGGGGGAGCCTTAGCAAGACCACCTATAAGGTGTTTGAAGGGCATAGTAGAAAATGGATGACCTCTTAGATATTCTCTTAGAATAGCAGTGGTTGTCAACCTTGACTGCACATTGGCATCACTTGTAAAGCTTTGGACAAATGATGATATCTGGACCTCACTCCAAACCAATTAAATAAAAATCTCTATTGATGGTGTAGCCAAGCCATGGCTATTTTTTAAAAAGCTAATCAAATGATTTTAATGGACAGTCAAGACTGAGAACTACTGTCTTAGAATCTGCCAGTTATCATTTTCTAATAACCCAAAGAAGAAATATGGGGGCCTATTTGAGATACAAGAATTCTCCTCCCTCTTCCTATTCATTAGAGAATAATGGTTCCTCTATTTCTTTTTCAGAGAAGTAGCACAGATTTTCCAAAAGTCTTTTTGTGTGTTTTATTGATTGCCTTATTAAATCTTTAAGACCATAATCCAGCTGAACTTTGCATAAATAAATAATAAAATTTGTTTACATTCAAACTAGATAATTCCATATGCATTTATTGACTAAGCGTGAGAATGCATTTTTTTTTTTTTGCAGGGGGTATGGGGGTTCCGATCTTAAAATAGGCCCTCAAAACATAGAGAAGCTAGACAGTTGAGAATCAATTCTAAGATATAAATATTTTGACCTCCATAGATTTTCCTTAGTACCTTTAAGTTCTAGAGAATTCGTGTGGAAGAACCATGGCCCCTAGAGGTGGGTTAGACAGATGGTAACACATGACACATACAGGCTTTGAGCAGCTTTCAGCTGTGCTTCCAGATAATATATACTGCAATAAGTCCAGTAGAATTCCCAAATTTCACTAAAATGGACTTAGAAAATCATATCATCCATATCATTTCTTCATATACTATAAATGAAAAAAAAAATCAGTTCAGGGGTTGCAATTTGACAGCTGTCTTTTGTTTGGTCGCCTTAGTGTTTTTTAAAAGCCTGAGCCAGTGAAACTTTTTGAGGGTACTATGAAATGATAGACAAACAAGATTTGATATTCTTGTATTTTGGTCAAAATAGTCTTATGGGAAACAGGTCTTCCTAACATATTTTCTTTCTTAGCAGGGCAAACAGAGCAACATCGCATGCCATGTCCCCTCCAAATCCAGCAGATGAATTTCTTAAGACCCCAACAAATTTATCACTAATAAATACTCGAAGGCATGTTTTATTGTCTTACACACTTAAAAATTGCTTGTCTCCTCAATTAGGTTTTAAGCCCCACGTAGAGAAGAACCACTTCTTATACTTCTTTTGTATTTTCCACATTACATGCCCTACAGTGCTTGACGTATCATGATTGGTAAACACATGGAGGGGATGAGTGATGCTATTGGAAGACATGTAGAGTGGTGTGTGTGTGTGTGTGTGTGTGTGTGTGTGTGTGTGTGTGTGTGTGTTATGTATATGATGCATATATGTATAGTATAGGGGGGCTTTGAAGGGAAGCGCTGATCACACTCATAAAATGTATTCTTAGCATTTTATGAGTGTGATGATTGCCCTTGCTAGTAGAGTATGCCACCAAGTGCAGAAAAAGGACAAAAGGACAAGTTTAAACAAATATCATAGACAGAAGAGTATGGATGTCTTTCTTCACTGCATCAGATGCCCTAACTTCACATACTGACTGCCAGATGGGAGGTAAGTGCTCTGAACTAACATCTGGTAATGAATATTAAATAAAGAATGAAAACAAAGTTAATAAAGGGTTTTATTTATTTATTTATTTTTTGCCCTTGCTTTAGGCCTAATTTCACTGTTTCCTCTGTAGCTTCTTATGATGTAGATTTTCTTTCCCTGCGGGATTGCAGAGTCTTTTTAGAAGAGCATATTAAATGATTATTCTTATCACTTAAGGCTGCTCTTTGAGAGGTATGCTCAGAGGCTAAATAGAAATACCTTTACCTGGAGGAAATGGGAAAGAAGAAGAAAGAATCCATGATACAATTCTAATGTGTTATAGCCCAGATACACTAGAAAAAGGTGATGAATAATTCAGGAGAAAATAAAGTATATGTTTAGAACATTTTGTGAGCATGCTAACTAACAATCTTAGAAAAAAAGATAAGTAGACTTAAAGAAGAACTTAGCTAGATCATTGGATGTTGGCTTAGAATTCAGTATTATTTTGTCTGAGTATTTGGCCTGGTTCCAGTCTAGACTGGGCATGGCTGAAACGTGAGGGGAAGGGAGACTGATCACACAGGCCAGGTATAGTGACCTAGACTAATGCAAAGCACGTCTCTTCCTCTATGAAACAATAGGGAGAGCGCTGATTTCTGTCTCTGTTTTAGTTGTGGTTGTATTTACCTGGAGACCTTTGGTATCCTTTGGTAGGATTTCATCCTGAACTCCCAGAGTTGTATGAACCTGACAGACAAATTTAAAGTTGAAAAGAGAACAATCACATAACTCCAAGCATCAGAGTTCAATTCTGCTTGTTTAAATTGTGCTTTGACATCTGGATTCTAGTCCCTGATTGCTATGCTAGGCTGTGAAACTGGTGTGGTGTTTTGTTTTGTTTTGTTTTGTTTTGTTTTGTTTTTGTCTTAGCTCAGCACTGGAGTAGAGTGCCTATCAGAGAGATCCTACTAAACTCCTCCTAATGTTTAGCTTTAGTTTAACTCATATATTTCCCTTCCAGATAGAACTGTCCCATCTGCACCAACCATGACAACACTTCTTGTTTTCATCAAATTCAGTGCCCTGTGAGAATCTCAGACTACCTTCATTTTCTTGGATTTTTCTAGATTCATGATGGTTTAGGCCTTACCCTCTTTCTCTATCATCATTTGGCCAAATTGAAATCATTATGAGATTGGCTGGAAACTCAGTCAATCAGAAAGTTATAGGTTTGGGAGACTTACTAGATGCCTTCATGAATCCTAGCATTTATTAGCCAATTGGAAATTTTACTTCAGATATGTTGGCTGGGATACATTCATAAATCACTATCACTCAAATTCATATTTCAGCTATCATGAAATGAACACCTTGGACAGAACACCTCTGTCATAAAATCATGTACCACAATTGTATACTTTTAATAAAATTTAAAGTGATCTATGAACATTCCAAAGTGTTTCTAGTAACTTTCTCTTGTATAGAACATTTCCTTCTCAAGTTGGGAGTAGAGGTTATATATACAGGGATGAGCAAATAGTCTCATTTTACCCTAAATTGCTGTGTGACAGAGAAAAAAATTATTTTAAAGAGAAAAAAAGAAAAATAAAGAACTAGTAAAAACAAATGTGGTTTCCTTAGTGTCTTGGAGGAATATGTTTATTGTTGCTATGGGGAAACACCCCCTTCCTTGCTTTTGTGATTTTAGAGAAGCTTTTCAGTTTCTAAAGAGTTGGGCTCTGAAAGTTAATTTGTAATTTGAATTTTGACATTTGGTGAATATAACAATGTTGTAAATAAAACTGAGCTCCCTGGTCTATCCACAGGAGTCTATTTAATTTACAGAGTACTTAAATGTTGCAAATTTGCAGCATCAAAATTTTTAGTGTTTGTTTTTGAGAAGAGTAAATTTTATTAAAATCCTACTGGGAGCTAGTTGTAGACTTTTTTAAATTTTTAAAAAGACTTAGGAGGGTCTTCAAGGGGCTTAGAGGTCAAAGACATTTTTCTTATTTTTTATAGTCACATGACTTCCCTTTACTTTGATTCAGGTATTTCTTTACTTCTAATTATATATTTGTAAGACATAATTTCATTTCTTGTTTTTGTTTTGTTTGGAAAAATATGGGAAAGGAGAGGAGATAATGAATTGAAGAGAAATTTTTCTGTGGTAATTTTTCTTTCCTTTTCTTTGGTTATTTATTTTTTCAATATTATTTTATATTAATTTCAGGTGTACAGCATCTGGTTAGACATTTGTATAATTTAAGAAGCGATCCCCTGACTCGTCTAGTACCCACCTGGAGCTATACATAGTTATGACCATATTATTGACTCTGTTCTCTATGCTTTACTTTACATCCTCATGACTATTTTGTAACTACCAATTTGTACTTCTAAATACCTTCACCTTTTTCATCCTGCTCTCCAATTCTCTCCCATCTATCTCCCAATAAACCTACTAGCCATCTGACACCATACATAGTTATTACAATATTATTGACTATACTTCTTATGCTGTATCCTGTATCCCCGTAACTACTTTGTAACAACCAATTTGTACTTCTGAATCCCTTCCCTTTTTTTTCACCCACGCTCCAAACCCCTCTCCCATCTGGCAACCATCAAAATGTTCTCTGTATCTATGAGTTTATTTCTTTCTTGTTTGTTTATTTGTTTTTAGATTCCACATATAAGCAAAATCACATTGCATCTGTCTTTCTCTGTCTGACATATTCCACTCAACACAGTACCCTCCAGGTCCATCCATGCCACCACAGATGGCAAGAACCCATTCCTTCCATGGCCAAGCAATAGTCCATTGTATATATGTGCCACCCACTCTTTATCCATTTATCCATTGACAGACACCCAGGCTGTCTCCACATCTTGGCCACTGTAATAAACAATGCTGCAGTGAACATATTGATGCACATGTCCCTAGAAGTAGCATTTTGGGTTTCTTTGGATAAATACCCAGAAGCGTTATTACTGGATCCTTCTTTGTCTCTTGTCATATATAGTCTTTGTTTTAAAGTCAATTTTGTTTGGTGTAAGTATTGTTACTATAGCTTTTTTAGATTTTTTTGTTTCCATTTTCATGAAATATCTTTTTCCATCCCTTTACTTTCCATCTGTGTGTGTGTCTTTTAATCTAAAGTGAGTCTCTTGTAGGCAGCATTCAAAGGTTGGACAATTAAGTTCAGGAACTTTTCTCTCTGTAAGTGCATAGCAGAAAGTTCACAAACTTAATTGTCCATCCTCATGTGTAAGAGTATTATTTTCTTATCCATTCAGCCTTCTTATGTCTTTTGAGTGGAGTATTCAAACCATTTACATTGAAAGTAATTGTGGATAGATATGTAGCTATCATCATTTTATTATTCATAATTTTGATTTTTTTTTCTTTTTTTTTTTTTTTTGGTCTTAAAGAAGTCCTTCTAACATTCCTTGTAATACTGGTTTGGTGGTGAGGAACTCCTTTAATTTTTTTCTCATCTGGGAAGCTCTTTATTTGTCCTTTGATTTTAAGTGATAGCCTTGCTGGGCAGAGTAATCTTAATTATAGGCCCTTGGTTTTCATCAGTTGAATATTTTGTACCAGTCCCTTCTGGCCTACAAAGTTTCTGTTGAAAAATCAGTTGACAATCTTACGGGGGCTCTCTTATAAGTTATTAGTTGCCTTTCTCTTGCTGCTTTTAGAATTCTTTGTCTTTAAATGTTGCCATTCTAATTATTATGTGTCATGGTGTGGGCCTATTTGGGTTCATCTTGTTTGGGACTCTGTACTTTCTGGGGTTGTATGTTTATTTCCTTCTCCAAGTTAGTTAAGCTTTCAGTCATTATTTTTCAAATATATTCTCAATTCCTTGTTTTCTCTCTTCTCCTTCTGGTACCCCTATGATGTGTATGATTGATGTTATCCCAGAAGTCTCTTAAACTATTGTCATTTTTTTGGCCTTTTTTCTTTTGCTCTTTGCTGTTCTAATTGGGTGGTTTATGCTACCTTTCTTCCAAATCTCTGATTCTTCCTCTTCTTTATTTAGTATGCTGGTAATTCCTTCTAGTGCATTCTTCTTTAGTTATTGTATTCTTCATTTCTGACTGGTTCTTTTTTATGGCTTCTATGCTTGCTATCTCTTTACTGAAGTTCTCACCAAGTTCCTTGAGCATCGTTATCACCATTGTTTAGAACTCTGTATCTGGTAGGTTGCTTGTCTCCATTTTGTTTAGCACTTTTTCTGGAGTTTCGTCCTGTTCTTTCATTTGGGACATATTTTTTTGTTTCCTCATTTTGGCTGCCTTTCTGCATTTACTTTTATGTATTAGATAGATCTGCTATGTCTCCCAGTCTTGGCTGGGTGGCCTTATGTAGTAGGTGCCCTGTGGGGCCCATTGGTACAGTCTCCCTGGTCACCTGCTCCAGGTGCTCCAGGAGTGTCCCTTGTGTGGATTGTGTATTCCTTCCTGTTATAGTTGAGCCTTGATTACTATTGGTACTCAGTGGGTGGGATTGACCCTCAGGCTGATTGTGAAGTTTGGCCACATTCACAGCTTATGGGCTGCTGTGCAGAGTGCTTACCCTACTGAGTGGGATTCAACCCAATGGGCTGTTTGTGTGCCACTTGTGGGACTAATTGGGTTGTACTCTGCTGTAGTCTGAAGCTGACCTCCAAGTATGCTGGTTTTGGAGTCTTTTAGGAGGGGTTCCCATATAGGCCCAGGTAACCCACTGCCTGTAACCAGCCAGAGACTACCTGGTAGGAGCTACAAAACCTTCTGCAGTTGTTTTCTGCCTGTACTAAACCTGGAGGTGTGTGGGAGAAGCCATACTGTGAACCAAGGATGTCTGCCACCAGTACTGGGCCTGGGGTAGGTCTGCAAAAAGCCAGGACACCTGGAGGCCAGCTGCCACCTGTTGGTTCTTTTAAGATTTAGCCTGTGATAAAACCTTGTTCAGTACTCATTTGGGTGTGGCGTGGTCCCAGGCAGTCACTATAATGGGATGAGTTGTAGTCACCAGGTTAATGTAAATTCTGGTTTGGTGCCAGTGCTGAGCCTGGAGCTACTCAGAAAAAGTCTCAGAGAACACCGAGGCCAGTTATCACCCACCTGGAGCCCATGGACTCCGATAGTTTTCCAAAGAAGAGTGCAATGTGGGCAGGGCTGACTACTCACGAAAAAGTGCTTCTAGTGTTGAAGGAGTTGGGTAAGGCGGGGTTCCAGTGAGTCAGCACAGCTGAGCCAGTGGAGTTCAACAGGCCAATCAGATTCAGGTTTGGCCGTAAGCGTAGGGGGTGGGCTCCCACCTGCCAGCTGCACTAGAGCAGGTCGCCACACAGGGAAAATGGTGACTGTCCTCAGGAATTCCTCTAAAGCCACACACCTCAGTCTTCCCCCTGTTTGATGCCAGTGCCCTCCCACCCCCAGTCCCTCCCCCGAGTCACTCTCCCTTTACTGGAGCCCAAGGTGAGTACTTGTGAGCGAGTGAGCCTATGTGTGCACCCTTCAAGAGGACACCTGGGTTTCCCGAAGCCTTCCATCCCACCCAGACTTTTGGAATCCCCACTGTTTTTCATAGCCAAATGTTGTCACCAGTATTCCAGGCTGGGGAGGTTGGTTTGGGGCTCCTCCAGAGGGAACCTCCATGGCCAAGATATGCTTCCTGATACTCATCCACCACACACAAGTGTGGGGCCCGATCCACGTCTCTACCCATCCTACCAGCCTTGATGTGGTTTCTTCTTTATATCCTTAGTTATAAAACTTCTGATCAGCTAGCCTTTAGTTGGTTCTTCAGATTGATTTTTCTGTAATTTAGTTGTAATTTTAATGTATTCACAGAAGAAAGCAGGCACAATGTTTATCTACTCTGCCATCTTGGATCTCCCTTTCTGTGGTAATTTCAGTTTTGAAAAAAAATGATGATTGGAAAGGGTAAGTATACATATATATATATAACATGTATATATCATATATATATGATATATATCTATGTATATATAAATCTTCAGGTGACTTTGTCTAGATTGGCAAAAGGAAAGTAAAAAGCTAATATGGCTGCACAGGTTTTGTTTTGCTCATTTCTGATGTGCATGATTACAGTTACCACAACTGGTGTTAAGTAACACTAGTCCTAAAAATATGGTTCAAATTTCAGTTACCACCCTATATTAACTGTAAATAATTGCATACAGAACAAACTTTGCTGGTAGCTCTTCAGTGTACAAATCACTAAGTAAATAACAGTTGCACATCATGGTCAGTGGCCAATTATTCAATTCATACCACTAATCCCCATATTATTTAACGGTCAACTGTACATCTTTTATGAGACCACCTTGGAAGATGTTAGGAGAGGTATCTCCCTTTTCACTACATGGCTCCTGTAGACATAAATAATAGCTGTATTGCAATTGCAGGAATTGCAGGCTCCCAGTGAATTCCTCTGTTTCCTTTTTTTTTTTTTAAGATTTTTTTTTTTAATTGGGGAATTGGGGGATGGGAACAGAGCTGGGGAATTGGGGGAAGGGGAACAGACAAGTTGCTGTCCCTTTGTTCTTCAGTCTAGTTGTAGAAGACATTGCTTCAATGGCCCAAGTTGGCACCATCATTGCGCTCTTCCCGGGCGAGGCAGATCAGTCGCCGGCTTCTGGACAGGCGCTCACGGTGGCTGCTAGCTGCTCACGCTGGCTGCTGGCTACACTCTGTAACCCATGGCAACCCACTGCAGCAGGGGCTGCAGCCCACGCTGTCGTCGTCGCCAGCGACTCATGGCAGCCCAGCTCCAGGTTGAGCTGTTGTTCAGCATCTTAGCTGTGGAGGGCAGTGTCACTGGCCCTCATATGTGGGATCCGAACCGGGGCCCTCTGGCGTCCCAAGCCAGCTCTTAACCAACACGCCACTCGGCCGGCCCCCCTCTGTTTCCTTTTAATGCTTTATTTAGAGTTGTTTTTTTGTTTTGTTTTGTTTCGTTTTGTTTTTGTTTTTATGGGGTTTTTTACCAGCCTATTAGAGTGCCTCAGAAGAGAATTTGAAGCAGGACTAGATTTCTCCTGACATTGTTAAATCAAGATCTTTTTCAAGGTAATTTCATAAAAGCTATTTAAGCTGTCCCACTAGAAAAAAGCCTGCTAATGACTATTCTACTCACCCACTAATTCCTGAGTTTTCTTTGATTGCCTATTTAGTTTGTGTAATTTAACATTTTGGTGTCATAGTTGTCTTAACCTTTTAGTTTTGTTTTCTTCTTACCAGAGGCAAGCAGATAGGCAAGAAAGAATGATTTGTGACTCTTTCTAGCTTGAAATTGTTGTCCCTTTTTGTTTCTCTTTGGAATTTAAATATTTTGTGGCGAATAGAGGCTGAATAAGAGTAGCTTATAGAGACCTGGGGTTTGACTTCTTTGAAATTCAGTGCCAAATCACACGTTGAAATTTCTTACAAATTCAATGAAACAGTTCAATAAACACATATCATATTGCCCTGTTTTGTTCTTTATAGTTTGCATCACTATCTGAAATTGTTATTTATAATGGCTATTTACTTGCTATTTTGGGTTTTTTTTATTATTGAGACCCAGCCTGTGTATCTTGTTCATCTGATCATAGATTAGTGCCTTAGGGTAGTAAGGCATATGCAAATATGTATTGAATAATTAGTAGGTAAAAACAATATGAATAATAATTAATAACAGATAAATTAAATGCAAGGGACCATGACAGGAATTGAGGTACAATGATGAATAAAACAGAGTTCTTGAACTAAAGGAGCCCCAATCTAGTCAGAGGTGAGAGGCACATGTGAAAAGAAATACACTGCAATGCAGTGAACAAGAAAAACAGTAGCATGTTAAAAGGACAAAGGAAGTGCAGTGGGTTGAGGCAGCTCAGGTCAGGTTTGAACTTGGCTTTGAAGGAGAACCAGGGGTTCACTCAACAGACAAGGGGGGGGGGGAAGAGGAAAGAAAATCCCCAAGAAAGGTAGCAGCACAGGCAAAGACAGAAACACAAAAGAACAAGACATTACCCAAGAAATATCATTTCCCTGTGGCATTGCTAGAGCACAGAGTGGGAAGTGGTAAATGGCGGCAAATGCCACCAAAGCAAGAAAGGGTCAGATTATGACAGAGGAAGTCACAACATCAGCTAATCATTTCCCAGTTTCTTCTCCAAAATCATTGTGCAAGTATTACAGCCCTAAAGAGGTATAAGGCATGAATTTTGCGACAACAGTTTACTTGGGGAGACCTGAGATAAAGCTAAAAAATAGAAATAACAGTACAAATTAGCTTATTCCAAATTTCCAAGGCTCTTACCTTTGCCTACTCTGTTCCCTCTATTTGACTACTTGCATGTCTCTTCCTAGCCTATCCTGCTTTTCCTCAAGACTCAGTGGGGCCCTTTCCTCCTTTGGGAAGCCTTCTTCCACCTTCTGGACTGGCTAAATAACCCATCTCTCTGCTCCAAAAGTGCCCTGTTCTTCTCTACTTATGACAGCACTCCCTGTGCTCTACTGCTAATAGTATTCCCTTACACACCCTGTTTGGCCTTGGAGATGGCTTCCTGAAAAAGTCACTTAAGTGCCTCAGTGATATGGGTTCTTATAGCATAATCCATAAGTAGTATGTTCTCAGTATTTTATGAGGGCAATTAGGTTTTGTTTTTTGGCCTCTTCAAATTCCCTAAAGTAATGATGTGTCTTAAACATGTTTTCTTCCACCTATTAAATTGTATGTTAAATCTTTCCAGGTCATGGATTCATTTTTGATAGATTTCATAATGTCAGAGTCCACCCTCTCTGCCTGTTACTCTTTAGCATCAAGTCTCTGGACTCTTTCTGTGAAAGCACTTTATTGAGCAGTCTCCAATGGGATAGTTTTTCTTGTGTGTGTGCATCTGTGGCTGGCTTAGTACCATCATTTACACAACCGTTTTCAGCCATTATGGATCAAACTGTTCTATATTGCCTAAAGTTAATGGGAAAAAGAAGTCTCAGTGGAGTGAACAAACTACAAAATAAACTCATAGGGACAGCACAGTAGAGTTCTCATTGGCTGACTGCAGAGACTCTGTGGTTTGCTAGTGTTCATTGGTCTATAACTGTGCACTTTATTCTGTGACATAGTTCTCATTGGCTGAGAATATTTGGTAATACTTATGCAAGGTAACCTGATAACATTGCATATTGAACATATTTTTTGAGAATTTACTCAATATATGATTTTTTGTTTTTTCTGTTTGTTTGTTTTTTTGTTTACAAAAATACCTGAGTTAAATGGTGCTAGGCATTAAGCTGAATATCTGGTATATTGGTTTCCTATTGCTGTTGTAACAAATTACGACAGACTGAGTGGTTTAAAACAATGCATATTTATCTTACAGCTCTGGAGGACAGAAGTCCAAACAGTTCTGAGTTTTATTAATCCCTTATTTCACTGGAGTATGGTGAGGTGAGGAAATGCAGGGTCAGGAATAGTTTGCCCTTAGCCAAGGACTCAACAAAAAGTCTAAACATTGACAATTTTAAAATGAGCATTGCCTCCTTTTCCCAAGTTTACAGAACAGTCACCAGAGTAATATCAATTTTCATGTCCAACAAATCTGCCCTCAATGGGTCATATGTGACACCAAGCCTGATGCAGGCACTTGGCACTGTGGTAGAGGCTGCTGGTCAGATACCCTTGCATTTCCTAAAAGAGAGATTAAATCTTTCAGAAAATAGAGTCTTTCCAGTAAGAACCCAAGGTTATGTAGGAATCAGCTGCTATCTAATTACAGAGCACCCATTCTTGATTTTATTTCCTTTTTCTCAAGCCTCAAGTTGATCATTGTAATAGTTTTGCAGCATTTATCCCTGCCTCTGTGCTCATTCATTTCCTATAAATGGGATTATTTCACATTTCATCTTAATATCGTTCAATGACTTTGCTCTATCTTTAGGATAAAGTCTAAATTCTTTAGCAGTGCCTTCTGTAAATAGCTACCTGTTAGCCTCAGCCCTTATTATTCCCATCACCCACTATCTACTTGCATATTTCACTAATTGTTGAATACCATCATTCACCCAACAAATATCCATTAAGCATCTACCCTGTGCCTTTGCTTGGGTTTCTCGATTTGAATAAAATTTGTCCAACAAATGTCTATTCAATACCAGCTAGGTGCTATACAGAATGTATCTCCTTCAGTGAACAGGACATTTTCACAGCATTGTCTTTAGGAGCAACTGTGAAAGGAAGAAATAATATCAGAGAAGCAGATGATTTGTGTAATTGTGCCTGAATCATAACCTCTACCTTTATATGCCTGGCCATGTCCTCAGTCACTGAAGCCTCATTCCAAGTCAGCCATAGTATCTGGCATTTTATTTTATTTTAATTACTAATTAATTAATTACTAACTTAGATTCTGGATCACTGACCATCTTTTCTTTATTAAGTCTTCTTTCATGAGTCTGACAGTTTCACTCAAAACACAGAATATATGATTTTATATTAATTTTTGAACGATGAGAGTAATTTCTCACACTGCTAAGTGCACATGGTCATTTTAAATCTCTCTACATCCTCCTCTGAGGAGGAGATTTAGTTAGAATCTAGATTAGAATGTGATTTCTCATCTAGGAGTGATTTTTCTATGACTTCAGGGTGATAGTCAAGCATTGCCCTTTCTTAAACAGAAACTTGAGACATGCTGCTCAAATTGGCTGATCTGAGCTACATAGGTATTTTCTATCCAAAGTCCACACAAATGGACACTCAAAGCCTGCAATAACTTGAGCTCAGTAAAACATATTAACCTAGTCAGCTACATTTATTCAGATGGACTGTCTTGGTTTCCATCCTTCAGGATGAAATCTCATTGCAATTTATAATCTTTCTTTGCCTACTCATTAATCTAATGTCTCCAGACTTAGCAACCCTTCAGTAGGTCTGAGTTCCCCCAGCATCTTTGCAGATCACCTGGTAATTGGCATGTGCAAAGGAAGATGTGAGATGTAGAAGGACTTTCCCATTAGGCAAGTGCCAAATAAGCTGGCAGGCTGGGTTCTTTCTATTAAGGGTAATTTTCCATCAAGGGCAGTCAGGGTCCTTTCTATTGAACTTCTCTAGATATAAGTGAGGGTGGACAATCCTCTCTCAACCAAAATGAAGGGAATCACTTGAGTTTCTCTGGTCAGGTTTCCTCGAGGGTGACTGGCATGGGCAGAAATCGATTTGTCCACAGCTAGGAGCATGGTCAGTGCCTGCTTTCATACTGACGGTATCTGTTGTAAATGTCTAATTTTTTGCTTGTATGCCTCTCCCTTCTTCTGGTAATAACAAGTTTGATAATTCTTTGAGGAACCACTTGCCACACAATTTCAATGCAAGAAGATTAGGCATGCTAAACTCAACATCCAATCCAAACACTGTACACTATCCAAGAGCATGCCCATGACACTAAACACTACTCTCCATTATTGACAGATGCTGATTGGATGTTTCTTTTACTGGATAAGTTCCCCCACTCATACTGTATAACTGAAACTCAGCACAGGGATCTGGAGTTTCTTTGGTACCTGCATTGGGATTTACTCGCTCCAGCTGGGGCAGAATGAAGTTTATAGTTGCTGGAAGCCAGCTAGGAGTGGCAGGTGATACCAACATTGCTAACAATAGCCATCACTGAAATGATCAGCTGGATTAATGTAATATATATATATATATATATATATATATATATATATATATATATATATATATATATATATAGCTAGGGGTTATAAAGACTGTCTTGGGTTATGAATAATTTAAAATATTCCCTAGAACTTTGAGGTAGATTTTTGGCCCAAGCCATTGCAATACAACTTTTATGAGTCTTCTCCCACACGCAAAAGCATGGTTGATATTCTCCTCAAAAGGCTATAGCCTGGTAAGGCAAAGTCTACTTTATTATTGAATGCAGCTGACATTTTAACTATGGGCCTCCATATGGAGAACATTAGATAGCTTTTGCATATGTCTTCATTTTTCTTATAAGAGGTTGAATATCGGCCTTGGGGATCCGTGACAAATCAGGCATCATCTGTTTATATCATTCTTCTGAACGGAACCCTTGGACTTGAGCTGTTTGGTTCCATAATGAGTTGCAGGTGCTGAAAGGGATTGACATAGCTCTCCTTAATTGCTTGTCATATGGCTAATCTGATGAGGGGACTTCAGTGCCAGGGAGATGTGTTTTAAGCAGCAGCAGCTGGCAGTTTTCTCACCCACAAACTCAGACAGATTCTTGAGCTAAGAAGTTTGGAGATAAAAATGATATGGATTCCTCTCTTTTCTTATATATAGTTCTAAGAATATTAGCTTGGGGTCTGGCTTAAATTTGTGAATAAAATTAAAATTAAAATGCTATATTTAAAAGAATACAGACTTTGGTATAAGAGAACCCTAGATGAGAACCCTAACTTATCTCCATTAGCTGTGTGCCAGTCAACAAGCTATTAAACTTTTCTGAGTCTCAGTTTCAAAATTAATAAAATTGGCATAAAAATATCTAACCTTATATGGCCGTTAGAATTAGTGCTAACCTAAACACCACACCTAGCACAGGGAAGGCCAGTGATTCTCCAGGTGTGGGCCCTTGGAGCAGCACCATCAGCATCATGGGGAGCTTGCTAGAAAAGCAAGTTTTTGTTTTTTGGGTTTTTTTACTTCTCTTCACCCTCTCCCCGACCTGTTGAAAGAAAATTCTACAGTTCAGCAATGTGGTTGAACAAGCTCTCCTGGTAATTCTCATGCAAGCCAGTGTAGGCCTTCAAAAACTGATTGTGCAAATGAATAAAAATAGCCAGCATTCAAAATGTTAAGTACACACAAGAAGTCAGAAGTCAAAATCTAATCTCCTGAAGGAGTAAGAAGAGTTGATGATCAAGGAAGACCAGGTAAAACCCAACTCAAATGGAGCATAGTGGGATTCTAAGCATGTAACTTAGTGTTTGTGGTAGGACAGGCTCTTAGGATTACTGGTCAACCTGTGAACACCATGTTCCCTTGTTGGCTCCTCAGCTGATGCTTGAGTTACTTTTTTTGTTTTTTTTTTCATGTCCAATTGCCTCACATCTATCAAGTGTTCTGGAGTGTTTTGTGTTTTTTTTTCCAAATAAATAATATTTGGATTTAAATTTGAAGTATTTGGAATTAAACAAACTTTTACAATGAATCCTGTTTATAAATACCCTATTTAAAATACTACAAGATGTTTTATATTACTACAGCTTAACTCTGAAGGAGAATAATAGCTGTGTAATAATTACAAGTTTTATATATAGCCCTATTTTTTTATGTTTGCAATGAGGATTCTGAATATCTTAGATCTGTATAAGAAAAATTGTCACATGGACAACACTTTTCATATCAATAAGGATACCTAAATTTTATATAGTTTTTTGTAGATTCCAATATGTCTTTATATTTTGTTGCCACACAGCTGTCCAGCCATCTGTCCCCCCATGCTTAACCCTAAACTAACCCTTTTGAGGACACTGCTCATACACCTTGCGTCTCCCTGTTTGGCTCCAAAGGATGGCCAGTTAGTCAATGATGGGTAAGATTCCTTGTGGGAGGAACAATCTAAGACAGGCACAGTTGGTTGGAGGCCATTAGGAGAAATCTCAGGGCTGACAGAGGTGGTCATGAGCCCTCACTCATCCCCCAAAGGGACTGGAGGTTTTCTACCTTCATAGCTACATTCCTTCCCTCAACCTGCTTGGGAAGTGACCTGATGGTGTGATAGTATCTGTCCTCAGCATAATAATCTTATCTCCCTGGGGTCGTATGCATATAGAGTGTGTGAAGGCAGAGCACTGTTTTACCACCTTGGGGTGGACTCTCAGTAATAGCAGCTTGCAGGCATGGGTAATCTGGCTTGAGCAAGTTCTCAGGAATGAGACTCACAGACTGTGGAGAGAACAATGCTACTTCCGGGTAGGTGGAGAAATAAAAGCTGGTGTGTCACCCGATTCAGGGCTCTTAGTCCACAAGGCTGGAGACCCGTGGCCCCATGCTCATTTAACTCTTGACTGCTGTTTCTTTTGTTTCTTAACCCTTCGCCGCCCCCTCTCATTTTCCCACTGCTCATGTCGTGCGGGACATGACAATATTTATTCACTTAACCTGATACAGAAGATCAAAAAAGAGTGAGTTCAGCATTCTCCAGTGTTTTGAGGAAATGGCTTTATACATATACAGTGTTGTGACCCCGGCACTCGTGCATCCGCTGAGACGGATGCGATGTCCCTGTAAGACCAGGGTCTGCAGCACGTGTGAGAAGGATGACCAACACCATCTGCGCAGGCGCAGTCTGAGGGAATTCCTCCCGTATCTTCTGAGGTGCTGTCCACAACCTCTTGGAAATGTTCCAACCTCATAATTATATTCTGTTTCTCCAAATCACGCTTCAACTTTCTAATTGGATAATGTTCCTTTTCATCATGCTCATTTTATATACTTTCTCCTCACATTTCAAGAGTTTAAATAACAGGCATTCATCACAACTCTGAGAGGCGGTTTATGAGGAAACACAGCTTTCTACAATCAGGTTCCTCCCCTGGAGGCATCTCCCAGCAATCAGGCTAAGGCACCTGGCAAGATGTCTCTCTCAGTGCCTCCCCAGGGCCCACAAACACAGTTACCAGCTTCTCCGAGGCATGCAATCAGATCACCGACTGGCCTGAAGGACAGTACCAGCCTGCGGGAACTTGGCTTGCTATTTGGGAAAGAAGAAACCACTTTTGCCAGACTTTCTTTTCAGCTTCATTTCATTTCAGGAATCTCATTTAGTTTTTCAGGCACTTTAAGCAATTTTTCTGGAAAAACAAACAATTATTTAGGAAAATTGTTGGTTGATGATTGTATGTTGCCTTTGGGTGTTATCCTATTTCAATTGCTATGGGAAGATACAAAGGAAATAGTAGATTTACTTCCTCTTCCCACTCATTCAGTAAATAACCCCTGAGTACTTGTTATGTACAAGGCAATGTAGAATATGGAACTATGGATCATAGCTAGACCCTGTCTTTAAAGAACATGGGATATAATAATGGGCTCTGTTTACTAGTCTGATGGCAAGTCCTCCTTAGAATTATATCCCACATAAGAGGTCAGTGACCTCACATTCGTAGTCAGGACAGAAGGCTATAAACAGGAGCCTTCGGATAGAGGTGCTGTTACTGAGCTGTGTAGATTACTGTTAGACTAGTTCCACTGGAGAATGGTCTGTTTAAAAGACATCACGAACTCAAGTGCTTTGCAATAAAAAGGGGAAAGAAATCTCAAGTTTTAGAAGCACATCAATTGGAAGCACAGGGCAGCTGCATACAATGTGGGGGTTGTCTACTCCTGGGGGCACTGTTCACATAGATTGTTATGTGTCCTGCCAGGTACAGCCTGTACAAATGAATGTGGGAGCTCTGTGTGAGTCCTGCAAAAAATACAGACTTTTTTTGAAAAGATGATTTATACCTCTTAGTGTAACTATTCACAATTTGGGATTTGCTTGTAACCAAATCAGATTTCTGGTTTCTTATTGCCAAACCAGATTTTAGGCAAATTTTCCAAATACAGTGTGACAATTTCTCTACTTGTCAACTTTCTAATGAAATGACCTAGTCCTAACTTTTAGTAGCGATCTCAGTGTCCCATCTCTCTAGATATCCCAACTGGGAAAGCTACTTCCGGGCTTTCTTCCCAGGTTCAATACTCTTGAACTTTTACTTTTTTTTTTCTTCCTTAACACAAAACTTTACTGTTTCGTATGACATTCCCTTGTTACATTTCTCTCTGCTTGGTAACTGTGAAAGTAGTTCATATTACAGCATTGAACATTAATTAGTTTGCTTTATAAATGTCCCAGATAATACACATGCATTGGACAAGGTGATCTTTTCCAGATAACAATTTAACTCCTTTGTCCTCAGGGGTATTTTTTGGTTTGTTTTTTGTTTCTTCGTTTTTGTTTTTGTTTTCAAAAGCAATTTTCTGTCATAACCTTTGTCTTCAGACCTTCCATCAACATTTACTTGCCATCCTTTACCTTTGGGGTCATTTTAACCTGAACTTCCCCAGGATCTCCCCTCAGTATACACATCCAAGTTTAAGTAATTCTTCCATCATAGTCCTTTAGAGCACAGGTTGAATAAAAGTGTGAGTTGGTGAAAGGAGACTTCTCCAGGACAGCTGGTGATCGCCTTTGGAATTCTGGGTCCTGTGGAGCAGAGGTGAAATTGAGGTGCTCTAAGAAAGATGGGAGGGCTATGACCCTCTAAACGACATGATGTATTCTCATGAGAGTAAGACATAGAACGTCTCGTATTACCAATTTTTAAGTATAACTTTTCTATCAGACGTGTGTGTACACTCTCAATGCACAAATACTCATTTCTCAAAGAGAGATATTAGTTCTTTGTCTAAACCCATAAAGAGGGAAATAAATCATTTTAAAGTGCTTTATCATTTGCAGTGCCACCTCTTTTTAGTGGAGTTAGATTTCCACATTATTAGGTAGAGAAGTAGAGTCTCTGGTTTGGAGTTGAACCTCAGGAAAACTAGAATAAAGGAACTAGGCCTATCATTTTTATTAGAGAGTTTAAAGCACTGATAGGCAGGGGAGCTAAAGGAGTGAAAGAGGACTGGAGTGTCAGCATTTCCTAGAATGCCTTAGAGAGATAGCAATTATTAAGTGATATTGATTGCTCAATTCCACAGGAGAAACTGGATCTTGGGGCCATCCACTGGGGTGAAAGACGGAACTTGCTGGTTTTCATTATCCCACTTGTCAAAGTTTACTCCACAGGGAGTTCATTTGCCCATACATTTGGATTGTGCATTTTGGAAGGCGGAGGTGGGATTCTATGATGACTTTACCAGGGAAACTTAGGATGAGAAGCAAGAGGGACAGTGTGGGCAAGAGGCAAGGCACTGATGACTGTGCCTATGTGAAGTTGCGGAGCCAGATGTCAACGGGACGTGAGAATCTAAAATGGTCCCCAAGAGGCATCTGATACAGTCTTTCAATTTCCCCTGCTTTTCAAGTTATATCTCCTTAGACATGAGACAAATTAGAATTTAGCTTATAACTATACTGTGTGTAATCTGTCTTCTTCTTTCTTTTCTTTCTACCTTCCATCCCTTCCGTGCTCCCTCTCTCCCTCTCTTTTCCTTCTGTTTTTTCTTTTTTAAGGTATAAAATAACACCAGTCAGTATTTTCTCTCTTTCTCACACACACAGCCACACACACACACACACACACACACACACACACACACACACACACACACACAGTACCAAATGGGTTATACAAAAAGTAACTATCCTTTAGTCAAGTTCAATTCCCCAAAGAAACCACTTTTTAAATATTTTTAAAGAAAAATGACTTTACTAATATTTTTCTTAAAAATATCGTTGTCATTGTTCAAAATTCAAACAACAATAAAAACTATAACAAAGAAAGTTACATTACTTTAAATCCTGCCACTGAAAAATACACATCATCAGGATAAATAGCTTTTTAGACAGCACTCTAAAAGTGGAGATAGGTAATATATAGTTGGAATAGTGATAGATAGATATAGATACAGTTTACTAAATTCTTCTTCTTCTTCTTCTCATTATTATTATTATTTATTATTTTGTAGCATATAGTCTTTCATAGTATTCTCACATGATCCTTTATATTTCTATGGTGTCTGTTATAACTTCTCTTTCATTTTTGATTTTGTTTATTTGTGTTATTTTTTTCCTTAGTGAGTCTAGCCAGAGGTTTGTCAATTTTATTAACGTTTTTAAAGAACGAGCTCTTCATTGCATTATTTTTTTCCTAGTGTCTGTTTGTTCTTTATCTTATTTAATTCTGCTCTAATTTTGATTTCCATTCCTTCTGCTGACTTTGGGCTTCATTTGCTCTCTTTCTAGTTCTTTAAGGTATAATTTAAGTTGTTTATTTGGGATTTTTCTTGTTTCTTGAGGTAGGCCTATATTGCTATAAACTTCCCTCTTACTACTGCTTTTCCTGGATCCCAAGTTTTGATATGTTTTATTTTCATTCTTATTTGTTTCTATGTATCTTTTCATCTCTTCTTTTATTTCTTCTTTGACTCAGTTGTTCTTTAGTAGCATGTTGTTTAATTTCCACATATTTGTGGTTTTTCCCACTTTCTTTTTGCAGTTGATCTTCAATTTCAAAGCATTGTGGTTGGGGAATATGCTTGGTGTAATTTCAATCTTGTTAAATTTGTTTAGGCTAGCTTTATATCTTAGCATATGGCCTATCATTGAGGATATTCCATGTGCAATAGAGAAGACTGAATAATCTGTTGTTCTTGGATGAAAATCTCTATAATTGTCGATTATGTCCATGTGGTCTACTGTGTCATTTAAGGCCAATGTTTCCTTATTGAGTTTCTGTTTGGATGATCTATCCACAGCTGTCAATGATGTATTTAGGTCTTTCACTATAATTGTGCTTTTGTCAGTTTCTCCCTTTAGTTGTGTTAGTAGTTGCTTTATCTATTTTGGTGCTCCCAGACTGGGTGCATATATATTAATAAATGTTATGTTTTCTTGATGTATTGACCCCTTTATCATTATGAAATATCCATCTTTATCTCTTGTTACCTTTTTTTTATCTTGAAATCTATTTTATCAGCTATAAGTATGGCTATACCTGTTTTTCTCTGGATGTTGTTTCCTGTAGGTATCGTTTTCTACCCTTTCATTTTGAGTCTATGTTCGTTCTTGCAGCTGAAATGTGTCTCTTGAAGGGAGCATATGGTTGGGTTTTGTTTTTGATCCAATCTTCTACTCTGTGACTTTTTATTGGTGAGTTCAGTCCATTTACATTTAGGGTGATTATTGATATATGAAAATTTCCTTTAGCCATTTTATCTTTTGTTTTCTGGTAACTCAGTGTCTCCAAGACTTATTATTATTATTATTATTATTATTATTATTACATTTATTTTCTCTCTTTTTTACAGAGGAAAATAAGTTGAAATTCAATGGGATGAATTGTGTAAATAAGTATAAGGATTGTACAAGTAACACACAGATAAGTATATTTTTAACCACAAGATATATATTTATCTTAAATATTGTAAGATCTCTATATAAAATCAAAAGATTGTGAAACTCAGTATGAATTTATAGTGATTATATTTTTAAAAACTTCATGTTTAAATTTCATATTATACCAATTAACTCTACTATGAAAGATGGGGAAATTAGCCCTCTCAGATATTTTTTCACCTTTTTTTGACTTTCTTCCCAGTTTTCATTGTTAGATTATTTCTGCAATGTCAAGGTTCATAACAATCATAGTCTGTTCAGTAATCATAATCCCCACAGTTATATAATCTTACTTCTATATTTAATTGAATTCAGTTTTCATAACCAGTCATTTTGCAATGCTTTCTCTACTCCTGAGTTCTTTATTTTTATGTATTCCTCAGTTGGCTGGATTTTAGTATTAAAATGTCTTCTAGAAGTTACAGTCACTGAGTTTTTGCGTGTTTAAACATTTGTTTCCTGTTTTTATGCTTCAAGACCAAACAAGTTGGGTAAGATACCTTAGATCACTCTTTCTTTCCCTCAGATCTCTGTAAACACTGCTCCTTGGATTTCTGTGTTAACTATTTAACTAAACCAAGAATTGACTGGATTTGTTTGTGAAGTGTCTTTTTATTTTTAAGGAAGGGACCTTGGATACATTTGCATGATCTCTTTTGTATCTGAGCAAGTCAAACTATTGACTTTAAAATTGAAGAACATAATTAACTATTATTACTTCAAAATTCAATGCCTTTATCCTCAGTTAAAGAGTTGCTTCATTCTTCCTGTTACAATAATTATATAACTTTATTTATCGATTTCCAGATGTTTTGTGATTATTACCTCCTTAATTACATTCTCACAAGCATTTTGCATGGACTGTACTGTCATCCCCATTTCACTGATCAAGAAGTTGAGATTAAGAGAGGTTAATAATTCTCAGGTTCATGGACAAGTAGTGGAGCCATGATGTGCATACAGGCCTACCTGTTTCCATTGTCTCCACTCCTTATTCCCTGCCATACTGACTTCTCCTAGATATGGAGAGTCTGGGAATGAGGCAGGCATGAGGCAATGTAAGGCATGGTCAGTGTGGTAGATAAAAAGGAATTAAAAGGCGTTTTGCCTTTGGAATTCTATTACCAGACATGTAAAAAAAATAGTATTAAGAGGGGAGGGGAAAGGTAGATGAGAGTAAAGGGGATCAAATATATGGTGATGGAAGGAGAACTGACTCTGGGTGGGGAACATACAATGTGATATATAGATGATGTATTACAGAATAGTACACCTGAAATCTATGTAACTTTGCTAACAATTGTCACCATGGTAAACTTTAATTAAAAAAATGTATAGAAAATAGTATCTCCAAGAATCCTGAAGTCAAAAGTAAATAATGATAGTGAAATTGGAATGTATTTCTTAGCCCTATGCTCTATAGAAGATTTCTTTTCAAGTTGACAGTTTCTTGGAATTCTAATGGCTGAACATAATGTACTTTGCTTTATCATGTTACCATAAAAGATGTCTTCTGTTTAGGAAAATTAAAGGCATTATATCAAGTTCCATACTGTCATGTCAGCTCCATTATCTTGAGTCATATTTAATAGCTACAATATTTGACATCTGTTATGAACTCTCCTTTGTGGATAGTATTTAAAATATTCCCTGAGCCTAATCAATTCATGTGATTGCTAGACCAGACAAAACCAGGCCTCTTCAGTCAAATGGTGAAGCAGTAAGCATCTATGACTAGAACAATGATCACATTTACATACATAAAATCTGATAAGAATTAATGGTTTGTATATCACAAATGGAATATATAACCCTGACAGATTGGGGCCATTTCATTACTTACAATCTCAGGGAAAAGTAGAGATATTAAATTATATGGTGTATAAAAACCAAAAGGATTTATTTCATACAGGAAAGTAAAGTTGCAGATTATAAGCCTCTACCCAATAACATTCAGAAAGGGCTGCTTGGGTCTTCAGGATGAGCTTGTGGGCAACATGACAGTGATGAATGCGCCCCTCTTCCCTCCATGGCCTCCCACAGCACTCACCTTCTCTATTACCTCTTGGCACCTCATCAGTTGGTGGCATTAATTCTTTAGTTGATTAATGTCTTACTTATTAACACTTACCACTGAACATTAACTCTGGAAGGGACTGTGTACACCCTCCACCTTGGATAGTTCTTGGCACATAATGAGCATTCAATAAATATTTGTTAAATATTGTGTTTCCTATAAGTCTTGTCTTTTAAACTAAATTATAAACTACCAAAGGACAGAGTTCACAGTTTATACTATGAATGGTCCATTGCACCCAATAATGCTTAGCAGACAGTGGGATCTCAGTGATGATTTGTTATATGGAGTTGAATTAAATGATATAGAATATAAAAGGCTACCTTTCTGGCTCCTGGTTCTGTTCTTTGATAATACTTTGTACATGACTCTTTTTATAGCCTCTAATCAACTTTATTTTAACTCTTTGTTCCTAATTTAGATGTCTCTGTACATTTTGTACTCTCTGAGCAAAATATATCTCATTCTTCTTTGAATAATTTTGCACATAGCAAATAATAAATAAAAATAGGAACTAACATCCTATTAATTGACTACTGTGCCAGGCATGTAACTGTGCTATGTGCTTTACAGATGTTAATTCTATTAATCCTCGCAAATCCTAGGAAGTTGGTAATTTAATCTTTATTTTTATTGTTGTCAACACTGAAACTTGTTGCTTGTCCTAGATCATGTATCTTGCAAGGGCCAGAACAGAGATGGGTGCCCGAATTTTTGAACTCCAAAATTCTTACTCATATTGCTATTGTGCTGACTCACTTTGGCATTATTTAATGAACTAACTAATATGAGCATCCATGGTAGGTTACAAGTGGAGCACTTCTGTTCACCCCACAATAAAGTCAGAATACTTAAAATGTCCTCACAAGAGAATCATTTTCATTTTAAATTAACATGTTTAAGCAATGCTTCTTTTATCAAGACTGTTTTATTCAAGTATATCCTTTCTGATCTTAGTAAACTTAGGTAGAGCAGGATACTGCATTAGAAAACATTTATTTTTTATCTCTTTTTTAGTGAGATATATTCCAGAACACTCAACTTGATGTCACAAAAAAGCTCATGTCATCTCACCAGCCCTCAGCCCCAAAGATTAAGTGTAGACAACTTAGGATATCTTGGGCCACCTCCTTTAGGTAAACTCCATTTAAGTAACAAAGGTAACTTCCCTCAAAAGAGTAGGAGTAAGGCCTCCTGGAATCATTGATGACAATTCCCCTTGGAAGGGTTAGTGAGTACCTCCTTTGACCAGGGAAAGGGATGTCACAAAACTTGGGTCTTAGGAGTTCACAAGGAAAGGAAGGATGGACAGGAGTCATCCTAGGTCTGTCAATGATGCATACTTTAATATGAGGTGTGACAATTAAGTTCGCAAACTCATCCTGCAAAAAGTGCTACATACCTCATTGCTGAATATCACTGCAGTCACCTGTGAAGTACTCCCCTTGGGAAGTTATACACTGAAGCCAGTGCCTAGTCTACCTTTCAGAGCAATTTTGGAACACTTTTTCTGGAATTACCATCAGAGCTGTCATCATATTACCCTTGATGTCCTGAATGTCATAAAAATGTCTTCCTTTTAATATTCCCTTTATCTTCAGGTAAAGAAAGAAGTCATTGGGAGCCAGATTGGGTGAGTAGGGAGGGTGTTCCAATACAGTTATTTGCTTACTGGCTGAAAACTCCCTTATAGACAGTGCTGTGTGAGCTGGTACATTGTCATAATGCAAGAGTCATAAATTGTTGGCAAAAAGTTCAGGTCATCTAACTGTTTCACATGGACTTTTCAATACTTTCAAATAGTAAATCTGATTAACTGTTTGTCCAGTTGGAACAAATTCATAATGAATAATCCCTCTGATGTTAAACAAAAAATGTTAGAAACATTATTGCAACAAGTTCATGAACATAATTGTCAAATCTCGTATACCAGTGTGTTTTTTTTGTTGTTGTTGTTGTTTAAATTTATTCTTTTAATTACTTTCAGGTGTATAAAGCAACATAATAGTTAGACATTTAAACTCCTCATAAAGTGATAACCCACTTCCCAAGCTACTACCCCTCTCACATCTTATATAGCTGTAACAATACCATTGACTACCTTCCCTATGTTGTACTCCACACCCTGTGACTATATATACCTATATATTTAGCTAGAGTTGACATTCAGTATTATTCTACTTCAGCTTTTCCAGTGTATGGCACATTAGTCATGCATCTACACAGCCTATAATGTGATCCCCTTGATAAGTTTGGTGCCCATCTGGCACCTTACATGATCTTTACAACATTGTTGATTATATTCCCCATACTGTATTAACTATCAATTTGTATTTCTTAATGCCTTCACCTTTTTTCACCCTGCCCCCAACCGCATTCCATCTATCATCCTGATAGATCTAGTACCTATCTGGCACCATACCTAGTTATTACAATATTATTGACTATAATCCTTATGCTGTACCCTACATCCCCATGACTACTGTATAACAACAAATTTGTACTTCTTAATTCCTTCCCCTTTCACCCATCCTTATACCCCCTCCCATCTTAAAGAAGTCCCTCTAAGATGCCTTGTAATACTGTTTTGGTGGTGATGAACTCCTTTAGCTTTTTCATGTCTAGGAAGCTTCTTATCTGTCCTTCAATTCTAAATGACAGCCTTGCTGGTTAGAGCAGTCTTGGTTGTATGCCGTTGCTTTTCATCATTTGGAATATTTTCTGCCAATCCCTTCTTGCCTACGAAGTTTCTGTTGAGAAGTCAGCTGGCACTCATATGGGGGTTCCCTTGTAGGTAACTAATTTCTTTTCTCTTGCTGCTTGTAAAATTCTCTCTTTGTCTTTAACCTTTGACATTTTAATTATGATGTATTTTGCTGTGGGTCTCCTTTGGTTTATCTTGTTTGGGACTCTCTGTGCTTCTAGGGCTTGTATGGCCATTTCCTTCACCAGGTTAGGGAAGTTTTTTGTCATTATTTCTTCAAATAGGTTTCCAGTTTCTTGCTCTCTCTCTCTCTTCTCCTTCTGGTACCCCTATAATGCAAATGTTGGTCTTATTGGTATTGTCCCAGAGGCCCCTTAAACTCTCCTCAGTTTTTTGGGTTCTTTTTTTTTTTTTTTTTTTTTTTTTTTTTGCTATTCTGGTTGGGTGTTTTCTGCTATCTCATCTTCTACATTGCTAGCTGGATCCTCTGCTTTATTTAATCTACTGTTGATTCCCTGTAATATATTCTTCATTTCCATTATTGTATTGTATCCTTTATTTCTGACTGGTTCTTTTTTTATGGTTGCCATCTCCATTTTTATGCTTCCTCTCTCTCTGTTGAAGTTCTCCCTGAGATCAGCGAGCATTCTTATAATCAGTGTTTGGAATTCTGCATCTGAGACGTTGCTTATCCCTGTTTTGCTTAGTTCTTTTCCTGGAGCTTTGTTCTGTTCTTTCATTTGGGACATGTTTTGTTGTCTCCCCATTTTGTCTGCCTCCCTGTGTTTGTTTCTATGTATTAGATAGAGCTGCTATGTCTTCCAGTCTTAGTAGGGTGGCCTTATGTAGTAGGTATGCTGTGGGGTTCAGTGGCACAGTCTTTCTGGTCACCTGAGCCACGCATTTCAGTTGTGCCCTTTGTGAGGGTTGTTTGTGCCCTCTTCTTGTAGTTGAGCTTTGGTTGATGATTTCACATCAGTTTGAGGGACTGACCTTTGGGCTCACTAGTTTTGAGGACTGGCTTTGACTACAGTGGAAGAATTGCTGTGCAGGGGCTGACTCTATGGAGCAGGATCTGCCTCAGCAGGACTCTGGTGCCTACCCAATCAATCCACCCCTTGGTGTGTCATATTTGGAGGTGGCTGGGTGATGCTCCAGCTTGTTTTGAAGCTGGCCAATAGGGACACCAGCCTCAGGACCATCTTGGAGGGGATCCACCGTGGGCCTATTGCAGCCACAGCCTGTGCCTACCTGGGACCACCCAGTGGGAGTCAGAAAGAAATCTGCAGATGACTGCCACCCATGCTGTGCTTCGAAGTGCCTTGAGGAGCCAACCCACAAACCATGGCTGGCTGCTGCTAGTGCCAGGCTTAGGGCTGCTCAGCCAAGGGTACAGGACATGCTCAAGCATATGTTGCTTCTCTGGGGTCTGTGCACCTTTGAGAGACCCTAGGAAAGTGCAGCTTGAGCCAAGGCATACAGTCTGCACAAAAGAGCCACTGAAAGCATCCTGGGTGTGCCCAAAATTTGGGTGGGGCCAGATCTCAAATCACCAGGGCATGGCAAACGAACAGCAGAGACTCAGATATGGCGGCCACCTGTGTTCCCATGGCAGGAAGGGGGAGGGTTCAGCAGAGAAACAATGGCCTCTGCCATCTCTCCTGTCCAGGAGAAAGCCACTTCTCCAGCCCCCATCCCAAGCCAGACAACTCAGTTCCCCACCATGTGTCCCTGCCACCTTTCCAGCTGCTGTGCCAGAGCCAGAGCTCAGAGTAAGTGATTATGTTGGTGGGTAAGTCCGCACATGTTCTCTTTAAAAGGAGCACCTGTGAGTGCAGCTGCCCTCAGTCTCACTCAGTCACAATCTCTGCTGGTTTTCACAACCAAAAATTATGGGGACCTCTCTGCCCGGTATACTGGAACCCTGGGCTGGGGTGTGGCTGGGATCACTCGCTCCCTTAGGGGTTGGGGGGAACCCTCCACAGCCAAAATAGCCCTCTGATCTTTAATGGCCACGTGGGTGTGGGACCAGCCTGTTCCAAATCTCTGACCTTTCTACCAGTCTGAAGGTGGCTTCTTCTGCAACTCCTTAGTTGAAAGGCTTCAGTTTAGCTTGATTTTAGGTAATTCTCAATAATGGTTGTATTGTAAATTAGTGGTAATTTTGATGTGGTCGTGAGAGACGGTAAGCACAGCGTTACCTACTGCGCCATCTTTGTTGTCCCCAGTTGCGTTTTCTGTATACCAGCCTTTAAACTTGATTGCAGCTACCTATAGACACAGAGTTTTAAGGATATCAGTTTCCAGATCCTTAATTCCCATATGTGTATGTGCATTTATTTTTCCTAAAATTTACCTGCCTGACAACTTGCCTATGCTCAAAATTGTGCTTCTTCCATTTTATAAAGGAAATACATATTCCTTATTCATAACCCATCCCAATCCTTGCAAAAGTGCACAGCCTAAGGGTGTTTAAAAAAACCTAGGCATCTGAGGGCAAGTGTCCTTTAAAAAGTAAGGCACGATAAACCCTCAGGGCTTTCAGTCTTTCCATGTATTAAAAATGTTTGTGTTAAAGGAGATTGATTTGTTAGAAAAAAAGTTTTTGGAGCTTTGGGCAGGCCAAGTGGCGCGTTAGTTAGGAGTTGGCTTGGGATGCCAGCTCTGAGCATCAGGGCCCCAGTTCAGATCCCACATGGGCCAGTGATGCTGCGTCCTCTACAGCTAAGATGGTGAACAACTCAACCTGGAGCTGGGCTACCGTGAGTCGCCGGCAATGGCGTAGGCTGCAGTGGGGCTGGCTGGCAGCGGGAGTGAGCTTTCGTGAGCTGCTGTGAGCCACCGTGGGTGGCTGTCCAATGGACAGAAAGTGACTGCCTCACCCGGGAAGAGTGCAATGATAACACCAACATGGGCCAGTGAAGCGACGTCCTCCACAACTACACTGAAGAACAAAAGGACAGCAACTTGTCTGTTCCTCTTTCCCAATTCCCCAACACTGTTCCCCTCCCCCAATTCCCCAATAAAATCTTTAAAAAAAAGGGCTTTTGGAGCTTTATTGGTATTTCTGATATGAGATATATGGTAGAGTGGGATAGTGAGACTAATTACAATATTCATATAGTGACATTTCCTTTTTTTACCCCTTAATGATTGTCAAGTAATGCGTTCCTCTTAAGACAGATAGCAGTAGGAGCAAAGAAAAGAGACTATCACTAACAAGCATTGAATAAGTGAATTGGCTTTTTTCCATGTTTTCAGAAGTAAGCATTTCTTTTCAGCTCTTATCAATACTTAATACTGAAGATCTGTAATGTATTAGGAAAACACCTTTAAGCAGCCAAAGAATTAGAAATTCTCTTACATGATTTGGAATGTGTTCCAGAATTAAAAAAATTTCAGGTTACATTCAACAAAATCTACCAATTAAAAAGACTACCTGATTTCTTTCATATTTAAAATAATGTAAAGGTGTTTTTTAAAATTAAGTTACAGCATTGATATTTCTTCCAATTACAGACATCCCTGATTTGGTTTATATTTTCTAACTCCTGTTAACAAAATAAAAGTTTGTGTGCTAGATGCTGGACCCATTAGGGTTTTGTTTGTTTGTTTGTTTGTTTATTTGTTTGTTTTTTTTACAATTTTTTATTAAAATACAGCTAACTTTCGATATTATATTAGCTTTGGGTGTAAATCATAGTTATTCAACAGTACCCACCTAGCTCTATACAGTGTTATTACAATATTCATTTTATTCTCTATGCTAAAGAAGTGATCACCATGATAAATCCAGCAACCATTTGATACTGTGATATGCTATCACAATATTATTGGTCTTTTCCCCATTTTTACAATTTTCAATTAGAGTTGGCATTCAATAGTATTTTATATTAGTTTCAAGAGTACAGCATAATGGTTAGACATTTATATAATTTAGGAAGTGATCCTCCTGACTAGTACCACCTGTCAGTATACATAGTTTTTGCCATATTATTGATTATATTTCCTATACTTTACATCCCCATGAATATTTTGTAACTACCAATATGTATTTCTTAATACCATCACCTTTTTCACCCTGCCCCAAACCCCATTTCCATTTCACCCTGATATAATCTAATACCTATCTGGCACCATACATAGTTAATACAATATTATTGGCTATATTCCTTATGCTATGTCCTACATCCCCATGAGTACTTGTAACAACCAATTTGTACATGTAATTTTTTTCTTTCCTTTAAAAAAAAAAGATTTTATTGAGGAATTGGGGGAGGGGAACATTGTTGAGGAACTGTGGAAGGGGACCAGCCAAGTTGTTGTTCTTCAATCTTCGTTGTGGAGGGTGCCAGTCGCCACCTGGCTGCCCATCAGTAGCTCATGGCCTCTAAGCTCAAGGTGCTGTGTTCAATCTTAATTGCGGGTGGGCGTAGCCACCAACCTATTCGGGAGTCGAACCAGTAGCCTTGTTGTTAAGAGCGCACGCTCTATCCACTGTGCCATCTGGGCGGCAGCTCAGCTCAAGGAGCCAAGTTCAATCTTAGTTGCAGGTGGGTGTAGCCCACCATCAAACAGGCAATCTTGTTGTTACACCAGCTGTGCCATCCTGCCACCTGTTGGCAGCTCAGTGACAGCTCAGCTCAGGTATAGCATCACTGGCCCATGTGGGAATCAAACCGGTGGCCCAGTTGCTCAGAGCTCACGCTCTTAAGCCAACTCTTAACCAACTGAGCCACTTGGCAGGCCTGATATTCTTTTTTTAAAAAATTAGTTTATTGGGGTGACCATTTTCTTAATCCCTTCACCCATTCCTAACTCCCTCCCATTTAAAGAAGTCACTTTAAGATTCCTGGCTTGGTGGTGATGAACTCCTCCAGCTTTTTATTGTCTGGGAAGCTCTATATTTGTTCTTCGATTCTAAATGATAGCTTAGCTGAGTAGAGTAATCTTGGTTGTAGGCCCTTGCTTTTCATCACTTTGAATATTTCCTGCCAATCCCTCTGGCCTGCAAAGTTTCTGTTGAGAAATCAGCTGACAGTCTAATGGGAGCTCCCTAATAATAACTGCTTTTCTCTTGCTGCTTTTAAGATTTTTTGTTTTGTCTTTAACTGTTGGCATTTTAATTATGATGTGTCTTGGTGTGGGCCTTTTTGGGTTCATCTTATTTGGGACTCTCTGCACTTCCTGTACTTGTATACCTATTTCCTTTGCCCGGTTAAGGAAGTTTTCTGTCATTTCTTCAAACAGGTTTCCAATTCTTTGCTCTCTCTATTCCCCTTCTGGTACCCCTATAATGCAAATGTTTGTATGCTTGATGTTGTCCCAGCGGCCCCTTAAACTCTCCTCAGTTTTTTTGGATTCTTTTTTCTTTCTGCTGTTCTGGTTGGATGTTTTCTCCTACCTTATTTTCTACATTGCTGGTTTGGTTCTTTACCTCATCTACTCCACTGTTGATTCCCTGTAATATATTTTTCATTTCCATTATTATATTCTTTTTTTCTGACTGGTTCTTTTTCATGTTTTCTGTCCTCATTTTTATGTGTCCTATCTCTTTGTTAAAGTTCTCCCTGAGATCAGTGAGCATGCTTATAACCAGTGTTTGAAACTCTGCATCTGATAGATTACTGGTCTTCATTTTGTTTAGTTCTTTTCCTGGGGCTTTGTTCTGTTCTTTTATTTGAGACATGTTTCTTTGTTTCCCTGTTTTGGCTGCCTCCCTGTGTTTATTTGTATGTATTAGATAGGGCTGCTATGTCTTCTGGTCTTAGTAGAGTGGCCTTATGTAGTAGGTGTGCTGTGGGGTTCGGTGGTGCAGTCTTTCTGGTCAGCTGAACCACTTACTCCAGGTGTTTCCCTTGTGTGGGTTATGTGAGCCCACCTCTTGTAGTTGAGCCTTGGTTGATAATTGCACATCAGTGGGAGGGACTGACTCTTGGACTCAAGATAATGGGGACTGGCCTTTACTACAGTGGAGTAGTTGTTGTGCAGGGGCTGACCCTATGGAGCAGGATTTGCCTCAGTAGGACTATGGTGCCTGCCCAATCTGCTTCTTGGGTATGTCATACTTGGAGGTGGCTGGGTTATGCTCCAGCTCATTTTGAAGCTGACCACTAGGGACAACAGCCCCAGGACCACATTGGAGAAGATCCACTATAGGTCAAGTTCAACCACAGCCTGTGCCCTACCCAGGGACACCTGGCTGGAGCCACAAAGAAATCCTCAGATTGCTGCCACCTGTTCTGTGCTTGGATGAGCCTTAAGAGGCCAAGCTGCAAACCAAGGCTAGCTGCTGCTAGTGCTGGCTTAGGGCTGCTCAGCCAGAGGTACAGGACATGCTCAAGCCAGATGCTGCTTGTCTGGGTTCCACAAACTTTTGAGAGACCCTAGAAAAGTCTGAAGCTTGAGATAAGGCAAGCAGTTTGTACAAAAAAAGCCACTGGAAGCAGCATGGGTGTGCCCGAAAGTTGTGCAGGGTGAGGTCTCAAATTGCCAGTGCATGGCGAAGGAATGGCAGAGACTCAGGTATGGCAGCCACCTGTGTCTGCACGCCGTGAAGAGGGAGGGCTCAACAAAGAAGCAGTGGCCTCCACCAGCTCCTTCATCCAGAAAGCCACCTCTCCAGCCCTCATCCCAAGCCAGACAACTCAGTTCCCCACCATTTGTTCTTGCCATCTTTCCAGCTGCTGCCCCAGTGCTGGAGCTCAGAGCCAGTGATTCTGTTGGTGTGTAAGTCCACGTGGTCCCTTTAAGAGGAATTCCTGGGAGTGCAGCTGCCCTCCATTTCACTCAGTCACAGTCTCTGCTGTGTTTCACAACCAGAAATTATGGGACTTCTCTCCCTGGCACTGGAGCTCTGGGCTGGGGTGGGACTGGGACCTCTCACTCTTTGGGGGTTGCAATGAGGAGACCTCCACAGCTGAACTATCCCTCCTGATCACTAATAGTCACACACAGGTGTGGGACCAGCCCATTCTGCCTCTCTGTCCCTCCTACAAGTCTTGAGGTGGCTTCTTCTGCACATCTTTAGTTGTGGAGCTTCAGTGCAGTGAGATTTTAGTCGATTCTCAATGATGATTCTTTTGTAGTTTAGCTGTAATTTTGATGTGGATATGAGAGAAGGTAAGCACAGTGTTTACCTACTGCCCTTCTTGGTATGCTGACCCTCTGCCTGGGTCCATTAGTTTTTAGCAGTATATACCTTTGTATATCATAAAGTGTGCCCCAAAACTTTGCTTGGAAAAACTAATGAAGTTATTTGTTATTTATATATGCCATATAATATTTATAATTATTTTAAGAAGCTGTATACCGGAGTTAGACCTATCAAACACAGATACACATATCAAAGGAATACCATGCTTTTATCATATTCTTTGCTTCCCAGAAAGGTTAAAATTGAGCTATCCATTATATTACATTATTATAAAAATGTATAAACTACATATTTACTTATTTTAAAGTACTATAACTATCTTATGTTTATATAGTTTCAGATTAATTTTATCTTTCAAAGTGATCTGCAATTTATCTCATCAATTATTGTAATATTCCTCTAAATGATTATTAACATATTTTAAATTGGAAATTATGGTGATGGAAGGAGAACTGACTCTGTGGTGAACACACAGTGCAATATATAGATAATGTATTATAGAAATGTACCCTTGAAACCTACATAATTTCACTAACCAATGTCACCCCAATAAATTTAATAAATAAGTAATTTTTAAAAATTGACAATTATAGTCAGGTTTGTGAATTGGCTTGAAAATGAGAACTAGTTTAGCCAAATAGGTTATTTGTTAGTTTATCCAATATAGTTAAGAAATATTAATTATTTCTATGAAATGACTGAGCTAAATCAGCCATGCCAAGGTTTAGATGAAAATACACTGAAAGCATTTGCTAATATAAAATATTGTGCCAAAAATATTGTTTGAACAAAATGTTTAATTAAATTTACATTTAAATTTACTCAAACCTTTCTGAAAACATTAGGTTATATAGGTGTCTCAAAGTGAGTGAATAAAAAGTACAAATAATACATCTTCCTACAATTAGGTAATTAGAGAATGGATAGCAAATCCTTTTGCTAGTTGAGTGCTTTTGCATTATTTGTTTTCAACAACCAGAGAGTAGGGTATTGAACTTTCCTCCTAAGAGGCAGCTGGATTAATTAGGAAAAGAAAAGAGATTTGGCTGTGTTTGCACCCCGAGTTAGCAGAGCATGGGGTGTTCATTTCCATAAATAGATAGTGAATTATTGGTTAATCCACTGGCTCCATGAAATAACAGTTTTCTAAATTTTTAGGAGTTTCAGTACCTAGTAAATAACTCATTAAGATATTAAACAAAACCAAAACTTCTCAGTCATCCATTGTACAAATATCCTGCCTGTTGATTATGCAGAGGCATCCCAGGCTTGGGTTGTACAGCACTGCACAGCAGACACAGCCTCAGTCCACAGTGACTCCCATTCAGTGGGCCAAGTTAGCAATAACAGAAACAGAATCAATAAGGCTATTTAAGACTGTGCTCTTGACTAGGAAGAAAACAATGCAAGTGAATATGGTAAGGACTGACTGGGTAAGGATGGAGGGATTACTTTAGCATAAGCGATCATAGAAGTGAAATGGGACTGAGTCCTCTGTGAGGTGAAGTAGCAGCTGAGAACCTCTATGTTAAGTTATTTTGTTCCACATAAACTTCAATCAGTTTTATGATTTTTAATTTTTGTTGTAATTAAGCATCAGAGAAGACTGAAAAATTCTCTCTAATGAACTTTTTATTTTTTTCCATGAGAGATTACTTAAGTAATGGGGCTTGCCAAGTGTGTATCAGTTCTTGATCAAGGAAATAGTTCTGAGCTATTTAATAGAATATTTAAAACTGAGGACATAAACAAGCCATGTGGATAAACTGATCACTGTAATTTAATATAAAAAATATTGGACTAGAAATTTAGGGAATAAAACCCAAAAAACAAAAAACCAGTTTTACTTTTGATTGTCTCTAGTCCCCCAGAATAAATCCTAAGAGAAGGATGCCCAGTACAAAACTGTCAAGAGCCTTGGATTAAAAGGCAAAAGATCTGAGTCTGAATATATCACCATTTAACTTTCCTGAGTCTCAACTTTTTATCGCTGAAATGGGACTACTAATTTCTATCTTAAAGTATGAGTGTGTGAGTATGAATATATTTAGAATTGTGTCAGATCTATTATTGGTACAAAATAAATTTGTATTGGATGACGAGTCCTGTGAGGGCAGATAAATAATAAACTCATAGTTGTAACTGTAACACACTTTTAATTTTTGATTAAATAGACACTCAAAGAATGTTTGCTGAATGAATGAGAATGTGTCATAGACAAGTGAATTATCACCTACCGTATTTCCTCATGTATAAGACACACTTTTTTTTCAGAAAATTTGGGGTCTAAATACTGGGGGCATCTTATACAGTGGTTGTAGATCGTTGTCAGGTCATTTAAGAAGTGCGGCATTTCAAATGCCATAGATGGTACTGAGGTCAAGGCAATATATGAAGACAGTGATTCGTCATCAGACACAGATGAGGAGAAGCTAATGGTTGGGAGTTTTGACAGCGATGAGGAGTTGTATAAATTTTATGATGAATAAAACTTGAGTTCAATAACTTTATGTCATACATTTTTTTTTCAAATTTCGGGCCCCCAAATTAAGGTGTGTCTTATACATGGGGAAATACAGTAGTTTCCTTTCCTCCAATACTCAGGTTTTGCCCTAAGTGATCTTCCAGGTTTTGTAGTTTATGGTACTTTGATTCAGAACAGTGTTCAAATTCACAGTTTTGAAGATTGGTATGAAGGGGTAGCAAGCGAAAATCTCAGGCAAGGCAAAGTGTGTGCTTCATGGGTAAGCTACTAACACTCCGGCACCACGGACAGCAACTCTTTCTTTTTTGGGCTTCCGTTGTCAAAATTACAAAAGTAGTGCATATTTGTTGAAAGTGTAGAGAAATCCAGTCCTATGTAAAATTAAAAAGAAAGAAATAAAAAATCTTTCCTTCCCCTTTTCTTGCTCTCTTTCCTGTCCTACTTCCTAGGAATAAAAGATGACAAAAGTTTGAGGAGTATTTTTTCAGATCTATCTCTCTATTTATCTCTCATATATTCAGATAAAAGAATAGATGGATAGAGTATATTTTAATTAATTATGCCAGAGCTGAGATAGCTTCAAGAAATATAGACCTGGATGAAAATCCAGTTATATTTTATTTTAACATAGTTTCCTTTTCTGTAGAGGTAGATTTCCTGCTCTTGAAACTATAGCTACAATTTGCCGGAAACATATTGCTTTGAGAAGTTTGTCTCAATATTACCAGAAGCTAGGGATGGGTAAGGTTTTAGAGTTTTTAATGTGAAATTTTGTGACACCTCCTTCTGCTTACGTTTGCTTTGGTCATGTGGGTCTTTGCACTTTGCTACTGGTCATTGAGATTAGGAATGGAGACCTGGGACATGACTATATGTCCACATTTTTTCAATGACTCACTTTTAAAGATCTTTCCTTGTTATTTCTACAAACTCTAACCATGTCTTAGTAATTCTAAAAATTTGGGATTTGAAATCCTCCACAAGATTTTTTGCATTTGGAACTGGAACGAAATCTCATAAATTCTGATTTTGCTTCTAAACTCATCACTGTGAGGACACATTCTCTATTTCTGTCAACATTTATGGCAGTTTCTATAGATGGCTGGCACAGGGCAATTCTTAGCAGGTAGAAGGGAAAGGGCAAATGAAGAACAACCCCTGACATATTCACCCAGATTATCCTGTGCAGAAGTCCCTGACCCCATTAGGCCAAGGGCCTCCAGTTCCCATAACCCCAGTTCATCTTGAAGACCTTGCTCCATCCAGAGACTGTGGAGCATAGGAGAACTTCAGCTTCTGTAAAAAGAAATTAGATGAGTGATATGCTCTTAAGAAGATCAGTTTTGGAAAAAGGGGAATATCAAAGAGAAAGAACAAAATAGATTTTCTGTAGATAGGAGCAATCCATAACCAATTTTGGAAAGGACATGACTGATATTCAGCCAGTATACACCATAAGAGTTTTCCAATATTGAAATACTTCTGTGTTAGAAAGACATGTTCCCATGGCTTTGCCTCTGGTGATCATATCTCTCTTGACAGGAAGGGGTCCTAGGCAGAGGTTCTCAACCTTCCTAATGCCACAACCCCTTAATACAGTTCTTCATGTTGTAGTGACCCCCAACCATAAAATTATTTTCGTTGCTACTCTATAACTGTAATTTTGCCACTGTTATGAATCGTAATATAAGTATCTTTTTGTTTTCCAATGGTCTTAGGCGACCCCTGTGAAAGGGTCATTCAACCCCCAAAGGGGTCGCGACCCACAGGTTGAGAACTGCTGTCCTAGGGTAACAACAGTACCTAGTTGGTGCTAAACAAAGGGAAGACATTAAACTCGTCATTTAACAATTTGACTATTTCCTTTTGGGAAGGGAAAAAAGAATTCTAGTACCTGAGCTGTGAGGATGAGAATTAGATGGCTCAAAGGAAGAATAAGAGAAAATCCCAAAGATAGAGAGAGGGGACAGGACAAATTGCTACTGTGAATATCAGGGTTTCAGGGGATTCTCTGTGCTGGGAGGCAGTGTAAAAATTAAGCTTTGTGGATTAAAATGCTTCTGAAACATTCAGCCCAAGCTCACTTTGCTGTATCTCTGTACAAACTTCTGATTGCAAGCAATGTTTCTGTTTGCAAATATTGATTACAATCAAATCTGTTCTAAAACTTTGTAATTCATCAACAGTACTAGTTGTGTAGGTACAAAATTCTCAACCAGAGTTTATTTATTGGTAGTAGGTTATCAAGCTGAAAGCACCTTTATCTGCTTCCTTGAATGGAAAAAAGACATCTGAGACCAACCACAGAACACCTCCAGAGGTAACTGGTGCAATGCTTTCAACCAGGTGGGCTGGCAGTCAGGCTAATTCATTCATGGGAACCTCAGGAATTTCACACAGTGGTACTGCTACCATCTCCTTCCTGCTACTTACCTTTTCTGAGTCACTTGTCAGCTCAAATCTCCCTGTAAAATATTCACCTGCCCGTTAATTTGACCACTATTTATTGACCTTCTATTAGATGTCAGGCACAAGATAATGGTGAGGAACAGTTGATGCTGGGAAATTCACTCGGATTTGCTATTCGCTGAAGGAAAAGACTGAGTAAAGGGGAGGGTTTTGGTATCAAGCAGACCTGGGTTTCAATACTGACTCCAGTATTTAGCAGCTCTGATGTTTACTGCTCCTTAGGCAAATTAGCCTCACTGAGTCTCAATATCTTTATTTATAAAATGAGGGCAATTTTACTTGACACACCTTTTATGGTTACTATAAAAATAAGTAACATATTTAACGTGCTGGGGGAGAGACTGATTCATAGGTGTGATACCATAAAAGTTTATTTAATTTCCTCTTCTAATTAATATGAGCCCACATCTGGATATTAAATGGCATGAAAGATGGACTTATCGACTTTAAAGTTATTAGTTTTGCTCAGAGGAAAGTTCAAAGACTTGATATAATTTCTGTAGCTCCTTTAAGATATCAGTTACCCTGTCATTTGAACGAATTTCCATGGGGATGTGGGGGTTGGCTGGCAAACACAGGATTAGAGAAGCAAAGAGAAACCATAGCCTGGGCATTTTGCCAGAGAGTGACAGAGCGAGAGAATGAAAGTGTCTTCTAAACTTTGCCTTTCGTCCTTGGTGTTATTTAATCACTGTAGCTTTCCTGGAGTTCTCCGGTAGGCATTTATTATTGATATTAGGGCTGTTCTTTTTACTTTGCAGTTCCCAATGACACAGAACAGCTCAAAATCTGATCACAACATGCAGTTTTGAGTTCATTTAGTGTTCTCTATCTCTTAGGCTCCATAAATAAAGAGTCAGTGTGTGTCGAGGTTTACTTTGGAGCCTCCTCCATCATCTGTGTCTTTAGTTATAGAAAAGCTGAACTGCTGGATCTACATCATTCTGCTGTCCTTGACCTGTAAGCTAAAGATAGTGAGAAGATTCTTCCTGAATCTAAGGTCTCTCCTAGCTCTCGCTGGGTATTGGGTACAGATGTTAATCTCTGTTTGTCATGACTTCTAAGGGTCACACCTTCATCTGGATGAATGCAATGTTTCTTTTTTGTTTATTTTTTAAATTATAGTTGGCATACAATATTATATTAGTTTCAGGTGTACAACATAGCCATTCAACATTTATATATCTTATGCTGTGATCACCAACTAAGTCTAGTCATCATCTGTCACCTTGCAAAGTTATCACATTATTGACTATGCTTATTTTAGATGATACCAGTATATGTCTGTTCACAGTCTTGCATCTTTTTTTTTTTTTTTGGTATGGGTATGATGCCTGTGTTTGAGAAGCTCCTACCATAGAAGAGCCATACTTTTTAAAGGGGATTTTACATTTACTAGTGATTGAGTCCACATAAACTAAGAGTAAGAGACATCCCATTTGACCTCCTATATAAAATGTGCCATTTTATAGCACATTTAACATAATGCTTTAGAAAGAGCTTTCAAAAACAGTAGTGTTAGTATATAATGGGAATTACATTGTTACTGACATTTCAATCATATCTCAATCAAAATTCATTGTCCAATGTCATTTGATTCACAAGCACCACTATTTCTTCTTCCATTCCTTACAGTGTTTTCCTCTTTTAGATTTCCATTTATTTGACACTCTGTCTCAGCTCTTTATAAATGGACTAACCGAGTCTTCGTAACTCCTTCTAAAGAACATTCTAGAATTTATCTAGAAAAACCTCTCCTTTCCTCTAGGATAAGCACCATTTTTACCATTGCTTTCTAAAATTACTACAAAGTAGTGGGAAAATTTTCATTTTCTACAGAGTTTCTCTTCCAGAGTCCTAGTGTATTTTCAACATCCCACACTGACATCATCTTGTGTGTAGGGGACCTTAAAAAATAATGTCTTTACATGGAACCACCTGAGACCAACTGAAATTTTGGATAAGTGAGTTCCCAGAGGATTTTAACATTTAGCCAGTGTTGACAATAAGTGGGCCATGCTTTAATTTTTTAATTTAACAATTATTTATGAAGACCTTATAATGTGTTATCAAGCCCTGAATGCCAGTTCTCTGCAATATCCAGTTTGTCAATGAAAGTGGCAACTCCATTTTTGGTCCAAATTACGGACATCTGACTTGATCTCTGAAGTTGCAAACTGTAAGTAAGCATACATATTGGTTCTCTCTGCAGTGAACTCCTCCTTAGCCACTGCTTTAATCAGGCAAATGGCAGCTCCAAGAAGCCAAATTGAAGCTATCCTTCATCAAAATTGATGTGGGGGATATGCGTATGTACACATTTGTCCTCATACATGGTTGCTGGATTGCAAATAATAAAAACCCATTCAAATTAGATGAAGCAAAATTAACAAATCAAAGGGAACCTTGTGGAAACCAAAAGAAAGGGTCATTGTTGAGCCTCAGAAGGTCATGGACCAAGAATTGGAGAGTTGGTGGCCAGTTCTCTCTTCTGTGTTTCTCTGCACATCTTCTTGTCTTTTCTGCTACTGCTGATCAGATTTTCTTGACTTGGTCAAGTGTAAACAGATGTGGTTGCCCTCATCCTAGCCCCAGCAACTCAGTTTTTCTGGATTAAGTTCCTGATAGACACTGACTATTTTTTCTATTTTTCAATTCTGAATTCCAGGAAAAGAAGTTTGTTTTGTTTGAATGTCTGTATATACATGCCCATTAGCTATAACAAGGAAGAATGCGCTCCTGGGGTCTGTTTTTTCTTTCCTTTTGTAGAGGCTGGGAGAACAAGTTTTCTAAGAAAACTGGAGAGAAAAGATTGCCATCTTTAGTATAATCACACACACACACACACACACACACACACACACACACACACACACACCACCTCTCTGTACATACACAACATGCATTCATAAAACAAGAACATGCGGGATTGAAAACTGAGGTTGAAAGCCAGCATAATACAGAAGAAAAACCTTGAGGTGAGAGGAAGGAGATATGGACTCAAACTGGCTTTATCATTAGTTACTGGTATTATCTTGGGCAATTAATTGCCTTACCATCTCTGAATTTCATTTTCCTTACCTATAAATGAGGGACTGGACTAGTGATTGGTTATGAACTTCCATAACATCTGTTATTTTTTAAAAAAGCTAATTAAAAATAACTAATGGCCTCCATATCCATTTTTCTTCTTTCACTAAACCAGTGACTCTTGAAAATTTTGGTTTTAGAAACTCTTACAGTTTAAAAAAAAATTGAGGAACCTGAAGAGCTATTGTTTATGTGGGTCATATCTATTGATACTGACTGTATTGGAAATTAAGACTGAAAAAATTGTAAAAGTATTTATTAATTTACTTAAAAATCATAATGACATACCCATTATGTATGAGTATTAACATAAATAACAAATTTTAAGAAAAGAACTCTAATTTCCAAAACAAAACAAAATCTCTTTAGTATCTGCCTTAAGAGAAAACAGGTGGGTTTTCATACCAATTTTTGTAATCTGTTGCAAATTGTTGTTTTGTTTGAAGTTCATAAAGACAATTAACCTCACACAGAAATGTGGTTAGAAAAGAGAGGGCATTTTAAGAGATTTTTTTAGATAGTTATGAATATTTTTCTTTGATATCACACCCTAATTCTACTAATAGTAGTTTCCTTTTTTAAATAGTTGTTTTTATTTTTCAATTACAGTTGACATACAATATTATAGTAGTTTCATGTGTACAACATAGTGATTAGACATTTATATAACTTACAAAGTGATCACCCCAATAATTATACTACCCATCTGACACCATATATAGTTATTACAATATTATTGACTATATTCCTTATGGTATACTTCATCATGACTATTTTGTAACTACCAATTTGTACTTCTTAATCCCTCCCCCTTTTTCACCCATCCACAAACTCTCTCCCAACTGACAAACATCAAAATGTTCTGTGTATCTAGGAGTTTATTTCTATTTCCTTTGTTTCTTTATTTTGATCTTTAGATTCCACATGTAAGTGAAATCATATGGCATTTGTCTTTCTCTGCCTGACTTACTCAACTCAGCACAATACCCTCTAGGTCCATCCATATTGTTGCAGATGGCAAGATTTCATTCTTATTTTATGGCTGAATAATAGTCCATTTATATATGTATCACCTCTTCATTACCCATTCACACATTGACACCCAGGTTGCCTTCATATCTTAGCTATTGGCTATTGTAAATAATGCTACAATGAATATATGGATGCACATGTCCCATTGAAGTAGTGTTACTGAGTTTCTTTGAATAAATACCTAGAAATGGAATTACTGGGTCCTTCTTTGTCTCGTTATAGCCTTTGTTTTAAAGTCTATTTTGATTGATGTAAGTATTGCTATCCCAGCTTTTTTTCTTCGCGTCCGTTTTCATGAAATATAGTTTTTCATCCCTTTACTTTCAGTCTGCGTATGCCTTTTGATCTGAAATGAGTCTCTTGTAGGCAGCATATTTAAGGGTCTTGTTTTCTTATCTACTCAGCTACCTTGTCTTTTGATTGGAGCATTTAATCCATATGCATTGAAAGTAATTATTGATAGATATGTAGTTATTGTCATTTTATTATTATTATTATTATTATTATTAATTTTGTTCATCTTAAAGAAGTTCCTCTAACATTCCTTTTAATACTGGTTTGGTGGTGATGTACTCCTTTAGTGTTTTCTTGTCTGGGGAGCTCTTTATCTGTCCTTCAATTTTAAATGACAGTCTTGCTGGATAGAGTCGTCTTGGTAATAGGTTCTTGCTTTTCATCACTATGAATATTTTGTGCAAACCCCTTCTGGCCTGCAAAGTTTCTGTTGAGAAATCAGCTGACAGTCTTATGAGAGCTTCTTTGCAAGTAGCTAACTGCTTTTCTCTTCCTGCCTTTAAGATTCTCTCTGTCTTTAACCCTGCCATTTTAATGATGTGTCTTGGTGTGGGTCTTTGGGTTCATTTTGCTTGGAACTCTGCACTTCCTGGGCTTGTGTGTCTATTTCCTTCAGTAGGTTAGGGAAGTTTTTTGTCATTATTTCTTCAAATGGGTTTTCAATTCCATACTGTCTCTCTTCTTCTTCTGATACCTCAATGATGTGAATGTTAGTACATTTGATGTTGTCTCAGAGGCCCCTTAAGCAATCTTCATTTTTTGGGTTCTTTTTTCTTTTTGCTGTTCTGATTAGGTGTTTCCTGCTACCCTAACTTCTAAATCTCTTATTCAATACTCTGCTTCATCTAATCTACTGTTGATTCTCTCATGTAATCTTCATTTCAGCTATTGTATTCTTTATTTCTGAGTGGTTCTTTATTATGGTTTTTATCTTGATTTTTATGTTTACTATCTGTTTGTTGGAGTTCTAACTGAGATCACTGAGCATTTATATAACCAGTGTTTTGAACTCTGTGCCTGGTGGATTGCTTGTCTCCACTTTGTTTAGTTCTTTTTCTGGAGCTTTGTTCAGTTCTTTCATTTGGGACATGTTTCTTTCTCCCAGTTTTGGCTGCCTGCCTGTATTTGTTTCTATGTATTAAGTAGAGCTTTTATGTCCACTGGCCTTATGTAGTAGGTATCCAGTGAGGCCCAGTGGCACAGTCTACCTGGTCAACAGAGCTGGGAGATCTGGGTGTATCCCTTCTGTACCCTCCTGTTGTAGGTTAGCCTTTTTTATGGCAAAAACATAGCCTTTGACATGTTTGCATGTCAGTGGATTGGTTGTGAGGACTGGCCATAACTATAGTGGAGAAGCTGTTGTGCATGGGCTGACCCTATGGAGCAGGATTTTCTTTCGCAGGGCTCTGGTGCCTACTGAGTCTGCCCTTGGGTTGTGTTGTTTGTTGAGGTGGTTTGATGGTGCTCTGGTGTGGTCTGAATTTGGCCACCTGGTGTGTTGGTTCTGGGCCTCTTGGGAGGGGCTCCATTGCAGGTCAAAGTCAGCCACTGCTTGTGCCCTGCCCAGGTCCACTTGGTATGAGCTACAGTGATCTACAGATGGTTTCCACTTGTGCTGGACTTGGAGGTGCTTGTGAGAGGCTAAGCTGAGAACTGGGGCCAGCTGCCACTAGTGCCAGGCTTGGGGCTGCTTAGCAAGATATACAGGACACACTGAGGCCAGATTCTGTTTGCTTGCAGCTTTCAACCCTTTGTGAGATTTTAGTAAAGCCCACAGCATGAGCCAAGACCAGCCATTTGTGTGGAAAAGCCACTGAAAGTGGCTTGGTTGTTCCTGCAAGTTGGGTGGGGTGGGGTCTCAGGGAATTGCCAGGATGGGGCAAAGAGTGTTAGCCAGGCCTATGAAGGCTCAGATATGGATGTCACCTGTGTCTGAATGCTGGAAGTGGGGAAGGGCTCAACAATGAAATAAAGGATTCTGCCAACACTTTTGTCTGGGAGAAAGCTGCCCCTTCAATCCTTGCCCTGCAGCCAGATAATTCAGTTCCTCGCATATGTCCCTGGTGCCTTTCAGCCTGCTGCCCCAGTGCTGGAATTCAGAGTGAGTGAATCTGTGAGTAGCTCCATGTATGGGCTTTTAAAGAGGAATTTCTTGGACTCCAACTGTCCCCTGTCTCACTCAGCCACAACCTCCATTGGTTTTTACATCCAGAAGTTATGGGGACTTTTTTCCTGGCACTGGAACCCTGGTGTGGGGAGCCTGGTGTTGGGCTGGGACTCCTTGTGACTCAGAGGACCTCTCCAGCCAAGACATCCCTCCCAATTTTTAAATGCAATAAGTGGATGTGGGATCAGCACATTCCGTGTCTCCACCCCTCCTACCAGTCTTGAGGTGGCTTCTTCTATATGTCCTTAGTTGTAAGACTTCTGTTCATCTACACTTCAGGTGATTTTTCATGATGGTTGTTCTGTAGTTTAGTTGCAATTTTGATATGGTCTTGAGGGGGAGGTAAGCACAACATTTAACTACTTTACCATCTTGACCATACCCAATGTTAATTTCTTCAAGGTGAGCTGCAATGTGGAATCTGAAATTATATCAATTACCTTTCACTATGAAAAGTTTATTGGTCTATTTTGCACATTGATTGGATCTTTTACTCATGTACGATTCTTTAATATCATTCATTGGTCCTTTGGAAAATAAGTTCATTGACTTATTTAGATGATCCAATTGTTGACACATTTCATTATATAACATAAAAAAAATCACATTTGTTAATATCACCACCAGTCTTTTCTGAAAAACGTTTATTGAGAGGATGCTAAGATCACTGAAAGACACAGACACAGTTTTCTAAATTCCACATTTGGCTTGAAAGTTTTAATTTTATAATTGATAACAGATATTGTTAATTGTTTTCCTTGAAGCAATAGGCTCACTTTGTTCATTTTAGAGAAAAAGTCTGTCAACTATCCAGCTCTAAATAACCATAGTTTGTCAATTTTTCTATCAAGTAAAAATTCTATTTTACTGAAAAACAGCTAGCCAACTTATAACTTAATTGTACAGTCATTGTACTTTGATTAGTAATAGTGCTTTATGCACTGTTTTATCAAGAACAGTCTTTTAGTGGACATATTGTACAGAAATATTATAAGAAAGAATATATGGGAGGTATTATTTTGTGATTTGTGTATCTGGATATATCTTTATTTTATTTTTCTACTTCGTTGATAGTTTGACTAGTTATAGAATTCTATGTTAGAAATAATTTTCCTTAAGTATATCGTTCTGCTTGGCCTACCAGTTTCCAGAGTTGCTCTTGAGAAACTCATGGCTGTTGATTTCTCAGTGTTTATGTATAACACATTTTTCTTCCATGGAAGTGCTTAGCATCTTTGGCCCCAGTGCTTTAAATTTTCAGTGTTTTTGTTTTTTTTTTCATATTGGGCATTCAATGGGCACTTTCAATCTGAAAAATTCTGATCCTTCCATTCTTAGAAAATGTCAAGAATTATTTAGTTGAACATTTCTTTTTTCTTGTGCATTGTTTCTCTTCTTTTTAGAATTCCCAGTATTTATGTATCAGACCACTGATTTTATGTTATCCATTTCTTTAATAATGCTCTACTTATGTAATATTCCTCAAGTTTACATTAATTTTTAAATTCTAATATCATGTTTTTAATACTCAAGAGCTTTTCTTTTCTTTGAATGCTCTTCTAATTTTTTCCTGTTAATTATTTTTTATTATGTAATACACATTTTTTAGAATTAGTTTCAGCTGTGCAACACAGTGCAATAGTTACACTTTTTACCGCTTGAAGTGAAAACACCCCTCCCCCATTCTGCCACCCCACTTCCCCCCAATATCATACATATCTATTACAATTCCCTTGCCTCCACTCCCACAATATATTCCACATCCCATGACTATATATATATATATATATATATATATATATATATATATATATATATATTCACTTATAGTTGACATACAATATTATACAACATCAGCTTCAGGTGTACAGTGCAGTGATCAAGCCTCTTCCCCATCCATGATGCGGTCTCCTTAGCAAGACATGTGACCACCTGATACCCTACAAAATATTTACAACATTATTAATTATATTCCTCGAACTGTCTTTCATGTCCCTGTGGCAATATTATAGTTATGTATTTATGCAGTCTAACCCCTTCCCCTTCTCCCTCATACCCACCCCCTCCCAACTAACAGCCATCAGTTGTTCCTCTATATCTCTGATACCACTTCTGTTTACTTTGCTCGTTCATTCAGTTTTTTAGATTCCACATATAAGTGAAATCATATGGTATTTGTCTTTCTCTGACTGACTTATTTCACTTAACATAATAGTCTCTAAGTCCATCCATATCGTCCCAAATGGTACGATTTCATTCTTCTTTATAGCGGAGTAACAGTCCATTGTATAAATGTACCACAGTTTCTTAATACAGTCATCTACTGATGGGCATTTCAGTTGTTTCCAAGTCTTGGCTATTGTGAATAGCACTGCAATAAACATGGGGGTACATATATTTTTTTGAATTAGCATCTTGGGTTTCTCTGGATAGATACCCAAGAGTGGAATTGCCGGGTCATATGGTAGTTCCATTTCCAGTTTTTTGAGATATCTCCATACAGATTTCCATAATGGCTGCACCAATCTGCAGTCCCACCAACAGTGCACCAGGGTTCCCTTTTCTTCAAGCCTCGCCAGCACTTGTTGTTTGTTGATTTATTGATGATAGCCATTCTGACTGGAGTGAAGTGGTATCTCATTGTGGTTTTTATTTGCATTTCCCTAATGATTAGTGAGGTTGAACATTTTTTCATATGCCTGTTGGCCATCTGTATGTCCTTTTTAGAGAAATGCCTCTTCATATCCTCTGCCCATTTTTTAATTGGGTTGTTTGTTTATTTGGTGTTGAGTTGAATGAGTGTTTTATAAATTTTGGATATTAACCCCTTATCAGATATATCATTGGCAAATATCTTCTCCCATTCAGTAGGCTGCCTTTTTGTTATATTGATGATTTCCTTTGCTGTGAAAAAACTTTTAAGTTTGATGTAATCCCATATGTTAATTTGTTCTATTATTTCCCTTGCCCGAGGGGATAGCTCAGTAAAAGTATTACTGAGGGTAATGTCTGCAAATTTACTCCCAATTTTTTCTTCTAGGAGTTTTATGGTTTCAGGTCTTACATTTAAGTCTTTAATCCATTTTGAATTTGTTCTTGTATATGGTGTAAGTAGGTGGTCCATTTTCATTTTTTTGCACGTGTCAGTCCAATTTTCCCAGCACCATTTCTTAAATAGACTATCTTTACTCCACTGTAAATTCTTGCTTCCAATGTCATAGATTAAATGACCGTATATAGATGGGTTTATTTCTGGGCTCTCTATTCTGTTCCATTGATCTATGTGTCTGTTTTTATGCCAGTACCATACTGTTTTGATTACTGTAGCCTTGTAGTATGATTTGATGTCGGGTAGCATGATACCTCCCACTTTGTTCTTATTTCTCAAGATTGCTGTGGCTATTCGGGGTCTTTTATGGCTCCATATAAATTTTCAGATTATATGTTCTATTTCTGAGAAAAATGTTCTTGGTACTTTGATAGGAATTGCATTGAATCTATATATTGCCTTAGGTAGTATTGACATTTTAACTATATTAATTCTTCCTATCCATGAACATGGTATGTATTTCCATTTATTTTTATCTTCTTTGATTTCTCTCTTCAATGTCTATAATTTTCTGAGTACAGGTCTTTTACTTCTTTGGTTAAATTTATTCCTAGGTATTTTATTGTTTTTGAAGCAATTGTAAAAGGGATTGATTTCCTGATTTCTTCTTCTGATAATTTTATTGGTGTATACAAATGCAACTGATTTCTGAATGTTAATTTTGTATCCTGCTACCATACTAAATTCATTTATCAGATCTAACAGTTTTTTGTAGAGTCTTTGGGATTCTCTATATATACTATCATGTAGTCTGCATATAATGACAATTCTACTTCCTCCTTCCCAATTTGGATGCCTTTTATTTCATTTTCTTGTCTGATTGCTGTAGCCAGAACTTCCAGAACTATGTTGAATAGCAGTGGTGAAAGTGGGCAGCCTAGTCTTGTTCCTGATTTTAAGAGGAAAGCTTTTAGCCTTTCCCCATTGAGTATGATGTTTGCTGTGGGCTTATCATATATGGCCTTTATTATGTTGAGATATGATCCCACTATTCCCACCTTGCTAAGGTTTTTATCATTAATGGTTGCTGGATTTTGTCAAATGCTTTTTCTGCATCTGTTGATACGATCATATATTTTTTATTTTTCATTTTGTTAATGTTATGTATTACATTAATTGATTTGCGGATACTGAACCAACCTTGCATACCAGGAATGAATCCCACTTGATTGTGGTGTATGATCTTTTTAATGTGACACTGAATTCGGTTTTCTAGTATTTTGTTAAGGATTTTTGCTTCTATGTTCATTAGGGATATTGACCTGTAGTTTTCTTTTTTTGTAATATCTTTGTCTGACTTTGGGATCAGAGTAATAGTGGCCTCATAAAATGTGCTTGGGAGCCTTCCCTCCTTCTGTATTTTTTGGAATAGTTTTAGGAGAATAGGTATTAATTCTTTTTTGAATGTTTTGTAAAATTTGCCGGTGAAGCCATCTGTTCCAGGACTTTTGTTTGTTGGAAGCTTGTTGATTACTGACTCAATTTCTTTGGTAGTAATCAGTCTGTTCAGAGTTTCTGTTTCTTTTTGGTTCAGACTTGGTAGATTGCAAGCTTCTAGAAATTTATCCATTTCTTCCAGATTGTCAAATTTGTTGGCATATAGCTGCTCGTAGTATTTTCTTACATTTTCCTGTATTTCTGTGGGATCTGTTGTCACTTCCCCTCTTTCATTTCTGATTTTATTAATTTGGGTCGTCTCTCTCTTTTTCTTGGTGAGTCTGGCTAAGGGTTTGTCGATTTTCTTTATCGTTTCAAAAAACCAGCTCTTGGTTTCATTGATCTTTTGTATTGTTTTTTTGGTCTCTATTTCATTTATTTCTGCTCTGGTCTTTATTATTTCCTTCCTTGTACTCCCTTTGGGCTTGTTTTTCTGTTCTTTCTCCAGTTCCCTTAGGTGTAAAGATAGTCTGTTGATATGAGATTGTTCTTCTTTCTTTAGATAGGCTTGCAATGCTATGGATTTTCCTCTTAGGACTGCTTTTGCTGCATCTCATAGATTTTGAGTTGTTGTTTTTCATTGTCATTTGTCTTGACATAGCTTTTGATTTCTTCCTTGATCTCAGTTTTGACCCACTCACTATTTAGTAGCATGTTATTCAGCCGCCATGTATTTGTGTGCTTTCCAGGTTTCTTTTTATAATTGATTTCTAGTTTGATAGCATTGTGGTCAGAGAAGATACTTGATATTATTTCAATCTTCTTAAATTTATTGAGACTGGTTTAGTGTCCTAACATGTTGTCTATCTTGGAAAATGTTCCATGTGCACTTGAGAAGAATGTATATTCTGTTTCTTTGGGGTGAAATGCTCTAAAAATATCAATTAAATCCAGGTGGTCTAAAGTGTCATTTAAAGCCACTGTTTCCATGTTGATTTTCTGTCTGGAGGATCAGTCTATTGGTGACAATGGAGTGTTGAAGTCCCCTACTATGATAGTGTTGCTGTTGATCTCTGTCTTTATGTCTGTCAAAATCTGTTTTATATATTTAGGAGCTCCTATGTTGGGTGCATAGATGTTTACTAGGGTTATGTCCTCTTGTTGAATTGACCCTTTTATTATTATGTAGTGTCCTTCTTTGTCTTTTATTGTAGTCTTCATTTTAAAGTCTAGTTTGTCTGAAATAAGTATTGCTACTCCCACTTTTTTCTCATTTCCAGTTGCATAAAATATCTTATTCCATCCCTTTACTTTCAGTCTGTGTGTGTCTTTTGATGTGAGATGAGTCTCTTGTAAACAGCATATGCATGGGTCCTGTTTTCTTATCCACTCAGCCATTCTATGTCCTTTTATTGGAGCATTTAATCCATTCACATTTAAAGTGATTATTGATAGGTGCATGTTTATTGCCATTTTGTTATTTGTATTTCTGATCTTCCTGGGTTAGCTTGTTTTCCCCTTTCTTCTGTTTAAAAAAGCCCTTTTAACATTTCCTACAATGCTGGCTTGGTGGTAATGAATTCCTTAAGTTTATTCTTTTCTGAGAAGCTCTTTATCTCTCCTTCAGTTTTAAGCAATAGCTGTGCTGGGTAGAACAATCTTGGTTGTAGGCCTTTATTTTGCATCACTTTGAATATTTCTTGCCACTCCCTTCTGGCCTACAGAATTTGTGTAGAAAAGTCAGCTGTTAGTCTTAAAAGAGTTTCTTTGTATGTAAACTGCTGTCTTTCTCTTGCTGCTTTCAGGATCCTGTCTTTGTCTTTAACCTTTGCCATTTTTACTATGATGTGTCTTGGTGTGGACCTGTTTGGGTTCAGCTTGTTTGGAACTCTCTGCACTTCCTGGGCTTGTATGTCGATTTCCTTCACCAGGGTCGGGAAGTTCTCAGTCGTTATTTCTTCAAATACATTCTCGATCCCTTGCTTCTTCTCTTCTTCTTCTGGTATTCCTATGATGTGAATGTTGTTGCGCTTGATGTTGTCCCACAGGTCTCTTAAACTATTTTCGTTGTTTTTTATTCTTTTTTCTTTTTGTTGTTCCAAGTGGGTGATTTCTGCTATTTTGTCGTCTAAATCACTGATCCGATCCTCTGCTTCATCTAATCTACTGGTGATTCCTTCGAGTGTGTTCTTCATTACAGTTATTGTATTCTTTAGTTCTACCTGGTTGTTTTTTATGATTTCTGTATCCTTCTTTATGTCCTCCTTAAGTTCCTGAAACATTCTTATCATCAGGGTTCTAAACTCTATCTCTGAAAGGTTGGATACCTCTGTTTCATTTAGTTTCATTTCTTGAGGTTTGTTCTGATCTTTTACTTGGGACATGTTTCTTTGTTTCTTCATTCTGGCTGTCATTCTGATTGCTTCAATGTATTAGATCACCTAGAAATAAAAAAGAAAAAAAGAAAAAGAAAAAGAAAAAAAGGGAAAAAAAGGAAAAAGAAAAGTAAAAAAGAAAAAAGGTGGGCTCTCTCTTGATTTAATCTGCAGACCACCTGCTCAGCATTAGAGAGATTCTGGGCGACTCAGCACCAGCTGTTGGGGGGAATGGCTCAGTGCGTCATGCACCGACCTCCCTCTAGACTTGAAGTAAGCTTCCCACAATTAGTTCCTGTTAGCTCTGGAACTGTGCTCACCACCAAAAATCCTCACTGGTTGTTGCGGGCTGTCTGCTGCTGCAAAAACACCTCTGTGGCCTGCAGAGGTAGGAGCCAGGGACCAGGGACTCAGGGTGACCCTGGCAACACAGCTCTAGGTGGGTGGGGCAGGCCCCCAAGGCTCCACAGGGTGTGGTCAGTGGCCCCCACCAAGTCAGAGCAGCATGCACTCTTGCATCGGCAGCCAACCCACACAAACTCTCCTGGAAAGCCCCGGCTGAATCATGCAGGTGCACAGCTCGCGGCCCTACACTCCCAGGAAAACTCCCTGTCTCAGCCTGTCCCAATCAGCTGCTCAAAGATCAGGCCAAGCAGCCCGACAGCCAATTGCTACCCAGACAACTCTGCATGCGCAGTGTGGAAATTAGGGATCTAAGGTGAGTTGCGCACTTCCGGGTCTCAATAAGCAGTCTGTTGTAGTCAGAGCGCGCTTGCCCGGCATTTCCCTGGCTACGCAGCACAAACAGTATGGAGGGTGGGGATCCAAGGCCGCATGTGCACGCACGCATGCACGCACGCAGGCACGCACTACTGCACCAATTCCAGCAGACCAATGCAGTCCCATACCTGAGCCTCTGTGGGAGGGCCCAGCTCTGAAAAAATGGCGGCCTCCTGTGTACTACTCGTGTGTAAGCTCCACACCAGCGGAACAATGGTCCCAAAAACCTCCAGCTCCCGCACCAAAGGCACTCAGTTCAGTCCTTCCCGGAGGCTCCTGGGCCCCGCTCACAAAGCTACTCCCTCCACCAGGAACTGGGTGAGTGCTCACCAGTGAGTGATTCGGTTTGCCAGCTCCACTGTTTCTCCAGCTACCTTCAGCCCCACTGACTGAGCAAAGCGTGTCCTCACTATTTTCTACTTCCAGCTATCATAGAACTCCTCTTCCCGGCAGCGTAACTCTGGGGTGGTGAGCGCGGTGTGGGGCCGGAGGGTCTCGCCCCCAACCGGAGAAGCCTCCCCACCACTGAGGTGTCCCTCATGGGGTTCGCCCTCTCTCATCTCCCCCCCTCCTACCAGACTCGACGTGACCTCCTCTTTATGTCCTTTGTTTAGAAGTTCTGCCTCTTCTAATTTTTTTAAAACAGTATTTCTGTCTTGTTTCATGGCTATAATATCCTCTCATATCACTCTTGATGGTAGTTTCTTTAAAATTTGTCTTTCTCTTTATAGTCCTTATTTCTTCCAAGTTGACTTTATTCCTATTTATTTAATTTGGTCTCTATAGTATAGGTACAGAATTTCTTTAAATGTCTAATAAATCTCAGTTTTCTGCTCATGATTTAGAACAGAAACTCAAAATGTGATTAAACTTCTGAGCACATGAATAGAGTTTACAGACTTTGATCTTCCGTACAAGGTAATCAGGGTGGGTTTTTAGGGTCTCTTGATGTCAGTGTCTTTGGGTAGACTCTTTCAATCTCTTGTCTGGAAAACACAGTTCTGCCTGCCAGATTTCTGGAAATAAAGAAAGACGGTAGGGGCAGTTGGGTAACACTTCATATGCATTTAGTTATTTAGTCTAACTGTTTGTAGAAATGTATCCACACTTTTAGGTGAGTCTGGCACCATTTTGTGCTAATACCCTCTATTGTATAGTTGCCAGATTTTACCCCTCCAGAAGTCTACTGCAAAAACTCCAGAATTCTGCTACAGTGGAGAAGGGACTGTCATCTAGAGGCAGAGTGGGGAAGGGTGCTAGGAATCTAATTATTCTAAAATAACTTTAAACAAATTATCATTATGCTCTTCATATAAACTCCTCAAAATTCCCAGTTCCAAAGGTATCTGGTGCTGTCAGTTTTTGGACCTTTAGATGATTCTGCAGTGCAGATATGATTGTTTCTCAATTTTCTATGGTAGCAGCTTTTGCTTCCACTGCTTGTAGCCTTCTAAGTTAGTTAATAATCATCTTCAGCCTTTCAAAAATGTGTTGCTATTGAATTGTCTCTTATTCTTTTCATCCTTGTAATTTTACATCTTTAATAAAAAAATCTCTACTTACTGGTGAGTGTTTTGGAGGAAGCAAAATTGGATGCATATATTCAAGTTGCTATCTTTTGTAGCATTTTCCCTTTTTTACATTTCAAAGGAAAACTGAAATTTCTTAAGCATTTAAGCATGTAGTACAAAAGAATTTGGAATTTTGGTGATTAATCAATGCAGTGCAATACATTGGTCCTTTACCAAGTTGGCCTTATATTCTTCCAAAAGAATTATTTGGAATTATCTGTAGCCTTTTCAGCTAGGCCTTTATTAATATTTCTCTGGCACATCTTTTTGTTTATCTTTGGTTCACTTGTGCTTAATTTTATTCAGTAGCTATTTCAACCTATACTGTTCTCCTCTAGCCTCATCCCCTGCATCATTGATTCTTAGAAGATTATAGAAACTCTTACTTAGCATAGAATCTGTTCACGTACTTCAACTTCTCACCTTGATACGGAGACAGATAGCACCTGGCCTAATATGAACCTCTTTCTTCTTAGTCTCTTTGGAAAAAGAAAATTTCTTCCTCATAAAGACCAATTTTGCTACCAGTAATCTTAACCCCACCCCCTCAGATTTCCTCTGAAATTTGCTGAGTTCTTTTTTCCATCTTTTCTCTGTTTATTTTTCCCTTTCTACCTATTGAATTCCCATGTCTCACTTTTGATGACCCAGCTCATGCTTCATGTGCTCTCTGAAAGTCTTCTTTGTCCACATACCCTCAGACTTGGTTACTCCATATTTGGTACCACCATTTGACCTTGTCTCCTCCATACCTGAACATAAGCTCAATGAAGAGGATGATTATTGCTCACTGTGTACTGCCAGTGCTTAGCATGTTGCTTAGGACATAGTAGGTACACAAAATCTTTTATCAATTAACCAACAAATGCTTTAATTATGGCACTAATTGCTGGAAACTCTTGGAGTCCTTTAACACAAATTCTTTAATGATAAAACATCTTTTTCAGGATATTTTTATTGTAAATCATTGCATTATTTAGCTCTTAGGAGCACAAAGGAACCTAACACAAATGTCGAACTGGCTTGCCCCTGAAATACAAGAAACTTTTATATTATAAGAACAAGAATACTACAGAAAAACTTAAGTATTGTTTTTTACTAAATTCAAAATAAAATGCAGCTTCCTTGGTGTTGCTGACTTCTTTGTTACTGTTACTCCAGACACTGTGTATTTTGCTTAAATTTTCTGATAATCTCATTAACACATCTGCTGTTTGGTTCTTATGCTGACTCATATCTGATATATTTGTTGAGTGGAAAAGATAAAAATATTTAGTAATATTTTTAGAGAAAGGAAAAATTTAGCATTTTCTATAGACTTCATGATTTAAGAGTAATATTAACTTTTAGTAGGTGGTACTATTATCTTTTCCAAGCACATATATCTCCACTTCACAGGTACGTTTCTTAAGAGTGGTTTATATTCTCTGTGTCTACTTTCTCATCTTTAATTTACACTTTGATCCATTGATATCTGATATTTCTTCTGTCATTCTATCAAAAGTGCTCTGAACAAAGTTAAATGACTTATTTATTTCTAAACTTAATGAACAGACTTTATTTGATTAATTAGTTATTAATTAATATGAATGCAATTATTGATCTATGTACATAGCATGCACTAAAGTATTTTATGATATGTGAAGAATTTTGAACCATGATCTTATCCCTCAAAGAGTTTATGGGCAAGACATAAAAATAATACAGAACCAAGTTATTAAAATCAGAATATGATTAATACCATAAAAGAGGCAAAGATAAAATGTGAGGAGAAGTCAGTGAACTTAATTTGGGCAAAATCAGGAAGAAAAGCTGAAGACAGTGATAATGTTTTAGACAACCATGGAAGAATGTGTAATGATTGGGAATGGCAGGGAGAGAATCACATTAACGCTTTCCAAAGTTTTTTGCAGAAGTTCAAAAGTAACCCTTTTAGCCTTGATTTTAGGATTCTCCTGGAGTGATGCCATGGCAAGAATGAAAGGGGAAGGGTTTTGAATATGGGTCCTTCATGTACCCGCTCCAAAGATTATAAACATTTAATTTTTTAAGGCTTCTCCTTGTATTTTTATTCTAGAAGTCTTGTGTTATGACCATAATCTTATTGAGTTAGAACTGAATTTCAAACAAGCATCTTTACTGCTGCAAACACAGACCTCATTTCCCCAAGTTGGGCACTATCTTCAGTTGAGGATTTCTGTTTACTATCTGTTTACAGTGTGAAAGGGAGAGAACTAAGTCCTGAAAATCAATGGTTCTGCACTCTGCCAATTGGGAGTTGCAGGGCATGCAGTGGGATCCAAGTCTGAATGCCTGCCAAAGCTCCCTATCTAATAATAGTGATTGTTTTATTGGACTTATCAAATATTTGCCTTGAATGTGAACTGCTTGCAGGTCATAAATGATGGGCCAGCCCTCAGAACAGGAAGGATTGAGAATAGGAGTAATGGGTGACCAGGGAGTTATAATTGAATTTCCTTAATAGTCAGATCCTGGACTTTTGAATAGTGTAGGGGGTTTGGGGGACCACTGTCACTAAAAGCTGAACTGGATTAAGTAGTCTGTTCCAGGGTGTCTGGGGAGCTATACTGCAATGGGTTTTATGTATACATTTCTGTCTTCACAATGATTTATGACTTTGGCCATAGAAAGAATTTATTGAAGGCATTTGTCAGAGATTGCAGAGCAGAAATTGTTTACATGAGGAGTTACCTCCAGTGTTTATTTCTATGGATTCTATGCATTCATGGAGGCATCTGTATATAGAACTGACATTTCTATGGCAATTTTGGGGTTCCTGTTTGCTGAATTATTTTAACTGAATAACTAGGGGTGAGGAGAGCTCCAAAAATCTCTCATGAGGTAATTCTGGCTCTTTATTTTGGTGTTCTGTAAATTTAGATTTGGATCACATTTTCATCTGGCAGTACTGCAAAGAGAATTATTCTACAAAACACATGTCACCATTAAAAAGAAAGCATAAGACTGAATGACATTAGCAGAGATAATGTTATGTCTTTCTATTGGTGTGGAACTCCGTTTTGGGCAAAAAATAATTTGAGAAGTTTATGTTTGTCTCTGGATGATGAGGAAGATGAAGTAAAACCTATCAGAAATGTCAGTCAACCGATCTGTGATAGTTTTGCACCCTAAGACCCATTTGCATCATGTATAATATAGACTTGAAAGCAGGTAATCTTCAGGGTAGGAGCACATTATAGTCATGAAGGGAAGTTGGGGTCAGTCAAATGTCCACCCTAAGGTGTTTGTGGTGATGGCCAAGAGATAAAATAAGGAAAAAAGGGTGAAAAAAATCAGAAAGCCAAATCCAATAAAAGGAGATGCAAAGAGGGACAATTCACACACTTAATTGCTGTTGGGTGGGCTCTTAATGGATGTGGAAATGAAGAGCCAGCTTGAGAGCTTGACTGGCATAGGCTAGACAATATCTTAACTTACTTAACAATTCTAGTTGTTCCTCACATTTATATGGCTTTAGGAAATCCCTCATGAATGTGTGAGAATAATAAAACACTTCATTATTTAAATCAGAAGATCAATTGAAAATGTAAAGCAAGTGTTTCTCAGATGAGATTGACATATATACATGGTTATCTAAATTACCACCTTCAAAAAACTAATTCAAAAAGATATATGCACCCCTATGTTCATTATAACAATATTTACAATAGCCAAGATATGGAAGCAACCTAAGTGTCCATTGATAGAAAAATGGATAAAGAGGAGGTGGTACATATGTACAATGGAATATTACTCAGAAATCAAAAAGAACAAAATCTTGCCATTTGTGACAACATGGAAAAACCTGGAGGGTATTATGCTAAGTGAAATAAATCTGAAAAAGGTAAATACTGTATGATATCACTTACATATGGAATCTACAAAAACAAAACAAATAAATAAATAAAACAAAATAGAAACAGACCCATCAATATAGAGAACAAGCTTACAGTTCCCAAAGGAGAGAAGGGTGGGGGCATGAAATAAAAACATGCAAACAAACAAATAAATAATTCCTTCATAATTCCTTCAACTTATTATTTACTTGGAATATTATGAGACATGATTCTAGAGAGGTGGGTTGCAGACAGTGAGCTATACAGTAGTCGACCATCTAAAATGAAAGTGAGTTCAGATATTTGTGTTATTTTTTCCACATAAACTTGCATTTTATTGTTACTTGAAAGTTTATAGTACTATCATTGGGCTCTTTCAAGCAGTTGGAAGTGATTCCTATTGAAAGAATGAAAACAGTGAGTTTCACTTTTTGTTATAACAGTGGAACTACAATGCTTAGAAGAATAAAAGAACCTGTCTTTTATTGGTACAGCACAGTGGCTTAGAATATG